>JAMPIV010008516.1:42500-642500 GCA_024509875.1 Oreohelix idahoensis
AAATAAGAATACAAAAAGCAAGAGGAGCTTTCATTGCTTTGGGAAACATATGGAGAACAAGAGAAATCAAGTCCAACACGAAAATCTTCAACTCAAATGTCAAGTCAGTCCTATTGTATGGCTCTGAGACATGGAGAGCAACAAAAAACAACAACCAAAAAGCTACAGCCTTTATATAACAAAAGTCACAAATATGGAATTGATGACAAGAACGAGACAAGTGCCAGTGGAACAGAGTTGAGAAAAAGACGCTGGCGATGGATAGGACACACATTGAGGAAACCTGTTGATAGCATTACAAGGCAGTCCTTGTTCTGGAATCCACAGGGAAATAGAGGCAGAAGTAGACCAAAAAACACATGGAGAAGAGAACTGGATACAGAGGTGAAAATGATGAGGAAAACGTCAAAAGAACTTGAGCGGATGGCACAGGACAGGAAGACTTGGCATGTGTTTGTTGAAGGCCTATGCTCCTTGGGGAGCTAAAGGGTATTGATTGATAATGACAATACAAATATACACTGCCTACAAAACGGTTGCTGAATTCCAAGGCACGAAATCCGAAGTTTTAAATTGAGAGCAAAAAATGCGCAATATGCAAGATGTGCTCAGCTGAGACGATAACCACAGTTTCAAGTAAGTACAGACTGAAGCTAACCACCAGATGCAATAAACAAGCGACAGAAGAACCGGTCTGCTGATCTGCACAATTCTCAGCACTATATTTAAGTGATCAGTACGGAACGCATAACGATAGTGGTTGGCTCTACACTAAGGAATTGAACCCTTGTCAAGCAAGGGTAATATCTTTTTTGAAGTACATTCTGAAATGGCTGGCTGTGTCCCTGCCGACGAGGACTGAAAAAAAAACTTTTCGAAAGCTGAGAAGTTCACAGACAATAGAAGTCTGAGGCCTGCTTCAATTTGCCGAGCACTATAGTAACAACACTTGCTGTATAATGTAAATACACTATCTTCAACAAAAAGGTATTACCTCAATTGCCCAGACCTAAAAAAAACAAAAACATCAGGGTAGATGACCGCACGGATATATCGAGCGAAACGTGAAAAATTGGCGGGTTTCTCAAGGAATGAATGACATTTCTGACATTAATACACTACCTGGAGCAAGATAACACAACACGTGACACTTAGTTGTACGACGAGATGAGACAAGTTCGTGGAGAGCTGAAGGGACACTACACGTATTAACGGGATAATATGAAAGAAGAAAATACGTTACACCACATTCATAACCTGAGCACCAGCTGCGCTACAAAAACAGATATTATCTTTAGCAATAGCACTCTCTTCAATGCAGCAACATCACCTGGATGAACAATACAAACGCTGTTTACATCAACACTTTCTGGAAATAGTTTACACTACATAAAATGCGTTCCTATATAACCGAGGGACACACATTTATGGTTGAAAGCGACGTACCGCGTGGAAAGGTGGCAAATATTTAGGAAAATAAAAGCATCAACAGCCTTTTCTATCCCTTTTTGAAATATCAGGTAGAGCAGCCCTTTGTTACATTATTTCAAGTCGGCATAACTCTATCCCTAATTCTTAAATGGTGATAGTCGAAAGGGACGTGCTGCGTGCATAGAACATCAACTACATAGAAAGGAATGTAATCCTGAGATAATTTCCAAGACAAATTGTCAACTTGTCCAGACTCTTTCTCTTTTTGGAGGACACAATTCTAAATTATTTTTTTCCCCCCAGAATACCTCACTCATTTGAACTGGGTAGATGGAATTAGTGTGAATGTATGCACTCACTTCATTTAAAAGAGATCCATCTTGACAGATTAGTTTTTTCTAGTTTGTTAATGTAAAATATATCGTAGACATACCTGGAAAATACATTATGGAAAACGTATCATCGATATTCACACAATCTGAAAATTATTAAATTTTAAATATGAAACAATAATACGTTTTAAGTATCTTTGAGAAATACATTTTTTTGTTTGTTGAATAATTGGACTCACCTTGAGCCCTGTTTAGTGTGGTTTACATTTGTGATTACACACTTTGAGTAAGGGGTCGGAGTGGTTAAGAGGTATGGCGTCCGCCTCGAATTCTAGAGGTACCAGGTTCGATTCCCAGCAGAGGGAATATTATTTATGGACATTTTTTTCCCGGAACCAGTGGTCCTAATCAGTGTTGCCACAGCTGGGTATTTTTTACTGGATTTGGGTTTTTTGGCTTCCGTTTGGGTATCTGGGTTTTTTTTTTTTCTTCCAAATCTTCATTAACCTGGGTATATTTCGTGCACTGAGCTTTATACATTATATTTATATTATAATTAAATGAATAAGATTATGTGCTAAATATTTTTTATTCCACTTAAATTTAATTCTTGTTTTAAAACCACATCAATAACGTTGTTTTTTTTTAACTCGTTTACATCAACTATCTATTTCCTGTTATTATGTTAATGGCTGTCATCTACAATACTCAGTCATTTTTGCGATGTGTTTTAAAATATTCTTTTTAAATTTTAGACTTAAGTGATGATGAAGGTTGGCAGTCGTTGTGCGATTCTGTGACAGAGAAACAAGAAAAGTAAATAATTCACTGTTAGACCTCATTGAGGTGGAGGATGGGACTGGTCCTAGCATGTTTACAGCTGTTAAGAAATTGTTGAGCACGCATGCAATCCCGCTTAGTAACGTCATTGGTTTTGCTGCAGACAACTGTGCCACTATGATGGGGATTGAAGTGGTTTACAGGCACAGCTGAAGAAAGAGATTCCACATGTCTTTTTTCTCGGCTGTGTTTGTCATTCATTTGCACTTTGTGCAAATGCTACCAGCAACCACATACCATCTTGGCTTGAAATTTTCATAAAGAATGTGTGCTTCAATTTTTCGCGTAGTAGTAAAAGAAATCTCCAGTTCCAGTTAATACAAGATGTAGTTCAGGCCCAGAAACATAAAGTGTTGAAGCTGTGTGAAACACGCTTGCTGTCCCGTGAAGCAGACATTGAGAGGATCCTTGACAAGTGACAATTTTCAACAGTAACAAGTTACAACTAACATTTTATATTAGATTTGAGGAACATTTTGTTAATGTAACTACTGTAAGTATGTTACTGTTAAAATATCTCATTTTCAAGAGTTCATATATTGGGATGTTAATAAAATAATTTTTGTATAATTGTGAATTTTTAGTAATAAAAAATAAAATAAAAATGAAGAAATAAATAAAAATTGGTAGCACACCGCTTATTTGTGCTAAAGTTGCACTAAAAGATTGTGTATGCATCGTCTATCCTGTGTATTTGAGGCATAAAATAATCTGGGTATTTCTGGGTTTTTAAAAGAAGAAAATCTGGATTTATTTCTAGAACTTGAGTGGCAACCTTGGTCCTAATGATGTTATACTCCCTCCTGGTCTCATGGTTAGTGATATCGGATGTCTAGCCTTCTCTGATAAGGGCGAAAAAATAGGAGGTTCCGTGTGCAAGTTGCACACGTTAAAAATCCCATGGCAGTTGGAAATCGTAAAGAGTAGGCCATAAGGCCGCTGCCCTGGTGTGACGAAATGGACGACTTCTTCACGATCTCGGTTTCACTCCGACAGGATCAGAGACATATTTTGTACTGATTTTTATTTGTGTACTTTCAAAAGTACCCAATTACTTCTTATTATCGGCTAAGGAGCAAGTAATTTGTATGTTCAAACATTTGTGACACTCCTTGCAGATAATGTTTATCCCAGCCTGCGAGAAGCAACTAGATAAGATGAGCGCCTGCGTGTTTAGATTAAACCGCTGATAAGCGACTCGTTTGTTAACAAGCTGGGCAAACTCGGATTATTTGCGTACTCATACGACAAATAACGAGATTACTGTCTGTGTGAAACATGTGGGCAGACAAGTGTGACATAATCGCTTCCAGGCCGACGTTATGACAAAATTATTTTCTAATGAAGTAATAAGTATTACAGCTTACCCATGTTGTCATGTGTGTCTACCGATCAGCCTGTGAGAGTGTATGCAAGGCATCAGATGTCCATATATGATAATACGTGACCTTTGCAAGCACGCACCTTATTTCACGTGGGACTATTTTGAAAATATCACACCCCATCTGCGTGATTTGAAGTTATTGGATCTTTCGGATTAGATTCATTACAACAATGCGTGGGAAGATAGGAATATAGTCTGACCATTTCGCAGTTTTATTTCACTGTGAATTTCACGCTCGCCAAGACAACATCAGACCTCGCCAGAGTGAAGACTATAGATTCATAATTCCTTTTTTTTAACAGGACCTTTTATTGGAAAACCAAATAAGACTTACAAAGCACAGGAAATCTGTACAATATAATAAGGAAACTGAAGAAAGACACGGAGTCAGAGGGAATCGAAGTTAAAATTAACGACACCCCAGACGCGTGTAAGAGGCCGATTCAAGTCTCTTTTATTCATCTGAGCAAAACGTCTGTGAGTCAGGATTGGCGTAAGTTGGGATTTACATTTCGTATTTTATTACTAACATGTGAACTAACATATATATGTATATATTACCATGTGAAGTTTAATGTGTGAAACTCGCTATTGGATGTCAAAGTCATTTGAGGCTGGCAACCTCAGCGTATAGAATGATGATTCATGAACCAACATTGCACGGGCTGGTGATTGCTTTATTGATAGTTTCGTAAAGAGAACTAAAAGCATAAAGTAGTCCCATGTTCCCTATGGAGCAGGGAGGTAAAGATGAAAGAAATGATGTACATTCTAAGTATAATACTTATATTTTCAAAGCAGTGTAAATGTCCCTATAAACATAGTCACTTTAATTAAAATTAATGTAAGTTTTCAAGATTTAAACCAGTGTAAATGTCTATGTGAAAATATTCATTTTAAAGTAATGGAAGTTTCAAACTTTTCAATCAGTGTAAAACATAAATTAAAACATATTCAATTTATATTGTGAACACTTTTCAATCAGTGGAGATGTATATGTAAACAGACTCTATCTGTATTATTAACCTTTTCATTTAAATATAAAGTAACTGTGAAAGCTATTCTATTTAAATGTAAAGAAATATTAAATTTAATTATCATCGAGGGTAAAGTCTGAGTAATTGGGATGGTGGTATGGGAAGATAGGAACCCATGACTATGGGGTAGAAAACGCCATACTCAGAAGAGCGTTTCGTTCCATTCTATTACCATAGTTATTGGTGGTACCAGCAGAAAGTATTATCTCTGGAACAAGAAGGGAACCGTGGCCTAAGCTTTAAGACGAAGGACCCACGTGGTAGACTCTCCTTGACGTTTCTGGGAAACAAGCTACCCCCGGTAACCTTGATCAGAGACGAGCGCGAGCAGAGTGAAAAGAACCAACCCATAAGAAGGAGCAGAATCGTCATTGGCAGCTAATTTCAAATATACGCTGCCATTTGAACTTCTAGTAACATCTCACATTCCCTAAAGACTATGATGATAACTTTTCTTGATCAAATAACTATTCAAATTATTTTCCAACTGTTAAAACCTAAAGTGATTATTAAATTTTGTTATTTGTAATGTTACAAATTTAACTTCGATTTAATCATTTTAAAGTTACTGCATGTTTGTCTCAGTCAAATTACTACACACACTCTAAACAGAGCTATACTAGAATAATAGAATTCCACTGAGTAAATCAGGGATGGGGGCTTAAACGAGCTGAACTTAACTCTTTCACTCCGGAACAACGCTTAGAGCGTTGGTCAGATTTGACATCTGTGCCAAAACAACTCTCTGAGCGTTGTTTTTAGTCTATCACGAATTAAAATTACTGCACAGGGTGGAAAATAATTGAGGAGTCAAAGAGTTAAGAAGTGCTTAAATCCTTCACAAAAGCGTCGGCAAAATTACAGAGTTAACATACTCAGCCAAAGCAATATTGTTCTCGCTTATTCTGAATATTTTGTGAAGACTCCCTTTGTAATAGAAGTGTCATCGTCCTTTTATCTACATCTCTGCCAAGAGTAATCTTGTGCCAAGGTAGATACCTTTGAAACCCATATTAGATACTCTTCAGTTTTGGCCACTGTTGGACCACTACTGCAAAGCAGGGGAGGCAATACCGTCACACCTGGCAACATTTAAAAATTAGAAACCTACCCACCAAATATATTTATAGATTGTGTGATTCCTATGTACACACATTGGGATTCTCGCCGGTGCTACGAAGTTAATGCACTGTGCTGAGATCCTCTTTGTGTGATCTAAGGAAGGAGATCTGAGCACTGATGGAGTTGTCCGTGTGCAATGAAGAAAGTCCTTAAAATCAAACCAAACCAAACACTGAGTAATCACACAGTCTTCTGGTTGACGGGAATAACAGACTATTCCATCATGGGTACCTTTAGTTATCAATCTCCTAATCTGTCTACATGTTATTTCAGATTTCTGATTTGCATCCATGTTCCATTGAATCCACTTTCACTGTTTATTACTATGGAGCCAGTCAATGGCTTATCGCATTCGCCTCCTTTCATATGTAATAATTGATTGACCTTGTTGCCTCATATATCACCTCTACACCTCACGGTAGAAGGGGAACGACTAAGTAAGTAAGTAAGTAAGCCTCATATATCATCCCAAGACTGTTGTTGCTGTTTCATTTTTAAATATTCATGTATTCATGAATCTATCCATTCCACATTTTATCATCTCAAGTTACTCAAGATCTTCTTCATATAGTTATGGCATTACATCTGATAAATAAATTTTTATATTCCGCGCTTGTAGAATAGCACGAAATGCGAAACCAAAAGGCTCCTTACTTACTTACTTAGTCGTTCCTCTTCTACCGTGAGGTGTAGAGATTTGAAAGAGAGAGCGCCATACTATCCTATCGGCTGTCTTCCTCCTGACCTGGTTCCATTCTAGTTCTCGGTCCTTCAGAGATTGTTTAATGTTTTCCTCCCAGCGGACTCTGGGTCGTCCCGGAAATCTGGATCCCTTGCTCTTAGTTTCCCATGCTTGTCATGGTAGCCGATCTTCTCCCATTTTGCAGACATGGCCAAACAATCGTAGCTGGGACTATTCTACTTCGGTCTGCAGGGGCTGGGTTTTTAGGCCTTGACGTATCGTCTGGTTGCGGACCATGTCTCTTCTTGTTATATCAGCCCCCTTCCTCAGATACCTCATTTCTGAGGTTTGGATCTGGCTTTTGTGGGTTGTAGTCATTGCCCATGACTCGCATCCATACGTCAAGACTGGGACATAGGTGGAACGGTATACAGCCATCTTCGTCTTCTTGCCAGCCTCTCTTTTGCTGAAGAATCCTCAATTTATGGCCTGAAAAAGTCTCCCAGCTGCTGCTCTTCGGGTAGCCAAATCAGTTTTGATGCCTCCCTTCCAGTTTATGACAGCTCCTAGGTGTTTAAAGTGGTTGACCTGCTCACCAATAGGCTCTAACGTACTTTAATAGTTTTTTTTTTAAATTTTAAACGTCGACTGATCATATCTTAGCAACGAGAATAAAAATGCACTTATTAACTCAGGTGAGTAAGCTAATTGCGAAACTCTTTTTCTAAATGTAGTCACGATTGTCAGTCTCTGGAACCCCTAAACAGTTTTTCCTTGTTCTCTGATCTCTTTGTCTTTATCGGTGGCCAGTCAAGTTACTGACCGCGGGCTAGAGTAGTGTTTTGTGGTATGTGCTAGTTCTATCCAATCAGCCTCCTAAGGGATTCGTTCAAGGGCTGCACCATCTCTTAAGCGCTTTCTATGCCGCCTCCACTTCCATGCATCTATGTGTAAGTTGCAGTATAACTGCGAGCATTACTTTAACACACTCCGCACGTCTTAGTCGCTATTGTCGTGAAAGACTGCGTTAGCCTCAACTTGTTGGCGTACTGGTATGTTCTGCGATTGTCATAATACTTCAGACTTTTCAATCTTCGCTGAGAGCATCATTAAATGTATTAACTATAATTAACGATCATGTGATAATTTGCTAATGCACCTGTTGTGAGTGTTCATATTCTTGTTGAGAATAACCAAGATTAACGTATCAACACCAACTTGAATATACAAGCGATCGTGCGCTCTGGGAGTACCTGTCCTCCACCATCTCTTAAAGTTACCTGCCGCCGTTCTCTTGGTGTATGTTTTCATACAAGATATGGTAGCTTAGTTACCCCAAGACGTTTCACGTGTGATAATGTTTCATGTCTTTATTCTATGTTGTGGAGCCGCGATAGCACAGTGGTTAGTGAACTGGCTTCCTAGGGTGGTCCATGGTTCGATCCCCAGCTGAGGTGGTATTTTCTTAGACCGCAAACGGCTCCGGGGTCGACCCAGCTTCATGAATTGGGTACCAGAGCAACTCTGGGAAGGTTAAGGTGGCCATGATGCTGACCACATCACCCCTAGTGTGCCGATGGTCAAGAAAATGTGGGCCTAACACCATATTCCTAGTATGCGTCGATGGGCGTGTAACAGGATCCCTTACCTTATTCTGTGTTGTATTAATTCTAACCTCTGTCAGAATCTGTGGAAGCGGTCTATTTCTTTGATCTAATATCTGCATGTTCAACTCTCCCCCCCCCCCCCCCCATGTCATGCCCCAGGAAACAAAGAAAGAATAAGGCTACTGCTACCTTAGGCATGTCGTAGAGGGCGACTAATACGAGATTGTGCATCGGGCTGGCAATCTCATCACGTAAAACAATTAGCTACAGAAGTTACCGCTGCAAAAGCATATGAATGAATTGGTGCAGGCAATAGTGGTTTCATGCTCCATAAGGAGCGAAAAGGGAAAAGACGAGGAAAGCATCCGACAAGATGAAATATGATGCAACTATTCAACATTCTAGAGCGAGTAGTAGCAGTAGTAGTAGCAGTAGTAGTAGTAGTAGTTGTAGTAGTAGTAGTAGTAGTAGCAGTAGTAGCAGTAGTAGTAGTAGTAGACGCACACAAAGAGACGTGTTAGGAAAGTGTCGTAAATTTGGATAGGTATTTAAGATAGATTTGGTCTCGTCTGAATAGAACTGAAAAAGATGGTAACTCAGTGAGAAATAAGGTATAAAAAATATATTTCACGAGTGAATAAGTTTAAGGGTAGAATATGTCACTGGATTGAGAAGATATTCTAGTCCAGCCTATCTTTACGACTGTAATTTGTTATCAGACAATCCTACTCTCCGTACATAAAACATATACGTTTAACCACTCACACACATCCACAGTTAAGTGACGACCAGACACACAAACGTGAAAACTATAGTAAATGGAGTATGGATATAGGCTGAGCTGACCAACACAAGTAATTCAGTTTTGTTAAGTTTATTATCATATAAACTACTCATAACATCAAACGTATATATATATATATATATATATATATATATATATATATATATATATATATATATATATATATATATATATATACATATATTTTCTATGTGCGCGCAGCATTCTGTGATGTGAAAAGTCTTCATGAAAATATATTACTTAGGCCATAATAACGCCTAAAAATTAGTTTTGGTGCATAGTTGTGTGTTATATTTGATAGTGGTGTTTTTGCTCTAGAAATAGTTGTGTATATTTGTGTTTTCATGCCTAATAGAGCAAATATCGCGAGGGTTGTTTAAGTAGCGCAATTACTGCGCGCGCGGACTAAGTTGAGTGTTTAGGCTTAGCGGTCTATATAAAGCGTGTGATGGCCAGCAGCGGCTTTTCCTAGTATCAGCCCAGACGAGAGAGAAACGAAATTAGACACCAGAGTGTAGGCTAGATGCCTTGAGCACATTAGCAATCGGGCACATGCTGGGTGTTTTGTTTTGTTTGCTGGTTTGTTTGTTTGGTATTTGCTTTGTGTACTTGTAGTCACTGACAGGGTTGTAGAAATAAATACAGCCCCTGCCTGTGGTAATGTGGGATGATATAAATATTTATAGGGACTTAGTGTACTGACTGAGATCAGCTGTGAAGGTATCTGTATCTAATATGTGTAGTGTTTTACAGATAACCTTACTTACTGCCACATATTTATATCTCAGTCAGAATTATTCTGGAATATTGTGTTGGCAACGTTATATGTCTAGGGTTATGCAAATGATGAAGTGTAAGTCACCACAACAACAAACAGATAAACAATTTAATTATTCCACCATACTTGACAATACTGTGACACTCACAAACAGTCAACACTCTAGAAGACTATCTTAAAAGATTCAATGATAAATTTCAGATATATACAGATGTATTGATTTTTTCTACAATAGTGATCCTGATTCAACTACACCGTGAACCAGGCAATATTATAACATGTAATTACAAATATTATGTACACAGATATAAATGTGGTCTTTGCATTGACATACAATATTAGTAATCTATGTGTGTGAGTTGTGATGTGGTAATATGAGGTAATACTGGTTTTGTTCTTCAAGATAGATTCTTATTAGACATCATGACTGCATGTGCTTGTGTATGTTTGGAACTAGTATTGGAGATGGTCTCAGTTCCGAACATTAAAACAATTAATTGCCCCTCTTTAATTAAGTTAGTGTCATTTACGAGGGGTACATAGTGTTGAGCTCTTTTGGCCACAGTGGGCTTAACTTTCGTGATGGCGGCAGGCAAAGACTCCTCTGCTAGACTTCTTCACTGGTTCTGAAGACACCTCACTGGTTACTACAGGGGCCAAAGAGTATGTTGTAGCCTCTGGATTCAGAAAACGCTCAGACCAGGTGCGGCTTCAATAACTAGGACCACAGTCCCTGAAACAAGAAGGATGTACCTCCTACTTCAGAACTAATTTATACTATCTGGCTAGACTGAGCACAATACATCACAAACACAGAGTTCAGAGCTTTATTTTTACTGCTATCTTCTTCTGAAGCAGTTTACTCCAGTATTAACCTCCTTAATGGTTACTACGCCTCTGCACTTTCAGCTATAAGTCCTTCCATATCATAAGGTAGGTGGCAGTGTACTATGTGGTAATTCCATGTAGTTTTACTTTTCTCCGACACCTTCTGTTCAGGTTGGAGCACTATATATATTATAGGCCTTACCTCTTGTTCGCTACTGAACTGCACACATATACAGACATAAATTATCAATGTACATTCAATTTTCATTAAAAAGAGATCAAATATTTCAACCTACCACAATTTTTGGAAATAAACACAGATACGTTGACTAGCAATGAATGTAGGCACAAATACTGGCACAAATTCCCATCTGCTTATGTTCCAGGCTTTTATTTAGCAAAAATATGAGCTGGCTTCAACGCACTGTTGCTTTATCAAGCTTATTTGAACTAGTGGTCTCGAACTAACGCTATCAATTAACTATATTAACAGACCTAACCAATCAGGCCATTTCTACCCAATCGTTTGAAAAAAAGTACTCTTACTTCCGTCTCCCTTGACAACAAAAGATAGCATTTATAGTCCGACTAATCGTGTTTAGCCTTACATATCATTCCATCCAATCAATTCAAATGTAACTTGTGGCCTATTTCCGTACAATGGTGGTTTAAAATTCTGCCACTGAGCGACTCCGAGTTTTTAGGTTGTCTGACACCCTCATTATTTTCTTTTGCCTATAATTTATTAATTCCTGGACTATTTGCGTAACACTTAACATATTCTGTGTCAGCAAGCCCTAAGGAATCCAAATATCTCAATCTAAGGGAGCTAGGTGGCTGCGTTCAAAATGTGCATTTTCTACCACCTCCTGTTCACTTCAATCCCCATGTGGTGTCTGGGTACTGTCATGTTTTCAAACGTAAATCCATCTAATGTCATCTTTCCTAATAAGCGTTTTCCAGGTTTTTTAAAACCTAACTCTGGGAAGGGTAGCGTTTTTATCACCGTCCGTCTGAAAAAAAGTTAGTGCATGTGGCCTTACACGCGTGATAGTAGTAATTGTATATCGCGTTACGCTTGTTGGGGGTGGCATTAATAGCGAGACGCGTGTTTAGTGTTGCATGCGTTCCTGATTTTCAGCCCTCCCTTCTTTCCATCCTACATCCATCTGTCCATTCGTAGTGTAATTAATTTAGGTCATACGCAGTGTGCTTCTCAATGTTTTTTTCTTAGAAATGCAATACCCGTTTTAATGTGTTGTGGAAACGCTTGTATTATGCAGTGGCTTATATTTAACGTGGAAACGTTACAATTTGCAGACGAAGCATAAAACAAAGGGGATTTCGAGTACTGTCATTGTGACAGCACTGTTCTTTACCATTCTTCTTCCTTTTATAGAATTTATTTGTTAGGCTTTACATTTACTTTTAATTTATATATGTGGATTAGAATTTCTCACGACACTGCCTCAGAATCAAGAGTTTTATTGTTGTTCGGGTCGGTGCGAGTGTGAAAAGAGAGTGATCACACATCACAATATAATCATCGTCATCATCTCGCCCCACCCTGTCACAATATATATATATATATAAACAGTGAAGAGGATTGGCAGCAGTAAAGTGCTGCAAATCATTCTTCCCTTCTTGCTTATGTTCTGCATTTTCCCCCCTCTCATCTGAGTGAGGTATCTGGTTACTATTCATACACAGCTCTGATCCTCTGGAAGCCATCACCTTACGTCATGGGAAGACAAATGAGCAACGAATTGGGTTATTCGAGATACCTGTAAACCGGCTGCGTTCTTGTGGCAAACAGATATAAAATACTGAGCAATATTATTTATAAGATTTCCCTGGGAGTAAGGTTATAAAAAATGATATTATGTCAATGTTTAACAGATTCCTAAGCTCTAACAACTACAAACGTCTTCAACATAACCTTGACATCAAAATGATGAATGTGACGATAAACATTCTTCTGCCACGATAATTAATTTGTCATCCTACGTTTATAACGCGCGTGTTTAACACGTGAGTATTTTCATAATCAGGAAAGAAAGTAAAAGGCCTCCTGGTTTTCCCAGTGTTAAAGCCCATAAAACAGGATTTCTTAACCGGTGGTCCATGGACCCCCATATGCAGGTCCATGGATGAATTCTAGGGAGTCAGTGTACATAGCCTAAACTTTTTAATGTGAAGTTACGTCATTTTATTTTCCACGAAGGGATCCATAACCTTCATGGGACAATCTGAGTGGTCCATAGCCTTCATCTGACAATCAGAGTGGTCCATAGCCTTCATCTGACAATCTGAGTGGTCCATAGCCTTCATCTGACAATCTGAGTGGTCCATAGCCTTCATCTGACAATCTGAGTGGTCCATAGCCTTCATCTGACAATCTGAGTGGTCCATAGCCTTCATCTGACAATCAAAGGGGTTCCATAACCTTCATCTAACAATCAAATGAGTTTATAGCCTTCATCCGACTATCAGAGGGGCCCGTAACACAAAAAAGGTTAAGAAACATTGGCATAAAACATTTGTCCGTGGCACTGAAAATATGACACCCGGTTTTACTTGGCAGTTACCTTTGAGCAGCTTACTCGAAGTCGTTCTTGTCATTTTCCTCATCGTCATCGCTGCAAGAAAGCAGAACTCAAAAATACTAGTGCCATCGGCATAAAAGTCAGCGCGAACACACTGCCGACAAGGACTGAGAAAACTATTAAGACTTTGAAAGCTGAAATCCACATAGATGACACGGTAAGGACACAGAAATGCGATTTGCTGAGCCCCATAATGACAATGCCTGAAAATACATAGGGAAAAGACAATAGATTATGAGAATAGGTGCAAGAAAGGACAACAAGGTTGAACTTGAAGAAACACCACTAAAAGATGTAGAATCGTACACATATCTTGGCAGTAATATAGACAAAGTTGGAGGGATAGACAGTGATATCAAAATAAGAATACAAAAAGCAAGAGGAGCTTTCATTGCTTTGGGAAACATATGGAGAACAAGAGAAATCAAGTCCAACACGAAAATCTTCAACTCAAATGTCAAGTCAGTCCTATTGTATGGCTCTGAGACATGGAGAGCAACAAAAAACAACAACCAAAAAGCTACAGCCTTTATATAACAAAAGTCACAAATATGGAATTGATGACAAGAACGAGACAAGTGCCAGTGGAACAGAGTTGAGAAAAAGACGCTGGCGATGGATAGGACACACATTGAGGAAACCTGTTGAAAGCATTACAAGGCAGTCCTTGTTCTGGAATCCACAGGGAAATAGAGGCAGAAGTAGACCAAAAAACACATGGAGAAGAGAACTGGATACAGAGGTGAAAATGATGAGGAAAACGTCAAAAGAACTTGAGCGGATGGCACAGGACAGGAAGACTTGGCATGTGTTTGTTGAAGGCCTATGCTCCTTGGGGAGCTAAAGGGTATTGATTGATAATGACAATACAAATATACACTGCCTACAAAACGGTTGCTGAATTCCAAGGCACGAAATCCGAAGTTTTAAATTGAGAGCAAAAAAATGCGCAATATGCAAGATGTGCTCAGCTGAGACGATAACCACAGTTTCAAGTAAGTACAGACTGAAGCTAACCACCAGATGCAATAAACAAGCGACAGAAGAACCGGTCTGCTGATCTGCACAATTCTCAGCACTATATTTAAGTGATCAGTACGGAACGCATAACGATAGTGGTTGGCTCTACACTAAGGAATTGAACCCTTGTCAAGCAAGGGTAATATCTTTTTTGAAGTACATTCTGAAATGGCTGGCTGTGTCCCTGCCGACGAGGACTGAAAAAAAAACTTTTCGAAAGCTGAGAAGTTCACAGACAATAGAAGTCTGAGGCCTGCTTCAATTTGCCGAGCACTATAGTAACAACACTTGCTGTATAATGTAAATACACTATCTTCAACAAAAAGGTATTACCTCAATTGCCCAGACCTAAAAAAAACAAAAACATCAGGGTAGATGACCGCACGGATATATCGAGCGAAACGTGAAAAATTGGCGGGTTTCTCAAGGAATGAATGACATTTCTGACATTAATACACTACCTGGAGCAAGATAACACAACACGTGACACTTAGTTGTACGACGAGATGAGACAAGTTCGTGGAGAGCTGAAGGGACACTACACGTATTAACGGGATAATATGAAAGAAGAAAATACGTTACACCACATTCATAACCTGAGCACCAGCTGCGCTACAAAAACAGATATTATCTTTAGCAATAGCACTCTCTTCAATGCAGCAACATCACCTGGATGAACAATACAAACGCTGTTTACATCAACACTTTCTGGAAATAGTTTACACTACATAAAATGTGTTCCTATATAACCGAGGGACACACATTTATGGTTGAAAGCGACGTACCGCGTGGAAAGGTGGCAAATATTTAGGAAAATAAAAGCATCAACAGCCTTTTCTATCCCTTTTTGAAATATCAGGTAGAGCAGCCTTTGTTACATTATTTCAAGTCGGCATAACTCTATCCCTAATTCTTAAATGGTGATAGTCGAAAGGGACGTGCTGCGTGCATAGAACACCAACTACATAGAAAGGAATGTAATCCTGAGATAATTTCCAAGACAAATTGTCAACTTGTCCAGACTCTTTCTCTTTTTGGAGGACACAATTCTAAATTATTTTTTTCCCCCCAGAATACCTCACTCATTTGAACTGGGTAGATGGAATTAGTGTGAATGTATGCACTCACTTCATTTAAAAGAGATCCATCTTGACAGATTAGTTTTTTCTAGTTTGTTAATGTAAAATATATCGTAGACATACCTGGAAAATACATTATGGAAAACGTATCATCGATATTCACACAATCTGAAAATTATTAAATTTTAAATATGAAACAATAATACGTTTTAAGTATCTTTGAGAAATACATTTTTTTGTTTGTTGAATAATTGGACTCACCTTGAGCCCTGTTTAGTGTGGTTTACATTTGTGATTACACACTTTGAGTAAGGGGCCGGAGTCGTTAAGAGGTATGGCGTCCGCCTCGAATTCTAGAGGTACCAGGTTCGATTCCCAGCAGAGGGAATATTATTTATGGACATTTTTTTCCCGGAACCAGTGGTCCTAATCAGTGTTGCCACAGCTGGGTATTTTTTACTGGATTTGGGTTTTTTGGCTTCCGTTTGGGTATCTGGGTTTTTTTTTTCTTCCAAATCTTCATTAACCTGGGTATATTTCGTGCACTGAGCTTTATACATTATATTTATATTATAATTAAATGAATAAGATTATGTGCTAAATATTTTTTATTCCACTTAAATTTAATTCTTGTTTTAAAACCACATCAATAACGTTGTTTTTTTTTTTACTCGTTTACATCAACTATCTATTTCCTGTTATTCTGTTAATGGCTGTCATCTACAATACTCAGTCATTTTTGCGATGTGTTTTAAAATATTCTTTTTAAATTTTAGACTTAAGTGATGATGAAGGTTGGCAGTCGTTGTGCGATTCTGTGACAGAGAAACAAGAAAAGTAAATAATTCACTGTTAGACCTCATTGAGGTGGAGGATGGGACTGGTCCTAGCATGTTTACAGCTGTTAAGAAATTGTTGAGCACGCATGCAATCCCGCTTAGTAACGTCATTGGTTTTGCTGCAGACAACTGTGCCACTATGATGGGGATTGAAGTGGTTTACAGGCACAGCTGAAGAAAGAGATTCCACATGTCTTTTTTCTCGGCTGTGTTTGTCATTCATTTGCACTTTGTGCAAATGCTACCAGCAACCACATACCATCTTGGCTTGAAATTTTCATAAAGAATGTGTGCTTCAATTTTTCGCGTAGTAGTAAAAGAAATCTCCAGTTCCAGTTAATACAAGATGTAGTTCAGGCCCAGAAACATAAAGTGTTGAAGCTGTGTGAAACACGCTTGCTGTCCCGTGAAGCAGACATTGAGAGGATCCTTGACAAGTGACAATTTTCAACAGTAACAAGTTACAACTAACATTTTATATTAGATTTGAGGAACATTTTGTTAATGTAACTACTGTAAGTATGTTACTGTTAAAATATCTCATTTTCAAGAGTTCATATATTGGGATGTTAATAAAATAATTTTTGTATAATTGTGAATTTTTAGTAATAAAAAATAAAATAAAAATGAAGAAATAAATAAAAATTGGTAGCACACCGCTTATTTGTGCTAAAGTTGCACTAAAAGATTGTGTATGCATCGTCTATCCTGTGTATTTGAGGCATAAAATAATCTGGGTATTTCTGGGTTTTTAAAAGAAGAAAATCTGGATTTATTTCTAGAACTTGAGTGGCAACCTTGGTCCTAATGATGTTATACTCCCTCCTGGTCTCATGGTTAGTGATATCGGATGTCTAGCCTTCTCTGATAAGGGCGAAAAAATAGGAGGTTCCGTGTGCAAGTTGCACACGTTAAAAATCCCATGGCAGTTGGAAATCGTAAAGAGTAGGCCATAAGGCCGCTGCCCTGGTGTGACGAAATGGACGACTTCTTCACGATCTCGGTTTCACTCCGACAGGATCAGAGACATATTTTGTACTGATTTTTATTTGTGTACTTTCAAAAGTACCCAATTACTTCTTATTATCGGCTAAGGAGCAAGTAATTTGTATGTTCAAACATTTGTGACACTCCTTGCAGATAATGTTTATCCCAGCCTGCGAGAAGCAACTAGATAAGATGAGCGCCTGCGTGTTTAGATTAAACCGCTGATAAGCGACTCGTTTGTTAACAAGCTGGGCAAACTCGGATTATTTGCGTACTCATACGACAAATAACGAGATTACTGTCTGTGTGAAACATGTGGGCAGACAAGTGTGACATAATCGCTTCCAGGCCGACGTTATGACAAAATTATTTTCTAATGAAGTAATAAGTATTACAGCTTACCCATGTTGTCATGTGTGTCTACCGATCAGCCTGTGAGAGTGTATGCAAGGCATCAGATGTCCATATATGATAATACGTGACCTTTGCAAGCACGCACCTTATTTCACGTGGGACTATTTTGAAAATATCACACCCCATCTGCGTGATTTGAAGTTATTGGATCTTTCGGATTAGATTCATTACAACAATGCGTGGGAAGATAGGAATATAGTCTGACCATTTCGCAGTTTTATTTCACTGTGAATTTCACGCTCGCCAAGACAACATCAGACCTCGCCAGAGTGAAGACTATAGATTCATAATTCCTTTTTTTTTAACAGGACCTTTTATTGGAAAACCAAATAAGACTTACAAAGCACAGGAAATCTCTACAATATAATAAGGAAACTGAAGAAAGACACGGAGTCAGAGGGAATCGAAGTTAAAATTAACGACACCCCAGACGCGTGTAAGAGGCCGATTCAAGTCTCTTTTATTCATCTGAGCAAAACGTCTGTGAGTCAGGATTGGCGTAAGTTGGGATTTACATTTCCTATTTTATTACTAACATGTGAACTAACATATATATGTATATATTACCATGTGAAGTTTAATGTGTGAAACTCGCTATTGGATGTCAAAGTCATTTGAGGCTGGCAACCTCAGCGTATAGAATGATGATTCATGAACCAACATTGCACGGGCTGGTGATTGCTTTATTGATAGTTTCGTAAAGAGAACTAAAAGCATAAAGTAGTCCCATGTTCCCTATGGAGCAGGGAGGTAAAGATGAAAGAAATGATGTACATTCTAAGTATAATACTTATATTTTCAAAGCAGTGTAAATGTCCCTATAAACATAGTCACTTTAATTAAAATTAATGTAAGTTTTCAAGATTTAAACCAGTGTAAATGTCTATGTGAAAATATTCATTTTAAAGTAATGGAAGTTTCAAACTTTTCAATCAGTGTAAAACATAAATTAAAACATATTCAATTTATATTGTGAACACTTTTCAATCAGTGGAGATGTATATGTAAACAGACTCTATCTGTATTATTAACCTTTTCATTTAAATATAAAGTAACTGTGAAAGCTATTCTATTTAAATGTAAAGAAATATTAAATTTAATTATCATCGAGGGTAAAGTCTGAGTAATTGGGATGGTGGTATGGGAAGATAGGAACCCATGACTATGGGGTAGAAAACGCCATACTCAGAAGAGCGTTTCGTTCTATTCTATTACCATAGTTATTGGTGGTACCAGCAGAAAGTATTATCTCTGGAACAAGAAGGGAACCGTGGCCTAAGCTTTAAGACGAAGGACCCACGTGGTAGACTCTCCTTGACGTTTCTGGGAAACGAGCTACCCCCGGTAACCTTGATCAGAGACGAGCGCGAGCAGAGTGAAAAGAACCAACCCATAAGAAGGAGCAGAATCGTCATTGGCAGCTAATTTCAAATATACGCTGCCATTTGAACTTCTAGTAACATCTCACATTCCCTAAAGACTATGATGATAACTTTTCTTGATCAAATAACTATTCAAATTATTTTCCAACTGTTAAAACCTAAAGTGATTATTAAATTTTGTTATTTGTAATGTTACAAATTTAACTTCGATTTAATCATTTTAAAGTTACTGCATGTTTGTCTCAGTCAAATTACTACACACTCTAAACAGAGCTATACTAGAATAATAGAATTCCACTGAGTAAATCAGGGATGGGGGCTTAAACGAGCTGAACTTAACTCTTTCACTCCGGAACAACGCTTAGAGCGTTGGTCAGATTTGACATCTGTGCCAAAACAACTCTCTGAGCGTTGTTTTTAGTCTATCACGAATTAAAATTACTGCACAGGGTGGAAAATAATTGAGGAGTCAAAGAGTTAAGAAGTGCTTAAATCCTTCACAAAAGCGTCGGCAAAATTACAGAGTTAACATACTCAGCCAAAGCAATATTGTTCTCGCTTATTCTGAATATTTTGTGAAGACTCCCTTTGTAATAGAAGTGTCATCGTCCTTTTATCTACATCTCTGCCAAGAGTAATCTTGTGCCAAGGTAGATACCTTTGAAACCCATATTAGATACTCTTCAGTTTTGGCCACTGTTGGACCACTACTGCAAAGCAGGGGAGGCAATACCGTCACACCTGGCAACATTTAAAAATTAGAAACCTACCCACCAAATATATTTATAGATTGTGTGATTCCTATGTACACACATTGGTATTCTCGCCGGTGCTACGAAGTTAATGCACTGTGCTGAGATCCTCTTTGTGTGATCTAAGGAAGGAGATCTGAGCACTGATGGAGTTGTCCGTGTGCAATGAAGAAAGTCCTTAAAATCAAACCAAACCAAACACTGAGTAATCACACAGTCTTCTGGTTGATGGGAATAACAGACTATTCCATCATGGGTACCTTTAGTTATCAATCTCCTAATCTGTCTACATGTTATTTCAGATTTCTGATTTGCATCCATGTTCCATTGAATCCACTTTCACTGTTTATTACTATGGAGCCAGTCAATGGCTTATCGCATTCGCCTCCTTTCATATGTAATAATTGATTGACCTTGTTGCCTCATATATCACCTCTACACCTCACGGTAGAAGGGGAACGACTAAGTAAGTAAGTAAGTAAGCCTCATATATCATCCCAAGACTGTTGTTGCTGTTTCATTTTTAAATATTCATGTATTCATGAATCTATCCATTCCACATTTTATCATCTCAAGTTACTCAAGATCTTCTTCATATAGTTATGGCATTACATCTGATAAATAAATTTTTATATTCCGCGCTTGTAGAATAGCACGAAATGCGAAACCAAAAGGCTCCTTACTTACTTACTTAGTCGTTCCTCTTCTACCGTGAGGTGTAGAGATTTGAAAGAGAGAGCGCCATACTATCCTATCGGCTGTCTTCCTCCTGACCTGGTTCCATTCTAGTTCTCGGTCCTTCAGAGATTGTTTAATGTTTTCCTCCCAGCGGACTCTGGGTCGTCCCGGAAATCTGGATCCCTTGCTCTTAGTTTCCCATGCTTGTCATGGTAGCCGATCTTCTCCCATTCTGCAGACATGGCCAAACAATCGTAGTTGGGACTATTCTACTTCGGTCTGCAGGGGCTGGGTTTTTAGGCCTTGACGTATCGTCTGGTTGCGGACCATGTCTCTTCTTGTTATATCAGCCCCCTTCCTCAGATACCTCATTTCTGAGGTTTGGATCTGGCTTTTGTGGGTTGTAGTCATTGCCCATGACTCGCATCCATACGTCAAGACTGGGACATAGGTGGAACGGTATACAGCCATCTTCGTCTTCTTGCCAGCCTCTCTTTTGCTGAAGAATCCTCAATTTATGGCCTGAAAAAGTCTCCCAGCTGCTGCTCTTCGGGTAGCCAAATCAGTTTTGATGCCTCCCTTCCAGTTTATGACAGCTCCTAGGTGTTTAAAGTGGTTGACCTGCTCACCAATAGGCTCTAACGTACTTTAATAGTTTTTTTTTTTTAATTTTAAACGTCGACTGATCATATCTTAGCAACGAGAATAAAAATGCACTTATTAACTCAGGTGAGTAAGCTAATTGCGAAACTCTTTTTCTAAATGTAGTCACGATTGTCAGTCTCTGGAACCCCTAAACAGTTTTTCCTTGTTCTCTGATCTCTTTGTCTTTATCGGTGGCCAGTCAAGTTACTGACCGCGGGCTAGAGTAGTGTTTTGTGGTATGTGCTAGTTCTATCCAATCAGCCTCCTAAGGGATTCGTTCAAGGGCTGCACCATCTCTTAAGCGCTTTCTATGCCGCCTCCACTTCCATGCATCTATGTGTAAGTTGCAGTATAACTGCGAGCATTACTTTAACACACTCCGCACGTCTTAGTCGCTATTGTCGTGAAAGACTGCGTTAGCCTCAACTTGTTGGCGTACTGGTATGTTCTGCGATTGTCATAATACTTCAGACTTTTCAATCTTCGCTGAGAGCATCATTAAATGTATTAACTATAATTAACGATCATGTGATAATTTGCTAATGCACCTGTTGTGAGTGTTCATATTCTTGTTGAGAATAACCAAGATTAACGTATCAACACCAATTTGAATATACAAGCGATCGTGCGCTCTGGGAGTACCTGTCCTCCTCCATCTCTTAAAGTTACCTGCCGCCGTTCTCTTGGTGTATGTTTTCATACAAGATATGGTAGCTTAGTTACCCCAAGACGTTTCACGTGTGATAATGTTTCATGTCTTTATTCTATGTTGTGGAGCCGCGGTAGCACAGTGGTTAGTGCACTGGCTTCCTAGGGTGGTCCATGGTTCGATCCCCAGCTGAGGTGGTATTTTCTTAGACCGCAAACGGCTCCGGGGTCGACCCAGCTTCATGAATTGCGTACCAGAGCAACTCTGGGAAGGTTAAGGTGGCCGTGATGCTGACCACATCACCCCTAGTGTGCCGATGGTCAAGAAAATGTGGGCCTAACACCATATTCCTAGTATGCGTCGATGGGCGTGTAACAGGATCCCTTACCTTATTCTGTGTTGTATTAATTCTAACCTCTGTCAGAATCTGTGGAAGCGGTCTATTTCTTTGATCTAATATCTGCATGTTCAACTCTCCCCTCCCCCCCCCATGTCATGCCCCAGGAAACAAAGAAAGAATAAGGCTACTGCTACCTTAGGCATGTCGTAGAGGGCGACTAATACGAGATTGTGCATCGGGCTGGCAATCTCATCACGTAAAACAATTAGCTACAGAAGTTACCGCTGCAAAAGCATATGAATGAATTGGTGCAGGCAATAGTGGTTTCATGCTCCATAAGGAGCGAAAAGGGAAAAGACGAGGAAAGCATCCGACAAGATGAAATATGATGCAACTATTCAACATTCTAGAGCGAGTAGTAGCAGTAGTAGTAGCAGTAGTAGTAGCAGTAGTAGTAGTAGTAGTAGTAGTAGTAGTAGTAGTAGCAGTAGTAGTAGTAGACGCACACAAAGAGACGTGTTAGGAAAGTGTCGTAAATTTGGATAGGTATTTAAGATAGATTTGGTCTCGTCTGAATAGAACTGAAAAAGATGGTAACTCAGTGAGAAATAAGGTATAAAAAATATATTTCACGAGTTAATAAGTTTAAGGGTAGAATATGTCACTGGATTGAGAAGATATTCTAGTCCAGCCTATCTTTACGACTGTAATTTGTTATCAGACAATCCTACTCTCCGTACATAAAACATATACGTTTAACCACTCACACACATCCACAGTTAAGTGACGACCAGACACACAAACGTGAAAACTATAGTAAATGGAGTATGGATATAGGCTGAGCTGACCAACACAAGTAATTCAGTTTTGTTAAGTTTATTATCATATAAACTACTCATAACATCAAACGTATATATATATATATCAATAAAATCATAGGTTACTATGGTGGATTTGATGTTAATAGATGTTATCATTCAATATTTCTAGTGTACTGAATGAGGTCAGCTGTGAAGGTCCCTGATTATAACAAATTTTGGGTTGAGTTATCAGAGTACCTTTCTGCTACCACCTTATGACCTCAATCAGACCTATTCTTGACTAGTATGTAAGATAGCTACGTATAATGTCTAGGGTTATGCAAGTGTGTAATGTAGTGTAAGTATTACTACAAATACATTTAAATTCTATCACATAGATATAAAACAGGGTCAATACCACAACCACAAACAAACTGACACTCTATTATGTATCTTATAGAAGTCTGTGGCTGAAAATTATGTAATATGCTAGATTACAATTTATTTGCCCTGTTTCAGAATTTTCTGAGTCAGGACCAACAACAAAATGAAATTTATGGTTTTATTTACATAAATATTAATAACACAATGGATCTTCTGTCCATACAAAGGACTATTATAATCAAATTATATTTAGGTATTTCTCTAAACTGGGTGACACTGGTAACTAATGGTGGGGTGGGGTGTTGTCATCACTCCCCTTCTTTATATTAGTATCTTGTGGAAAAGTTATTGAATAATCAACGATTTTATGTCTCTGTTAATAAAGTCAGTGGATGACCGTTGTAGTGCCGACACATAGGCACTTATCTGTAGGTTGATAGTAGATATGATGCTGACAATTTCCTTTCGTTCACTCGAATAACCAGACTGACACAGTCCCTGGTGTAGGATAATATAGTAGACCGCTTGGTCCAGTAAAGTTTCACTTTCTCTCTCTCAAGTAAATTCACCAGGGTCCTGGTACTACCATAGCACCAGAACAAAAAAAACCTGAAACAAGGTTATGATTCTGTATAACATATCTACAATAACATTCCACAATTAATACATGGCATAATTCAATAAAAGAAAAGGGTCAGATCTCTCTGACCACCCCATTTCAACCATTTTCCTCTGAGATAACAACTCATACCAGTGCTCCTGTTCTTTTCCCTAATGGCTACAACGCCTCTGACACTGCAACAATGATTCTCTCCCATAGAATAATGTGGGTTAGCCTTCGCACTGGTAACTGTGCAAATCATTTTAAGTTATACAACTCATGTCAATGTTTACTGCTTGTGTGCAACACCACAGGCCTTGCATAAGTCTGCTGGGGACATCTGTACTTAGTCGTAAAGCCTTCCCAAACAAGCAGTATCTCATACACCAAATTTGGTTGTAATAATAAGATTAATAAATTCATTCTTACCACAATTCAAAGAAATATCACAAACATACGTTGACTGGCATTAGCATTAATATGTAGGTTCAGCTTTGCCCCGGTCCAGACTGCCAAGGTTTATTATTTCACTCTTAGGCACTGCTGTTCTCAACCCAGCTTGCTTTCAAAAACTTCTGTATCAACTGGCGACAAGCCTTTGAAAGCTTTTGCCAATATTATCAGACCGGCCCAATCAGCGAGGGTCTAGCTTTTCAATTCAAATTTAAAAAAACAAAACTCCAAACTTCTAGGAGTGAGTCTTCAAAATATAGTTAGCTTTTTTTGCCTAACCAATACCCTCCTTACTATTCTCTTCTACCATCCAATCGGATTTGAATCAATCTAATGCCTCTTTTTAAACTGGCGTCCCCACTAACGCTATGGATAAATGAGCGAAACCAACAGTCTGTCCGTCTTAGTGTTCGTAGACATATAGTATTATTTCAATATCTTGGCTAATAATTAGACTACCATATATATTAAAACATATTATTTCTCAGGGGACCCTAAGCTATCTTTATATATGATTTTTATGGCTATATTATTCGTCGTTTAGATTTTCAGTTTTGTCACTGTTAATCGTCAATTTCAACTTTCCCAAAAGTCGGCCATCTTTCCCCCTCCTTTTCTATCATTTTTTTCATTCAAATAAACCAACTAGTTGTGTTACGTCATAAATACACTACTCGGCGAGAATTGAAAACTGTCTGTGTGTTTATGTATTCTGGCTTGTCCAACAGAGAGGTTATAGTATTAGTCCCGCGTGCAGAACGAAGAGGGGTTTTTGCCAAGCGTTGGTAGTATTGGCGTTAATTATTACTATCGTTTCGTTCTTGCTACTGGAAAATGTCCGAGTTACTACTAATTTAGGCGTTAAAGTTAAAATCGTACGTTAATTCAGACGGTAGGTTGGTGTCACAGTTCTGGCAGATCGTTAATTGTAAGTCTCAAAACCGAAACTAGGAAAGCGGGCTAGATTTTACGGCGGGATCATTTTATAAGCATTTCCTCTGCACAAAAGGCAGCGCTATACTGGCGTAGAGACGACTTTAAGCAGACACTTACGGGCGGGTTTATTTATTATCATAGGATTAAAATCTTACTGAATTTAGCGATTATTTCACAGATTCCGCTACACACCTCCCTTCCTAAAATATGCATTCATTGCAGGTTATAATCTGTGAGATTACTTAGCGCAAATGAAGTCCTACGTGTTTTTCTGATTTTCATCATAAGGATGTCGACTCAAAAAATCGGCACCCACGTTCTGAGAGCCGGGAATATATTCAATCATAAATGAATAGGGCTGTAATAGTAATGACCATCTTAATAATCTGGCATTTTCATGCTTGGCCTGTGATAAGAATACGAGAGGCTGATGATCTTTTGGACCACAAATGTCCTACCATACAGATAGATCTGGAATTTTTTTATAGCCCATATTAACGCTAAACATTTCTTTTCATTTGTTGAATAATTTTTTCCGCTTTGTTCAACTTGCGGCTTGCGTAAGCGACTGGGTAAAATTCTCCATCTTGTGAGGAGGACCTTTGCAACAATGTAAGCACCTAGGCCCACATTGCTTGCGTCACTTCTCACGACAAATTCTTGATTCAAGTCAGGCAATTTCAATACCGGCCTGCTTGTGAGTTTGTCTTTTAACTCTTGGTATGCTAATTTACGCTGTGCTGACCAATTAATTGTATCAGATTGTCCTTTACGCGTTAAATCCGTCAGAGGAGCACATATAGAGTTAAAGTGTTTAATGTACTTTTGGTAGAAACCACACAACGACACAAAAGATCACACATCTTTTTTTGTTTGTGGCCTCGGTGCTCTTTTCAATTTCTCCAGATTCTTGGGGTCAGTGGTCATGCTACCCTGATGTACGGTATGTCCCAAGAATTCCAACTCTTTACATCCAATACAACATTTTGTTGGTCTAGCAGTCAAGTTAGCCTCTCTGAGTCTATCAAACAGCATATTCAAAGAGGTAACGTGTTCCTCAAATGTTTCAGTAGCGATGAGAATACCATCCATGAAATTCGAGATGCATGGATTTTTTAGGGGATCCAACAATTTTCGCATCATCCTTGAAAACACACTCGGGGCATTTTTCAACCCAAACGGCAGCATGTTGAACTCATAATGGCCTTCCGAGGTGCTAAATGCTAAGTAAGGTCGAACCTCAGGCGTTACGGGAATTTGATAATAGCCTTTGCTAAGATCCACCTTAGAAAAATATTTTGCCTTGTTCAGTCTGGCAAATAGTTGATTTGTATCAGGTAATGGATCAACCTGACCTTCTGTGACAGCATTCAGTTTCCTGTAATCGATGCACAGTCTATGTTCCCCAGATGGTTTTCGCAACAAAACCACACTAGTACTGTATGGAGATTCACTGTGAGAAATAATCCCTTCTTGTAACAAATAATCTATCTCCTCTTTCAAAGCTTTCTCCTTAGCGAAAGGAATAGAATAGGGCCTCATACAGATGGGTGTTGGGTCTAGTAGTTTCATATCATATTCCAACAAATTTGTGTGTCCCGGTTTATCCGTTAACACATCTGTATGTTTCTCTAGGAACTTTTGAATCCGCTCCCTCTGTCCTTTTGTCAGGTGATTACTGATCTTCACCTGTGCAAACGTTTCACTGGGCTTCAGTGGATATTCAAATGAGGTGAGAGGGTTATTTTTCATTTCGGTTGCGATAGACAAGGCCATTAAGTGTGTTCCTTCCTGGATTTGCCTGTCCAGATATTTCTTCAAAAGGTTCACATGATAGACTTTTTCCTTTCCTTTGTTGTCTATCTTATAATTTGTTCTGGATACCTTTTCCAAAACTGTATATGGACCTTGCCATCCGATTTGAAGTTTATTGCTGCTGCCGGGTAATAGAAGAAGCACCTTCTCCCCTACAGCAAGCTCCCTATCCTTCGCTTTTTTATTATAATAAGCAGCGTGCTTTTTCCTGGCTTGTCTCAAATTATCATTTGCCAGTTTCCAACTAGTTTTTAAACGAGTGGTCAGTTCGTTCACATATTGATATGATGAGATAACAGTCTCTTCTGCCTTCTCATCGGTCCACGTCCTCAACAAGGCTTCCAATGGACCTTTTATTGGCCTCCCAAATAACAGGGTTGCTGGTGCCATCCCGGTTGAATTATGTGGAACTTCCCGATACGCAAACAACGCAGCGGGCAAATATTGGTCCCACGTATCAGGTTTTTCATGGGCCAGCTTTCTCAGGATAGAAATGAGAGTCCTATTGAACCTCTCTACCTGGCCGTTCCCCTGGGGTGATACGGACTACAATGAAAGTGTTTGGCTTGAAATAACCTAAAAACTTCTTCCGTTAGTTTCCCCTTGAACTGTGAGCCGTTATCAGTCAAGATTTGATGCGGGAATCCTAACCTAGTGAATATTGTAAGTAATGCCTCTGCGACATGCTTCGAATCGATTGACGACAGGGCTACCGCCTCTCCCCACATAGAACAAGTGTCCACCAGAGTAAGGATGTAACTGTTCCTCCTCTTGGTCCGTGTGAGAGGTCCCACAATATCCACTGCAACTCTCTCAAAAGGTGTTCCCACTATGGGCATTTCCCCTAGAGTTGCAGGAGCAGTCCAATGCTTTGGAGCTACTCTCTGGCATTCTGGACAGGATTTTACATATCTCTTTATATCTTCCGTTATCCCTGGCCAGAAATAATGACAAGCTATACGCTGTCCTGTTGCGCTGATCCCCATATGACCACTGAAGGGAATCGCATGTCCTAATTCCAACACTCTCTCCCGATATGAAGTTGGAAGTACCAGCTGTGCATGGCCAGTTGTTCCAGTCCCAGTCTTCCTATACAACAATTTGTTCTTCATATAATAGTCCGCTTTGCTTGGAGGTGTGTGGCATTTAGGTAATTTCTTAAAGCAAGGCTTGAGTGACCTGTCTTCAGCCTGTGCCTTCCTCATCTCTTCTAGATGAGTATTTATTGGTTCATCTTCTTCCTTTCTGGATTGTGAACGGGTCTGGACTGCTGCCAAGACCACAGGTCTCTTGGGATCCCCCAAAAAGACATAACGGCACCCCAATATTAGAGGGTAGATGGGTGCGTCTATCACTGCTGCTCTGATTATTCCTTCCACATAGCGAGTTTTCACCGTTATCCTGGCAATGGGAAGTGTCATTAGTGGTATGTCCTTGGTCGACCCTTGTATCTCCACTGTTTCTGTGTTATACTGATCTGGGTTCACCAAGTGCGAACTCACAACAGAATCAAAATCCAAACCGGTATCATAAAGGCACCTAATGGTGACTCCATTACATACAACATCCTCACACACTGGGGGGTGATAAGGTTCCTGCTGTCCAGTAGGTTTTACCTTTACCTCCTTCTTCCCCAACTTCATAGTATCAAATTCAGCAGGTTTCCTAGTACTAACTTTGGTGTCATGTCCTTCCCTCTTACACCATCTACAATATAATCTACCTTGATGAAAAAGTTTTCTTTCCTCATATTTCCTGTCATTGAATTGTGGGTTTTTATTTTTATAATCATTGCGTGGCCTATCAAAATTTTGCTTAATCTTGTTACCTTGATCTTTGTTGTCAAATCTATTAGAGTTTTGTGGAGCCTTATAATTGTCTAGATGTTTCTTTTGGCGCCAGCTACCTCTGCCTGGGCTGCCTGATACTTCTCCGCGACATTAAGTAACTCACCCAGCCTCTCTGCACCTTGTTCCATGAGAAACTTTCTCAAGTCTGGAGCCATGGACTCTCTCAATTGCTCAAAAGGATCATTTCTTTAAGATCTTGGGTTTTCCCCGGAGCAGTCCATTTCTCCAAGTACGTCTCTAAACGTGCAGAGAACTGGTGATAGGTCTCACCCGACAGTAGCTTGGCATTTCTAAACTTTTTCTTGTAAAATTCACCATTCTTTTCATATCTTAACAAAAGAGCCTGCTTTAACATGTCATAATTGTCTTGGTCATCCCTGCTCATTTTTGAGAAAACTTCATAAGCTGTTACCCTAAGACCTTGGGATAACTTCAGGCTCCATCTTTCTTTTTCTAGCCCATAAGTTGTAGCTAATACCTCATATCTACTTAAATATGATTCAATATCATCGTCTCTCTCAACAAAATAATCTAAGTGGAACCCCATAGCTGAGTTGGAGGCCCCCTGACTAACAGTAGCATCAGAGGTAGAGGGGCTGTGACCATTTTCAGGAGCATTGCCTTGCAACTCTAACTCCCTTAGTCGCAACTCATGCTCCCTTTGTAATCTTTTATCCTCTGCTTCCCTCTCTAATCTTTTATCTTCTGCTTCCCTTTGCAGTCGTTTTTCTTCAGCCTCAATTTTTCTCTCCTCAAATTGGAGCGTCTTGATCTCAGCCTCTCTATCAGCCTCTAAGGCCCTAGCCTCCTTGTCAGCCTCAATTTGTAACCTTTTGATTTCTTTCTCAGCCTCTAATTTCTTAACCTCCCTGGCATCTTCTAACTGCATTCTCCTCTCTTCAGCTAACCTATGTTCTTCCCTAACAATGAACTTATCACATTCTGAGGTGACATAGTCAATCAAGACTTGACCCTCCATGTTCATGTCTCTGGCAGTCTGCAAAGCAGCAGATCTGAACTTTACCAAATCAGCCATATTGTATCAAGCAACGTTAACAATATACTAAGGTAACTTGTCAACTCTAATTAAACAACAACTACATGCACCAACAGATCATCCACTATTTAAATTCCACCAAAGAATACTTTTAATTTTATTTATATCGGATTCCTATACATGAATTAGGAGAAGTTTAAAATCCCAGAAGCGAGTTACCCAATATATCTGGTGTTGGGAGTTTACCTAATGAAAAGTTCAAATCTCGGACAAGCCTACCAATATATGTGGTGGATTTGATGTTAATAGATGTTATCATTCAATATTTCTAGTGTACTAATGAGGTCAGCTGTGAAGGTCCCTGATTATAACAAATTTTGGGTTGAGTTATCAGAGTACCTTTCTGCTACCACCTTATGACCTCAATCAGACCTATTCTTGACTAGTATGTAAGATAGCTACGTATAATGTCTAGGGTTATGCAAGTGTGTAATGTAGTGTAAGTATTACTACAAATACATTTAAATTCTATCACATATAGATATAAAACAGGGCCATACCACAACCACAAACAAACTGACACTCTATTATATATCTTATAGAAGTCTGTGGCTGAAAATTATGTAATATGCTAGATTACAATTTATTTGCCCTGTTTCAGAATTTTCTGAGTCAGGACCAACAACAAAATGAAATTTATGGTTTTATTTACATAAATATTAATAACACAATGGATCTTCTGTCCATACAAAGGACTATTATAATCAAATTATATTTAGGTATTTCTCTAAACTGGGTGACACTGGTAACTAATGGTGGGGTGGGGTGTTGTCATCACTCCCCTTCTTTATATTAGTATCTTGTGGAAAAGTTATTGAATAATCAACGATTTTATGTCTCTGTTAATAAAGTCAGTGGATGACCGTTGTAGTGCCGACACATAGGCACTTATCTGTAGGTTGATAGTAGATATGATGCTGACAATTTCCTTTCATTCACTCGAATAACCAGACTGACACAGTCCCTGGTGTAGGATAATATAGTAGACCGCTTGGTCCAGGAAAGTTTCACTTTCTCTCTTTCAAGTAAATTCACCAGGGTCCTGGTACTACCATAGCACCAGAACAAAAAAAACCTGAAACAAGGTTATGATTCTGTATAACATATCTACAATAACATTCCACAATTAATACATGGCATAATTCAATAAAAGAAAAGGGTCAGATCTCTCTGACCACCCCATTTCAACCATTTTCCTCTGAGATAACAACTCATACTAGTGCTCCTGTTCTTTTCCCTAATGGCTACAACGCCTCTGACACTGCAACAATGATTCTCTCCCATAGAATAATGTGGGTTAGCCTTCGCACTGGTAACTGTGGAAATCATTTTAAGTTATACAACTCATGTCAATGTTTACTGCTTGTGTGCAACACCACAGGCCTTGCATAAGTCTGCTGGGGACCTCTGTACTTAGTCGTAAAGCCTTCCCAAACAAGCAGTATCTCATACACCAAATTTGGTTGTAATAATAAGATTAATAAATTCATTCTTACCACAATTCAAAGAAATATCACAAACATACGTTGACTGGCATTAGCATTAATATGTAGGTTCAGCTTTGCCCCGGTCCAGACTGCCAAGGTTTATTATTTCACTCTAGGCACTGCTGTTCTCAACCCAGCTTGCTTTCAAAAACTTCTGTATCAACTGGCGACAAGCCTTTGAAAGCTTTTGCCAATATTATCAGACCGGCCCAATCAGCGAGGGTCTAGCTTTTCAATTCAAATTAAAAAAAACAAAACTCCAAACTTCTAGGAGTGAGTCTTCAAAATATAGTTAGCTTTTTTTGCCTAACCAATACCCTCCTTCCTATACTCTTCTACCATCCAATCGGATTTGAATCAATCTAATGCCTCTTTTTAAACTGGCGTCCCCACTAACGTTATGGATAAATGAGCGAAACCAACAGTCTGTCCGTCTTAGTGTTCGTAGACATATAGTATTATTTCAATATCTTGGCTAATAATTAGACTACCATATATATAAAGTTAAAATCGTACGTTAATTCAGACGGTAGGTTGGTGTCACAGTTCTGGCAGATCGTTAATTGTAAGTCTCAAAACCGAAACTAGGAAAGCGGGCTAGATTTTACGGCGGGATCATTTTATAAGCATTTCCTCTGCACAAAAGGCAGCGCTATACTGGCGTAGAGACGACTTTAAGCAGACACTTACGGGCGGGTTCATTTATTATCATAGGATTAAAATCTTACTGAATTTAGCGATTATTTCACAGATTCCGCTACAGTTACAGAATTTGGAAAATAAACCTATAAGTGTTATCCCCTCTGTTGAGGAAAAAAAAAACCCGCAAGAAGTTAATAACCCCAAAAGGTCAAAAGATTAACGCTAGGGCATAGAAATAGACGATAACGTAAAGAACAGAGTTCCCAGTTAATCTATCCTGTAAAATAACAGTATTAGCGAACAAGAAAAAGAAGTGAGTATGTCGTAAAGTCGGGTGTAAACCCACTTCTTTGTTAATACCATATATCGATATACAAATATGCACAGCCATTCCACGTTCAACAGACTCTGAGACAGAATAAATTACACGAAGTCAAGTTCCCGCAAGATGGCGGCAGACAGAATAAATTGGAACAAAAAAAGGAAAAACACTGTTGCTTCTTCTTTCTTCTTCTTCTTCCTCGTTCGTCCTGAAAAGGACGTTGGTTGCGTTGTGTCTGTTTACGCCGGAGCTACTGTTGCTTCGAAACTCGGTCACGGAAAGTACCAAAACGCCGGCAATTAAAAAAACTAAAACGCCGAGAACCAATCAAACGGGTTCCTTACGCAGTAGCCTTTTACCTGCGTCTACCTATATAAATGGGCGCTTTTTATTCAAATTCACACACAAACACGAAGGCCAGCTAGACCGACGACAGACTGGGGAAGAGAAAGCTGTGAAGACTGATTTATGCTTACCTGCATGACCGGGCAGACTTGCTTCACTAAGTCGAGTCAAAATCTGGCTTGTATTAATCTTAGAGGGTATGTAAACTTACTATAAACTTGTAGGAGAATATGCCTACGTCATATATAATGATTGTATTTTTTAGTATCATTTATAATACCTACACCTGTATATAATTAATGTGTATCATGTATAATGATTATATTTTATGGAATCAGGTATAATGATTGTATTTCCTGGTATGATTGCTGAAGACGAAAACCAGTCTGAAATATAACCTAACAGTCCTTGTTAGGACTTATATAACTACAACAATATTGTTAGGGTATATTTTACCAGCCAGTATAGCACTTATCAGAGGTAGCCTGGTATATTATAGGTGGAAGGAAACGGTTGTATCATACGGTGTACACATTTTTGGATGTATTCATGTATTGAATTATCAGAAAAGAATGTTGTGCAAGTAGACACCTATCATGTCTCCCTATTGCTAAATCATACTGAGCCATGTTGTCATTCATCCTACATGCAGACACCTGAGAAACGCTCATCTCATATACACTAGAAACAGGTGGGCTTGATGACAGAAATTAGCCCCTATTTTTCCTTGTTACAGGTTTATTCGTGTCATACAACCTGACGTCGTATGTTCGGGTCAATCCAGCTGCCTGGAACTTCGCAGGAGCATAGTGGTTGTATCGGAGCTACATCCTTAGTCCCCATCAGTCTTAGGTGGGCTAAAGGAACGATCATCAGCGGGTGTTATGTGCATCAAACTAAGAAGGACAAAACTGTTTTAAGAGATGAGTACACATTAGTACCATTTCCGTCGGCAAGTGTGAGCAATTAACTATCTATGAAGAAAAACTGATTTAGCGTAGTGAGAGACAGGATTAACAGCACAGCTGATAAATTCTCTATAAGTGATTAACAGCACAGCTGATATAATTTTTTCCCTATAATTGGAAGACTTGTTGTAATATAAATATATATTTGTAAATCATATGTAAACTTACAAATCCATTGCATTCCATCTTCCAACATCCACCCTTCAGCACAAGAGTATATAGTGTATATACTTAATAAATAAGGAAATTGTATTTGAACGACTTGTCAAGTTTATAATTGTTAAGTTAAATCTGTTTCCTTGTTTTTTAATATCACAGTTAGTTACCCAGCGGGTTGGCATTTTATGACTGTCTCCACTCTACTAATTTTTCGAGATCAAATCATTCACAGCCGTAACTAATTTGTGATACCAGTAGTTCTCTCATACACTGGGACTTCACCATTTTCCGGCAGAAATTATATTTCTGTATTGTCAGTACTATACTGATCCTAGAGCCAATAAAAACCTCACGCTACAGGGTACAATGATTATACGAATAGAAATATTCACTCCTCTTACTCACACTCTGTCAATCTGTGGCCACACTCAATCTCGCTTACCAACTAGTTGTTTACCGACATCTTGAACATATCATCATGGTACATGTAACAAAATCCAGTGTTGTGTTTCGCCGAAGTGAGCCCCAGTCCCTCCACGAATAATTAAATATTAATAATTAATGGGGAACGCTTACTTTGGAGTTGATTATTGGATATGATAATGTCACGTCAGATAGTTCAGGTAGCAAAATAATTACCAAGATCTAGTGTTCACAGTGGACAGTAGTTAATACTTCCAATAGTTAAAGGAAATGTCTGGTAGGTAAATCTTTCTGGATAAATCCACTTGACAACACAATGGTCAGTAGTCGGGAACAATGTTATGTTTAGATATTTCGCCACAGCGAGCTGATATAATTGCATGAAAAAAATCTGGATATTTGGTGTCTCCAGTTATAATTAATTCTTAATGTCTATACGTTTGGACTCTCTCTGTGAATGAAGCAAGCGGACCGCACAGGTCAACCCCGAAGACCCGATAAAGACTAAGAATTGTTACTGTTGTATTTAGACTTAGACCGCTGGCAGGCTGGTTTGTAATCAGTACTAAATTTAGGAGAAATCAAAACATTTAATCACAATATCAATATCCTATCCTGTCACGCGTACGGTAAGATCTCTTATCCACTCCGTCATTTAATTAAATTAAAAGCACACAGGTCTTAGCCTATCTTATCACGCTTCGCTCACCTGTTACGGGTTGGGTTTTAAGTATGCTCCTTTTCCCCTTCCCGCCCCGGTAAACTCTCAGCGCACAATATCAGTGATAATTTAGTTATGACTACTTTACAAATATCGCTTGTCATTCCTAGCTATTTGTTTCGGCACATGATATTACACTAGTCATTTACACAATTACACGTAATGAATTAGAAGTAAATTTATATTCCGTCAATAGTCAGTCGCCTAGTGTACTTATCAGTCACTTAAAACACCTCTTTCTAGGTGATAGCGATTAGTTACATTTACATTACAGCTGGCAAAATTAGCTATATGTTATTTAATACGCTAGTCAATTAACACACAGAAAATCCCAGTGAATTATAATGAGGAACTTAACACATTAAATCACTTAAATACTAATATATATTACCGCAAATCAGAGAAATGAAACAATCTCCACGGAATCTAGTAATCCACTTTTTACAATGGCTCTAGAATGGCGAGCTAGATGTTTCCAAAAATTCTGTAGCGACTTTGGGTGAACGGAGTATATGTACGGAAAAGCTATTATTTTCACTGACTGGTGCGAGAAATCGCGCCTTCGGCCATATCAGGAAAATCAACGCGTTCGGCTCTCGAGAAAAAGATTTTCTGTTCACAGATGCCGACCAAGAACATAGACGTCGCTCAGCGAACGGACCGTCTTTGATCTCGTCTCTCTGCTATAGATCAGAGATTACCTCCCCTGGATCACGGACACCGAATGTGGTCGGTAAATCTTATTATCTCCCCTTTTGCGTTGGCTTAAGGCCCCTGAAATGTTGGACATCAAACCGTTAGCGGCCGAACTCCTGCTCGCGTTTCCCCCTGATCAAAGAACCCAATTATCTATCCGCACGCTCCTGTCTGTCAGCAATGCTAATTGCCAAATCAGCTCGCGTGATAATTTGTGATAAGCGAATTATGCTTTCGCTGACTGTTATCTTAGCCTGTAAAAACGAAGGTAAACGCTTGTCTGCCTGTAAACAGAAGAAATAGGCGTGGCTTCAAAGGTGCGTCTACAGTCAGTGAATTTCGTTAGCGAGTTGTATGTTTTTGCGTAGCAAAAATTATAAACCTAAGATGGGGAAGCAAGATTGACTCTCCCTCGCCACTTGTGACTTAGTTAAGAGCTACTGTCCCACCACCTCTGGCTACCAAAAGGAGATAAGGGTTCACTAAGTTCCACAGACACACTATACAGACAAAGCATACGGTACAGTATAGTTAAAGATGAACTGATCTAGTGTACATTTTATAGTTTATTAACACAACAAATCAAATCCGCAGTAAACAAAATAAAGTGCAAGTGCGCATCGCCTGAATAAAAGAACGATTTAAGTGAAAGACAATATATAAACAAATAAAAAACCAAATTCCCGACTCTCCTTTCACCCTTGCATAAACCGAATAAAAGATTAAATAACTCTACTCGGTGGGGTCTCTGACTACGAGCCACCACTCCTGTCTACACTATAGTATCTAACTAACACTCTATCCCACTGAAGGTGGAGAACGAAATAACTACTGTCTCAAGCGCTCTGTCCTACACAATCGATTCCTACACCACGAGCACTGCTACACTACTGACTATGCAGCGCTAACTCAGAAGCTGTCCTCTGTCTATCAATCTGACCCTACTGGTCCCAGCTAGTTTCTCTCTATCTACTCCGTCTTGATTCAGTGACTATCTGACGCCACTGTCTACTTCTGAGGATCTGATGAGTTGCTGCTTCGTCACTCCCCTCTTCTTGGTTGCAGTTTGGGAAGGTATGTTTTCCCTATCTCCTTTCCGTTATACTGATACCGAGGGTCTGGTTCTCTACAGCGATATGTTGTGGCCAAAGGCTGTAGTTGTTTTCTCGGCTTTATTATGGCTGTATTAGAAGCACAAGGCAACGCGCCTATTTGGTGTGCTTTAACGAGCTAAGAGCTCCTGATTTAAGAAAACCGTTCCCGCTGAGGCATGTGCCCTCACTGCAAGAGAACGTCTCCTTTCTTTCACTGGTGCAGACGTACTGGGCGCCGGTACTAACGCGTACCCAGTTCTCTTCACCTCTGACGATGTCTCGAGCCTTCTAAGTCTGAGAAGGCAAAATACTGTGGTAGGTTGTAGGGCAGTCTACAGCCTCCCCTATGTGCCGTGACAATGCTGTAAAACGAAAACAAAATAACAACATCTATACAACAAGTCAAAATATTCTCATCCCTAACACATTAACACCCTAATTCCTGTACTCCCTGGGGTCCCCTAAATAAAAACTGCCCCCTACTCACAAATCTTACTTACTTACTTAGTCGTTCCCCTTCTACCGTGAGGTGTAGAGGTTTGGAAGAGAGAGCGCCAGACTATCCTATCGGCTGTCTTCCTCCTGGCCTGGTTCCATTCTAGTCCTCGATCCTTCAAAGATTGTCTAATGTTGTCCTCCCAGCGGACTCTGGGTCGTCCTCGGGGTCTGGATCCTTGGCTCTTTGTTTCCCATGCTTGTCGTGGTATCCGATCTTCTCCCATTCTGCAGACATGGCCAAACCATCTTAATTGGGACTGTTCTACTTGGGTCTGCAGGGGGTAGGATTTAATTCCTTGACGTATCGTCTGGTTGCGTACCATGTCTCTTCTTGTTACTTCAACCACCTTCCTCAGATACCTCATTTCTGAGGTTTGGATCTGGCTTTTATGGGTTGTAGTCATTGCCCATGACTCGCATCCGTATGTCAAGACTAGGACATAGGTGGAGCGGTATACAGCCATCTTCGTTTTCTTACCAACCTCTCTCTTGCTGAGGAATCCTCGATTTATGGCCTGAAAAAGTCTCCCAGCTGCTGCTTTTCGAGTGGCCAACTCTTCTTTGATGCCTCCCTTTCGGTCTATAATAGCTCCGAGGTATTTAAAGTGGTCGACCTGCTCCAGGACCTGTTCTCCCAGCTTAATCTGATGTTTTCTTTCTTCTCGTGATATCACCATGGATTTTGTTTTAGAGCTACTTATGACCATCCCTCTCTTCTCCAGCTCTTCCTTCCAGACTTGCAGGTTGGATTGGAGATGTGCCTCTGATTTAGCAATCAGGGCAACATCATCAGCAAATGCCAGCTCCGAAATATAGACCTGTCTCATCTTCCAGTACCCCACTGAATACTTTCTTGTTCTCTCCTTACATGCCTTCATGACATCGTCCATAAGGAGTATGAAGAGGTAAGGTGATAGGATATCACCTTGTCTTACACCAGTGGTGGTCCTGAACTCTTCCGACTTATGGTTTGCTGTCCTCACATAATTTCTGCAAGACTTATAGAAGCTCTGTATAGCATGAATCAGAGGTGCTGGAATATTCTTCCTTGCCAAACAGTCCCAAAGGTTGCTCCAGGGGACCCTGTCAAACGCCTTTTTCAGATCTATGAAACAAAGATGCATCTCACTCTTATACTCAAGAGCCTTTTCACTCAGCTGTCTGAGTGTGAAGATTAGGTCTTGAGTACTTCGGTTTGCTCGGAATCCGCACTGGACCTCATCCAATTGTGGCTCAGCTAGGCGTCGGAGTCTCTGCTCTAGGATTCTAGAGTAGATTTTACCAGGGACACTGAGAAGGGATATGCCTCTATGGTTTCCATACTGTCAATTGTCACCCTTTTTGAAAATTGGTGTTATGATGGCAATCTCCCAATCCTTTGGTATGGTCTTGTTGTACCACGCTGCCTGTAAAACCCTTAAGAGTAATAGGTCGCCTGATGCTCCCATGAACTTAACCATTTCTGGGTTTATACCATCATGCCCTGCTGCTTTGCCCATCTTGATTTTCTCCAGTGCTGCCTTCAGTTCTTCCATCTTTATGTCATCTTCACCATCATTGGTTTTCTCTTCTGTGCTAGTGTTTATCATTTCTGATGCTTCACCATGCTCACCATCCAGGAGTTCTGAGAAATATTCTTTCCATCTTCCCATTACTTCCTTTGGGGCAGTAAGCAATTTGCCTTGCTTGTCCTTTATAAATTTGAGAGGGCATTGTTTTTCCTTCCTCATGTTCTTCAGGGTCTTGTAAAACAATTTCTGGTCTTCTTGGGCATCTTTTTCCTAGCTTTTCTCCAAATTCTTCCCAGGACTTCTGTTTTGCTGCTAGCACTTTGTTCTTTGCTTCTGTTCTGAGTGTCACATATTCTCTATATTTTTCCATTTGTCCTGTTGTGTTTTTAGCTCCTAAGTATTGTTTCCATGCCATTTTCTTCTCTCTTATTTTCTCTTTGACTTCCTCTGTCCACCAAGGTGTCCTCTTTCTCTTGTTCCCAAGTCGGACTTCACCGCATGCTTCTGCAGCAGCTGTCTTTATGATATCCTTGAATTTAATCCAGAGGGTTTCCAAGTCATCAGGTCGTTCTTCTGTGTTGCTCACCGCTGCAGCAATAAGCCCCTGATATCTGGTCTTAATTTCTGGCTCTCTCAGCTTGTAGGTCCTAATGCTCATTTCTCCTGCTCGTTTACTTGGTTTCTTGCGTGATGTTGGACAGTTCCTAGGCTGAGCAACTCTTTCAGTTGTTCTTTTGATTGTCACAAATCTACGCACCCGAAATACACAGATATTTATGCCCACGGGTCAGACTAATCTACCGTCCCCCCTATCTCTCTCTCCCGCACCAACGTAAATGGCTGTCTGGTAGAAAAACCCCAGACACTGGCTGACCTTAATCTTTTGTGCTAGTCTGGCCCTCAGCGTCACAACATTCCATACACCGCAAGCTAAAATCCACCTGTATAATTCCCCGGCCCTACTTCTTACGAACTGACCCGGGAAGGTATCAATTAACACTATATATATATATATATATATATATATATATATATATATATATATATATATATATATTTATATATATATATATATATATATATATATATATATACACCCTCTAGGTAATATTAAATCCCATCTCAACCCTTTGTCTTTTTACTACAAGACCAAATAACACAAGTAATTAAATACACAAACCACCCGCGTATATACACTACAATTTATCAATAATCACATTGAGGTTATACGGCTCTCATAATTACATTATTTATGTAACCAATACAGTTAAATTATCTAAGAAAAGCCGCTACACACAACCTAGATACGGCTAGCTTATACCTAGAAAAATTATAGACACGGATTCCACTACACTCTATATAGTTTAGTGTAATTAAGTAATTGATGGCACTGCTATCTAATAAAAACTAAAATTTCTCCCAGAAGAAATCTAACTCTAACGTGCTAAGATCAAAAGAAAACTGTCTACTACGTTAATTAAGTTATACACGTACCCAATACCGAATCTCTAGCGTAGAGCAGACGATATATAAATTGGCGCTTTCGTCACGGCTGAATTTCTTGGGTCCAGAGAGAGCGCTACAAGATTGTGATGCTAGTTATATAGTATAATATTTCTGATGCAAGAACGGACTCGGTGAGTCATCGCGTCGCGTCTCTCTCTCTCTCTCTGGAACCGCTTTCGGCCGACCTTTGACCAATTATATTTCTGCACATAAATTAAATCTGACCTCGTCCAATGATATCTTAACTAACTTATGACTTATGTTTACTAAGCAAAACGCGCAAAATTATTTCCAGTTCACACGCAGAAATACTACGTAACATTAAGTAATTCTCTGACCGGCTGCTCACCGGAAGAATATCATTGGTTAAAGCGCAGAACCTGGGTCTTCCATTCCTACAATTAAACAGCGTAGGTGTGGGTGTTCGATTTCTTCTAACGTCTGAAACATTAACCCAGCCTAATAATTATGAACTCAAACGCATAATGAAATAAATGAACGCAATTAATTACAGAGAGAAGAAGACTGGGACGAATTTTAAAAAAATAAAACCCACAGTAACTCCTCATAAAGGAACGAAAATAATTACCGAGAGAAGAAGACTGGGACGAGTTGAAAATGAAAAATACAGTAACCCATCACAGGGGCGCATTCTCAAAGTCAGTTATGACTGAAGGAACTACAGTATTATTATTATATTTAAAATAGATAAAAGTGAAAAGGAGCTACCAAACATGACTCATGAGATAGTGGCAGAAGGTAAATGTAATGACGTTAATCAGCATAGCAAGATTATCTTTAAGAAACAATATACTCTAGAATGCAGCCCTAAAGTAAATTAGACGTTTCTCAAGTAAGTACATAGACTGAAATACGAATACACTGTAATAATAGTAAAAGGGAAATACGAGTCGGAAGTAAAGGATAGAATAGCCCAAGCACAAATACCATTCCAGAAAATGTAAAATGGCTTATGCTATAGATCGTTATTAGTTACATCTGTGGTAAGCAGATGGAGAGGTGGGTCGAGCACTACTCTGAGCTTTACGCTAGAGACAATACCGTTACGCCTGCAGCCCTTGATGCTGTCAATAGTCTGCCAACTATGGAGGAGCTGGATGCCGAACCAACATTAGAGGAACTCAGTAAGGCCATTGATAGCTTGGCCTCTGGCAAAGCACCAGGCAGTGATGGGATTCCTCCTGATTTAATCAAATGCTGTAAGAGCACGCTATTACATCCCCTGCATAGGATGCTGTGCCAGTGCTGGGAAGAGACAACTATTCCTCAAGACATGCGAGATGCCAAGATTGTAACACTGTATAAAAATAAAGGAGACAGAAGTGATTGCAATAACTACAGAGGCATCTCTCTTCTTAGTATTGTTGGTAAGGTGTTTGCCAAAGTCATCTTAATGCGACTACACAAGTTAGCTGAGTGCATATATCCAGAGGCACAGTGTGGATTCCGAGCTGGCAGATCAACAACAGACATGATCTTCTCTCTCCGCCAGCTTCAGGAAAAATCAAGAGAGCAGAAAAGACCAATATATATCGCCTTTATAGACCTCACAAAAGCATTCGACCTGGTTAGTAGGGATGGACTCTTTAAAATCCTCCTGAAAATAGGCTGCCCTTCTAAAATGCTGGAAATGATAAAGTCATTCCATGACGACATGAAGGGAACAGACCAATATGCTGGAAGCACGTCACATCCCTTTGATATACGAAGTGGCGTTAAACAAGGCTGTGTTCTGGCTCCGACCCTCTTCGGAATCTTCTTTGCCTTACTCTTGAAACATGCATTCAGAGATGCAACTGAAGGAATATGCCTTCACACTAGTGTCGACGGGGATCGTATTTGCAAGATTCGGACCTCTGCTCAGAACTGGTCTGCTGAGCCACATACGCAGTAAATAATCAAAATGTCAAAACGTACCTGTTTTGTTTTCTTCATTTGAAATACACTTTTTCTTACACACACACTTTAGTGCTCCGAATATATCTTATACAACAATATCAAATCTTACGCTGAGCACGTTCAATATCTAACTACACACTTGAGAGCAACACCTTTCCCCTGCCTACACTTAGCGCGTCTCTAACCAGACTCTGTCAAAAACCCCGTTTCAACATTCTTCGTTCACGCCTAACATGTGTTTACGCATCTCGACTTTCTCGTGCAATACTTTTTTTTTCACTCACTCAAACCTGTAATGGACTTAATTCTAAGTTACTTCCCTTAAGACAAAGCCGAATCTTACACATCTTATCTCCCTTCATTAACGACAAATAATCTGCAACCAAACCCATCCATATCTCTCCAACCATTTTTTCTACCTTCTTTCTCTCTATCAAAACCAAACCACCGTTCACACCTCCCCCCCCCCCCCCCCTTAAAAAAAAATTTCTCTCACAGAGAAAATTTCCCGAAAAATCTCCACTCACTCTCTTCCTTCCCTCTTCTACTACCAATTCCATCCCTTTCTTCCTCTACATCTGCCCCAATGAGACCCACCATTCTCCACTTCTAATCAACCTCACTCATCTTCCTGTCTACAATTTCCATTTCAAAGTATACATTTTCCATCATGGAATTGTTTTCATATTATACATTTTACTGAATACAACTCTTTTCGTGTTACAACTTGTACATAATGGAACTCATTTCATAGTACACCTTGTCGTTTGCTCCTTTACGACTCTTACTAGACCTTTCTAACTTCATTAGCCATTTACCATCCCTTTTATCTCTACTCCCAAGTTTATTATCCCGCCTACGCGAATTATCTTGAATTTCTGCCTATCTCATTAATCGTTCTACTTAGCTGCATATCTTTCCTACGTTATCTACATTTCATTTCCATCTTCCCTTGTGGTTAAAAGAAACCCGTAACCATATACAATGTGTACTGTTTCCTCAACATAATTATTCTCTCCTCTATTCTCATTTCCTTAGTTTTTCTATCTCATTTTATTCTTCCTTATTATCTCCCTATAACCTCCATTTCTTATACTTGGAGAAACCTCGCTTCCCACAAAGTCTTCACCACACTCTGGCAACTGCCAAAAAAATCTGCATCTTCCTCAACTCCGTTGTCAGCTCCCTCTAGATTATCACATCTAATTATCCAATTTTCTCTATATCTTCGCCATTTCCCTATGGCCCTCATCTACCGCCATATTCTCTATAGTTTCTCCAATACTCCTTTAGTTGTCTCGTAATTCCCTTTCGTCTCCTCTCTGTGACTTCTCAATTCCTCCCATCTACGTCTCTTTCCCTTAATCTATGGCTTCCCTGCCACTTTCCTCTTCTCTTCCACCACTGCAGTAGTCCATCGTTCGGACCTACTCAGCTCACTTTTATGTTTAGTGTAGAACGATTGCATCTAGCTTCCAAACAACTAGACTCTCGCTGCAATTTCTACTTCTCTCCTCTCCCTCATAACCGCTACTCTCGTTCCCTCTCTGGAACTGTGCTGTCCAATTTCTCAACCACAACTCCGTCCATCTCCCAACACCTCTCATCATCACTGCCGTCCTCCTCTACGTCTTCAACATCTCAGTCTCCATATTACTCCGTACCTCCATACCTCATATTGCTCCATAACTGCCGTCCTCCTCCACGGCCTCACCAAAATCTCAGTCTGCACTATTCCTGCCGTCGTCACCACGGCGTTTCACATAATTTCCGCCATACTACCATGGCCTCTAATCTACTTCTTACATCTCCTTCCCTCGTCTCCTCTACTGCAGTACCCTGTTGGTCAGGTGTACCCAGTTTACTTCTTAAGTGCGGTATGGACCAATCATACTTGTCTTTTTAAGACTAGCAACCGCCGCCATCTTGTTCCATATAACATATGCTATGTCTCCTCCCATAGCCTCCTCCTATGCTAACTTATTCATCAATTTTAGCATCTCCATCATCCTAGCCTCTCTGGCTCTAAGCGCTTCTAACTCTATCTGTTTATCCAAATCGTGAGTCTCCTCTTCTCGTCTAACCTCGTCAACACTTTGCTTCCTCTCCACCTCTGTATCTCGTGAGTTTCTCTCGACCTCCTTACTTCTTACTCCGTCAACCGTTTGCCTCGGTTTCCCTCTATCTTCCATTTCTTCCCTTCTCGTACTCCCTGTACTCTTTAATTTGTCTCTACCTCGACTTGTACTCCTAGTATCTCTCATACTACTACTCCTATTTCTATCTCCCTTTCTAGCCTCTCGGCTCTTGGATCGGTACTCCCTTCGATCCGTATTTCCTCTCTCTTCCTCCTTTCTAGCCTCCCGGCTCTTAGATCGGTAATTCCCTCGATCTGTATGTGTTCTATTTCTCTGTGTATCTAATCCCTCTGGACTCTTGGATAGGTATTCCCGTCAACCCGTATCTCTTCTATCTTCTCTTCTATTTCTCAGCCTATCTCGGCTATTGGATCGGAAATCCCTTCGATCCGTATCCCTTCTTATTTCTCTACTATTATCTCTCCTATTCTCCTCGCTCTCTCTAGTCCTGAATCGGTATTCTCCTCGACTCGTATCCCTCCTATTACTAGCCTCTCTGCTCTTGGATCGGTATTCTCTTCGACCCGTATCCCTACTTGTCTCCATAGTATTTCTATTCTTAGATCGGTATTCTCGTCGATCTGTACTTCTACTACTTTCATGTTTCTGAACTTCTTCCTCTTTCTGCTTCGCCTTCTCTGTGGCTTTCTTTATATCATCACCTGCCCCATGTGCTGTGACATCTTCCTTTTTCTCTGATGTGTGTCTATTCATATCCTGTTTGCTTTCTAACTCTTCCAACTTCCTCTCTAAATCTGCACAAAGTGCAGTTAACTCTTCTATTTTTGTTCTATCTTTATTTCCTTCTTCCTCTTTGTTTTTCCTCGACCTTCCTTGGTCGACACTGTCTATTTCCCATTGACCCGTTCCCTTGGTCTTTCTATCTAGTTCCTTTTGCACTTCTCTATGACTATATTTCTCCTTTTCCAATTCTTCAAATTTCCTGTCCATATACTGAACAATTGCCCGTATGTCCTTCATCTCCGCTACACTACTATTTCTTACTTTATTCTTCCTCTTTAGTCTGACCTCTTCTACATGTCTCAACTTTGCTAGACGCCTTCTGTAATCCTCTGAATCGTCTGATGACGACGACCGCTGTCTCTTCATCCCTCTTATGTTTTCTTCCTCCATCTCTTCCTGCGTATCTGAATCTTTAGCTGATGTGTCCTCTATATTCTGAGTTTGACTTGCACCACTTTGTTGTTTAGTCTCTATCTGTTGCTCCTTTTGTTTCAATAGCTGCTGCTCCTGTGCTCTGTTTCTTTGTTCTGCAGCTCTCGTATGTTTGTACGGTGCATCTATTTCTGTTTCAATATTATTCCATTGTTTCCTTATTCCTGTCGTATCTTCTAGAATCGCATTGTACTGTTTACTCTCTGTATCCTGCCATACTTGTATCCTGTCTTCTTCTGGCCTATATGTGCCCATCTCCTCTTGTTCGCTGTGTAAGATTTCTGGCCTATATGTGCCCATCTCCTCTTGTTCGCTGTGTAAGATTTCTGGCCTATATGTGCCCATCTCCTCTTGTTCGCTGTGTAAGATTTCTGGCCTATATGTGCCCATCTCCTCTTGTTCGCTGTATAAAATTTGGGGGGTTGGGGTTAACCGATCAGATGTTGTTTCTGGTTCTGCATGGACGTGTGTTCTTCCTGCCATTGTGCGACTCTGACTACCTGTTGATGTTTCTCCATAGTCATCTTCCCATCCTACTCTCCAGTTGTCTCCTATCCTGTTAGACTCCTTCCAGTCACTATCCTTTTGTGTTGCTTCAATTCTACGTGTTCCTATCCTATCATGTGTATTGTTATGTTGTTTATGTCCTTCCGTGTAGTGTGGTGTGTTATTGGGAATCCGTGTACATCTTTCTTGAACACTGCCTCTCATACTATACATACTATGGCTCCTTATATAGCCTCTTATATCCATCGGTCTATCTTCCTCTATTTCGTCTACGACAAGCTTGTAGATTTCTTCCTTTCTTTGTGATAAGTCTATATCAAACTTTTCTTCCAGAATTTTCTGCACCTCCTTTAGTACCACGATGTCTGGTTTAGTTCTTCCAAGGATGGCTTTTATTTCTTTCCTCAACTGCTCTATACTTGGTTGAGGTATTTTGATCCTTTCCATCTTTTCTGTTACACCGTTAACTCTCTGTATTCCATTCTCTTTTGTGTGCTTTTTCTCTCCTAACACTGCATTGAGTCTGAATGGTGTGCATACATCTTCCTTGATTCCTACCTTGTCCTGCTTCCTTGTTTCCACTTTCTTCTGCTCTCTGTATATCTTGTTGTTAACTCTATGTTGTGGTACCACCACTGTTTGTGGTTTCCGATTTTGTCTCTGACGCGCGTTGTTATTGTTCATAGTTTCTTGTATTTGGTGCTTTTCTTGGTATTCCATATTTCCTTCCTGACCTTCCATCAGTTGTACCCTTCCTAATACAAATCCTCTTGGTATTCTAACTGTTTTTCCCGTGGTGTTTATAATCATCGTTGGAAATTGTTGTCTTTTTCCAATTTGTACTATTCCTTCTACCATTTCTAGTCCGGGTTCATCTAGTATATCTCCATCTTCCCAGTCGAGTGTTAAGACCGTTTGTCCTTGGTTGAAATATGGGGATCTTTTCAACTTGCCTTGAACAATACCGACTTCATTCGGTCGCAGCGTAACTGTTGTTCTGTTTCGGATTATGGACGCTATGTATACGTCGTCCTGTAACCTGATGCATTCGCCATGTATCTTCAGTTGGTGAGTATCAAAATGTACTTGAGCCTTATGTTTTAGCAGAAAATCACGTCCTAGTATGATATTTCTCGTCATCCCCTTCACAATGGTGAACGTGTGTTCCACGATCATATTGCCAATTCTCATTTGCACCATAGCTGTTCCCATCACTTTCAGGTTTTCTCCTGACACCGAGGTAAGTGTATTTTGTGACTTTCTGTATTGAGCTACGCCTCGTATCTGTTTATAAAGTCCAAACCTAATAAGGCTTACAGTAGCCCCTGAGTCTACCAATGCTCTATATCTCCTTCCGTGTATTTCGACAATACATGAGCAAGGGTCTGGTTTATGAGCTAGCTCGATTGCTGTTGCTACTTGTCTTCTTTTAGGGATACGTTGTTTTCTTGTTTTTCAATTTCATTTATTTGTATTTTCTTGTCTTTGACTCCTCTCCTGATGTCTCCAACAAAATTCCTCAAATCTATTCTAGTTCTTCTCCTATTCACGCTGTCCCAATGTCCTGATCCATAGTTGCTGTTGAAAGTCGGGAGTGTCCTGTCCCTGTTATTCCATGTTCTATTATGTCCCTGTTTATATTGATATTGGTTACATTTCCATTTCCCAATTTCGCGATCTGTACATATATTTCTCCTTTCATATTTGTTCCTGTTTATAACTGAACCATCCCAATTCATCTTCCTATTTCTGTATTCTTGACATGTCTTTTGTAGCCATCCTTTCTTGTCAAACCAACTTGCAGGATGGTGTACTCTGGCCCATTGTCTATGGTATGGTTGTTGGTTATACCTAACATGTGCCCTTCCTATCATGTTCACTTGTGGTTGCCTTCCACTTATTGTATCAATATATCCTTTCTCCGTCTTGTCATGTGGTTGTACTATCTCTCTGATGAGTCTCCCTCTCTTGGTGTTTACTTCATTCCCTTGTCTATTCTTTTCGGACTGGTTGTAATATTGTTGTCTATTGTGTTGTCTACTATGTCTCGGGTTAAAGGTCTCAACTCTCCTTACTGAGTGTTGTGGCTCTAGTGGCCTATAATTACACTCAAATTGTTTATGTCCCAGCCTATTGCAAGCATAACACACGCTTTGCCTGCGGTCCACCTGCCTTGACCTATAAAACGTTTCCATTCCTCTCCCTCGTCTTTCTATCCTTCTTTGTTGACAATGTCCTATCTCCATAGGTTCTTCTTGTGTTTCTTCGCATGGAACTACCCTACCAAGCCTGAGGTCCAATCTTCTTCTAAGGTTCTCTTCGGCTGTAGCAAGTGCAATGGCCTGTGACAAGTTTTGTGGGTCCTTCCTGAGGAGATGTAATTTAATTGGTATCCCATTCAACCCATCGACGAATATGCCCACTAACTGTTTTTCCACCTCTTGCTGGTTAATTTGTTGCCCCAAGAAAACTTCTTCCGCTAGGTTTAACAACCTGTCGCTGAACATTTGAATGGGTTCCTCTGCTTGTTGTTGTATGCTCCTCAGCATCGTCCACGCGTAAGATGCATCCGTAATTTGTGCATACCTTCTTATTAGTTCTTTCTTAAAATCTTCCCATGTCTCATCTGGGACAGTGTCAAACCTGCGTCTTATAAAATCTACTACTAACCCGCATGAGGAAAGATATGCAACTTGTTTGTACTCACCTTGGTCCATATTGACCGAAGTGCAATATCTTTGTATCTCGAGCAACCATTTTCTACATAAAGTAGGATTCCCTGCATATGGTGTTATACTGTTCCGGATATTCTGGAACTTACTTTCATTTCTAATGGATGTCATAGCCTTAGCTACCTGCTCAAGAGCAGCCACATTGGGATCTAAACCCGCCGTAAGTTGTTGTTGTTGTTGCATCTTGTCTTGACCTGTAAGTGTTAGTGTTAATAGAAACACCTGTAAAAAAAATTAATATAAATCTCTTGGTTGACCTGTAAGAGAATTATTAACCAATATCTGTGTACAATACTTATAATTCTTATGAGTTACAAAACAATTATCAATCTAATTCTCATAATTTAACTGACTACACTAATAATTAACTTAATTTGTTTCTAAATGTTTATGTGTTACATAATCTGTTTTCCTTGATTGGGATACACACTTGCTCCTCCAGTATTTCAGAATTAATCAACACAATTTTTGTGTTATACGGCTGTATATTATTATTTTTGCGCGTTGGGCCTGTTGATCATTCAGATTGTTATCTCATGCATGTACCTGTATTCTGACGGTTGTCGGTTGATGTAGACTGTTTTGTTCTTTATATTCTTCTTGTGCACTTGTCCTTCGTGATGTCTTGACTTCTGTGTTGTCTTGCTTTATTTCTTCAGCTCGCAGGATTCCTTCGATTTGTATCTTCTTAATGAACTTGACCTTCGTGATGCTTTGGATAGACTTCGTTGTTTTTGATGTCGCTTCACTTTACTTGACTTCTGTTTTGTCTTGATTTGTTTTTTTTCGCTCGCAGGATTCTTTCTTTCTGTGTAATCTCTTCTTAGTGAACTTGACCTTCTTTCTGTCTGTAGTCTTTTAAATCTCTATCTTGTATAGGGTTAGGTGCACCAAAATAGTCTGTGACCGTTGTAGTGCTAGATACGAAAATATTTGACGCAACCGTACCTAATATGTGATGCCGAAACTGACATCTGAGTGGAGTCTGTCTTTCTTTATAAAAGTTTCTTGAACTATCATTGAGTTATAAAAGTTTCTTGAGCTATTCTAGTGTAGGGCTGGTTACTCGCACCATTAGTTACCCTGTCATCTGTTGTCTTTGCTACTGCCTACTGTAGGGCTGGTCACGGGCACCATGAATGTCTGTCGACGAGGATGGTATTAGAATCGTGTAGGGCTACTGCCCTTTCCCAGTAGTGTGGTGTAACCGTGAATACTAGAAACTTCCTTCACTCAGACTGACTCTACTTTTTCTTCATACCCACTGTTTATCAATCGATACCACTCAAAACAGCAGTGAAAATATCAATGGTAGAACTTTATTAACATACGTTGATAACTGAGTAAAAATGGTATGCCCAACCTTTCTCTTCAAGGTAGGCAGTCTTGCAAAATACAATCTTCAGTTTCAAACAATCTCAGTATCCATTTTTCACATACATTTGCTTGTCTTCTTACTATTACTTGTCCCAGCTATAGAACATGTCATATATTTATTCAGACAGAACTTCCTGTCGTTCTTCTGTTTATGTTTCTTTTCCCATGTTTCTTGTTATATCTCTATACGAGAAACTGGCCTTAACCGCCAGGGCTGTCACTTTTACCAAGATTTCATCTGTTTACTGTCCTCTGCTCAGACCTGGTCTGCTGAGCCACATACGCAGTAAATAATCAAAATGTCAAAACGTACCTGTTTTGTTTTCTTCATTTGAAATACACTTTTTCTTACACACACACTTTGGTGCTCCGAATATATCTTATACAACAATATCAAATCTTACGCTGAGCACGTTCAATATCTAACTACACACTTGAGAGCAACACCTTTCCCCTGCCTACACTTAACGCGTCTCTAACCAGACTCTGTCAAAAACCCCGTTTCAACATTCTTCGTTCACGCCTAACATGTGTTTACGCATCTCGACTTTCTCGTGCAATACTTTTTTTTTCACTCACTCAAACCTGTAATGGATGTTGTTCGCTGATGATGCTGCAGTCGTCACTCAAAGCCAACAGGAGCTTCAGAGCTTGATGAATCGCTTCACTAAAGCATGCAAGGACTTTGGCCTCACAATAAGTCTAAAGAAAACGAATGTGCTGAGTCAGGATGTGGGTGCTGCACCAGTTATCACTATCGATAACTATGATTTGGCAGTGGTGCACCACTTCACATACCTAGGGTCTACCATCAATGACAAACTCTCACTGGATACAGAAATCGACAGCCGCATTGGCAAAGCTGCAGCTACCTTTGCTCGCCTCACATCGCGTGTTTGGGGAAACTCTAAACTCACAATGAAGACCAAAGCTGCGGTATATAATGCCTGCGTCACCAGCACACTCCTATATGGCAGCGAGACCTGGACGACCTATGCTAAGCAAGAAAGAAGGCTCAATACCTTCCATTTGCGGTGTCTACGCCGCATCCTCGGCATCTCGTGAAAAGATAAAGTGACAAATGTCGAGGTGTTGTCACTGTGGCGTGAGGTTTTATTTGGCTCTTGGATCAGTATAGTACTGACAATTACAGAAATAGAATTTCTGCAGAAAATGGTGAAGTCCCAGTGTCTGAGAGGACTACTGGTATCACAAATTAGTTACGGCTGTGAATGATCTGATCTCGAAACAATAGTAGAGAGGAGACCGACATAAAGTGCCACCTCCGCTGTGTAACTAACTGTGATATTAAAAAAACAAGGAAACAGATTTTACTTAACAATGATAAAATTGACAAGTCGTTCAAATACAATTTCCTTATTATTTATTTAGTATATACACTATCTACTCTTGTGCTGAAGGGTGAATGTTGAAAATGGAATGTAGTGAATTTGTAAGTTTACATATGATTTACAAATATTTATATTTATATAGATATGTAAATATATAATAACAAGTTTTCCAATTATAGGAACAAAAATTATATCAGCTGTGCTGTTATTCAATTATAGTACATGTATCAGCTGTGCTGTTAATTAAGGATATAACGTTTATCAGCTATGCTGTTATTTACGTATAATTTATCCACTATGATCTTATTATTGTCTCTTGCTACGCTAATTCAGGTTTTCTTCATTGACTTAGATTTTGCTCACAATGCCGACAGAAATGGTACTAATGTGTACTCATCTCTTAGAAGTGCTGTCCTTCTTGGTTTGGTTGACACAAAAGACCAGCTGTTGATCGTTTCGTTAGCCCACCCAAGACTGAGGGGGACTAAAGATGTAGAGTCTTGACAACCTCTATGCTCCTGCGGAGTTCCAGGCAGCTGGATTGACGACCCACGATCTCAGTTTTTAGGACACGAATAAAACCTGTAACAAGGAAAAATAGGGGCTAATTTCTGTCCTCAAGCCCACCTATTTCTATTGTATATGATATGAGCGGGTCTCAGTGTCTGCATGTAGGATGAATGACAACATGGCTTAGTATGATTTAGCAATAGCGAGACAAGACAGGTGTCTACTTGCTACTGTTACGTGCAGTCTTTGATATCTTACAATATTATACATTGGTATACTTGTTATGTTCGCAAATATTTTGTAAGCAAAATAGTGCTTAGGGAAAAGTCATTATTGAGTTACTTCCCTTGAAAGTTGTGTCGGCTTTTTCGATCGAACTCCGCGGATGAGTCCAGTTTTCTGCGATTTATTCTTCGTTTGGGTAGTAATAGATTGTTCTTGCTTCAGAATATCTATGGCCTGAATTTATGTGTATTGTTTGTCTGAGTAGGACGAGTCTGTCTTATATCTGTATATCTTTACATATCTAAGTCGAACTATATGTTCTGTTGTCTCTAGAGAGGTCAAAGGCTATTCGGCGGATGTGTCGCTAGAGTGTGGTGTGATTTGGCTCGTCCTGATAGGGACTGTGTTTTCTATGTCGGCTTGTCGCCGGGGAAAAAGTGATCTCAGTATTTGTGGGGAAAGTGATAGTCGTCTAGACCTATCGTGTATGCTTTACCCCAGTGTTTATTCGTATTGCCAAGCTATGGCAGAATCATATTTCTGATACCAAGGTAATAATAGACACTCTTATGAACTCTCGTACGAAGCCACCATTTTCGATAGGTACGATTTGAATGTCTAAGAGAATATATTTGACTCGATGAAAACGACTTCGATTCCTAGCAGCACTATATCCTGTAGAATGCAGTCAATTGTTCATGATCAAATCTACAGAGCAATGAAATGTTTAATAAATGACTAACTTTAGGACAGATTCATTATCTGTATCCAAACGTGAGTGACAGCTCACGAGTGAAGCCATCTTGGAACCAAAACATGTAGTGACTTTCAAGAAGAGAAAAGGGATGCCCGTATTATCGCTTGTTTAGTCCAGAGATCACTGCTACACATGAGAACCCATTGCTAGCGGTTCAATATTATTATATGAAAAAAAAAACTGTGCTGAACCTTATGTCAAAGAATCTTCGCTAGACGAGATGAGGTAGAAGCCATCTTGGATATTGTTTATAATCTGACGTGCTTTGTCAGTAAACTCAGTTGATATATATATATGGGCAATACTGAGGGCTTGGCTACTGACAGTCCATTATAATATTATTCTACATGAGTGCCCATGTAACATAACATTGCAAGACCAGTTATCCACTGTACCATGATGTATTATGCCAACCTGTGATTTGTCACTATCTGTGCTGTCGAGTGTGTACGTCCAATTAAACTTTAGCAAAGGTACACAGTCGTTGGTGTCGATGACTTCCAGCCATACATGAGTGTGAGAAAAGAACATTTGTCAACACCACGAACTCTTCCTATCATTCGCACATTATACACTCCATCTATGTCTACACACCACTGCGTAGGTCAAGTTGACATTCCATACTCGAACCACGAGCAACACAACAACAAAGTATTTAACTCTGGTGATGTTCGAGCGAGCTTCAGATTTCCCAGCATGTCTCTTGCTCAGGGCAAGGGTCTTGTATTAAAAGTTTATCAACTGATGATGATGATGTCTGCTTCCATCCACTTATAATTATCTTTTGGTGGACATCATTAACGGGAATAAAATAGAGGACTTTATCAACTGGTGGACCAGCTTTCTGGGTTTGACCTCGCAGAAGTTCAGAAGTCAACAGATTACCGATACCAGACCGTTTCCTGTGGCTGATACGACACACTTGCAGTATTGGTTTGCTATTTGTCAACACTTCGTCACGTGACCTGTCAAGTGAATGCAGTATGTAGGTCAGCGTTGTTGACATTTTTACATTAGACATTACAGAGTTTCACAGAACAGTTGGATCAATTCTTGTCAATATTAACAGGAAGACAGTATTAGTGAACTAAGAAGTCCTATTTTCATCGATGGATCTTCTTGTTTTCTGTATATGAACTTTAATATTTAAGGCCAGAATGTTTAATTGAATAAAGTGGCAGTTTGTATATTTTCATAAAAATAACTTTGCCATTACTGTAAAACTGAGCCTATTTTGCAACACATACTATCATACACATAATTTATATATATTTATGTTTACATGTTATTTGTTTGTATAGTATGTTAGTTTCTATGTCAGCGGGTTGTGTTTAAGGTTGGGCGGCGTCCTCACAACAGAATATCCCACGTCATAGAGGGTCCGTTGTGGGCGTTTTCTATAGGTGCAATTTTCTTGATTGAAAATTTGCTGCGACAACTGTTGCTTTTGTGTTAGCTGTGAAGTCTGTAATTATTGTTATTTTTGTAATATTTCTTTGTTCTTTAGTTTTGTTTTGATTTGTTTGTAATTTGTTGGTCTAACCTTTTCTATCTTTCAGTTCTATTCACAATTTATATTCATATATTGTGACGTCATTTGTGTTGTTATTCTTTGCAGATTCAGTGATTATTTTCATTGATTTCCCTATTTGATTTATTTTGATTTCTGCAAACGTTCTTGTATTGTCAGTCCTATTTGTACTTTATGTATTCTGTTGGTTGACATATGTTTTATATAGGTATATTTCATAAGACACAATTGCCTGTGCACTGCACTTGGATTATGGTATAAACCAGTACCTGATTATTATTACTATTATACAAGTCCTTATTAAGGCTTGTGACCCACTGATATTGGGATAGTATACTGATTAATCAAGTCATTAAGAACTTGTGGTATTATTATTGGTTCAGGTGATTAGTATTATTGTTAGACATCATGTCTACATTAGAATACTTCATTACACAAGGGAAAGCCCTTGATAAGACTGGTCAACAATTAGAACAATGGGCTGTTGCTCAATATGACAAAGCATTAGCTGCAGAAGAAAGAAAAACTATGGCTGAAGAGAAAAGATTAGAAAGAGAAGCTGAGGCTGCTGCTGAACAAAAGAAATTGCAGATGCAGGTGGAGGAAAGGAGATTTGAAGCTGAACAAAAAAAATTAGAAAGAGAAGCTGCGTTTGAACAAAAAAGATTAGACAGTGAAGCTGAACAAAAAAGATTAGACAGTGAAGCTGAACAAAAAAGATTAGACAGGGAAGCTGAACACAAAAAATTAGAAAGAGAAGCTGCTGCTGAACAAAAAAGATTAGACAGTGAAGCTGAACAAAAAAGATTAGACAGGGAAGCTGAACAAAAAAGATTAGACAGGGAGGCTGAACAAAAAAGATTAGATGCTGAAGAGAAAAAAGCAATAAGAGAACATGAATTTGAGTTAGAGAAATTGAGATTGACAAGTATGAGTAATGTTAATCAGGCTAGTGGTAATGGTAAACCTTCTACTTACAAGGTTAAGGTTCCACCGTTCAATCAGTCCAGTGACGATATTACATTCTGGCTGGATAGATTTGAACGTTCTTGTCGTACACATAATGTGGATAAATCACAATACGCTAATCAATTATCAGAAAACTTGAAAGGTGAATCTTTGACTAGATTATGCCTTGTAGGAGAAGCAGATAAGGATAATTATGATGTCATTAGGGCGGCTTTGATAAAAAAAATATCAGCTAAGTGAGGAAGGCTATCGCCTTTTATTTAAAACGATGGTGCCTGAGACGGGTGTAGAATTCTCAGAATTCACTGCAAAGGCACGTCTCACAGTTGATCGTTGGATTGAGCTTTCCAAAACAGAAAAAACGTATGAAGGACTTATGGATTTGTTGCTCAGAGATAAGATTATGTCATGTGTGAACAAACCTTTCCTTGAATTTATACATGAGCGTAAACCCAAATCTCTAAAAGAAATGGAAGAATATTGTTCCCAATATGTCACTGCACACCCCGACGTGACTTTTGGCAACACTAAGATTAAGGAGAGTATGCCAGTTGCTTCAGCAACACCATACAATCCCAATTATTCACACAGATTTCAGGGACCTCAAAACAGATTTGATAAAAAGGTAACCATAATAGTTATCAAAACCAAGGTAACCAATCATTTCAGGGTTCTTCTTCAAAGAACTGGAGACGAGCTGATAGCTCTCGACACAGGGGTGGTCATAATTATAGGAATTTCCGTAGAGGAAGTAATTATAGAAACTATCAGGGTTATCCGTCTTGGAGTCAACAAGATCATAATTACAGAGATACTCATTATAATGAATATGATAATGGTAACCAAGGGAACTATGACTCAATACAAAAGACATAAACCACATTATCAGGCAAACTCTGCACAACAAGAGTCCAATGAAGCCTATAAACAGAGTAAAGATAATAATGATGCTAGTAATATGGCATGTGCCGCTTTTGATTTTGGGAGAGCATCTCAGTGCCCCCAATGCAAAACGTTATTTGAGCCAACCACAGTGTCTACTTTAAGCTGTGGCCATCCTCTTCCTGCTCTTCCGGCATCAGTCGCGCATGATGGAAGAGGTTCTCTTGTCTTACATAAGGGTTTAGTGAATAACAATCCAGTCTCTGTGCTATTTGATTCTGGATGCACCACAATTGGTGTTAGGCAGTCACTCGTAGATCCTTCCCGTGCCACTGGACAAGTAGTCAAATGTGTAACATTTGGCGGCACATTAGAGAAATACTCTACTGCTATCATTAGGATTGCTACTCCTTTTTTACAGGAGATGTACACGCATGTCTTCTTCCGAATCCGATCGCTGACCTCATCATCGGTCGCATTCACGGAGTCAGAGAATGCACTCCGCAACAAATTTCCACGTGGGAAAGGCAAAACATGCAGATTGCTAACGCTGTAGTCACTAGAGCTCAGGCTCTTAATATGCCTCAAACTTCATCTACTGAAGATAATGAAGTGCATAACCAAGATAATCCCTTGGTAATTTCTCGTGACTCGTTTATAAAACAGCAAGAAGATGATCCCACTCTGAAGAAATTCTTCATTCTTGCAACTAAAGGTGATCCGAATAAAGACACAAGTCGTAAATCGTGGATTACAAAGAAGAATGGCGTACTTGTACGTATGGTTCAAGACTCCATTACGTCAAGTCATTCTCAAATCCTGGTTCCCAAGAATTTGAGAGTTAAAATTTTGCAGCACGCTCACGACTCTCAGTGTGCTGGACACATGGTTTTTTCCCGTACTAAGTCAAGAGTCCTTGCGGCTTTCTTTTGGCCATTGGTAAACAAGGACATACGGATTTATTGTCGATCTTGTAAAGTATGTCAGGAAGTTAAATCCAAAGGTCCACGGCATGCTGCACCCATTCAGGCGGCGGACATTCCTATTCGGCCGTTCCAAAAAAATGGCCATAGACATAATTGGTCCATTTAAGATCAAGTCTGCCAGAGGACATCAGTTTATCTTGACGTGTGTTGATATGTGCACACGTTGGCCAGAGGCTATTCCTCTGAAGAGCATTACTACTGCTGATATTGCAGATGCTCTTTGGCTTATATTTTCTCGTCTGGGGTTCCCCGGAGAGATATTGTCAGACCATGGCACCCAACTAATATCAGATACCATGTCTCAAGTAATGTCTACTCTGCAGATAGATAGATCTTTAAGTAGTATCTACCATCCAATGTCTAATGGTATGGTCGAACGCCTTAATAGAACACTTAAAAACTTACTGGGGAAGATAACTGAGGATCATCCTCAAGACTGGGACAGAGTTTTACCTGCGGCCCTCTTCGCTTACAGAGAGGTACCCAATGAACATACAGGATTTTCTCCCTTTGAACTCGTCTTTGGCGCGCGTCCGCGTGGCCCTATGTCGTTGCTTCACGATCTCATTACATCTGACAATATTGACGATGACACAAAGTCATCCTACGAATATGTCATCGCGTTGAGACAAAAAATTATCGAAGCATGCAAATTAGCAACTTCTTCTTCTGAATTTGCGAAACAGAAGGCAAGGCAATTTGCCAATAAGAAGAGATGCTTACGACAACTTTGTCCTGGTGACAAAGCATTTGTATTACTACCTTGTAGGGAAAACAGATTACTTATTTCTTGGAAAGGTCCGTACGATATAATATCGAAAATTTCCGATGTCGACTATATTGTCGATATTGATGGGAAGCATAAAACCTTCCACATCAATATGCTTACGGAATTCCATGAACGTCCGGATTATTTGCAACCCATTTTCCAAGCAACGGACAATTCTCCAGTACCACATGGTCATTACTCATCACTGTCCGTGATACAGGATGAGGAAACAAGTTTTTCAGATGTAAATCTTCCTCTTCCAATGATCCCACTTCATTCTAGTGAATCATGGAAGAACGTTACTGTCTCTCCTGATTTGTCTCTAGGAGAACAGCGACAAGTTTCAACTATGTTGCAAACATTTCAGGATGTACTCACTGACATCCCTGGACAAACGCATGTCATTGAACATGACATTGTTCTAACTGACCATACTCCTATTAGGGTTAGACCTTATCCTATACCTATACATTTTCAAGCACAGGTCGAGAAAGAGTTGGATGAGATGATAGATTTGAAAATAATCGAACCATCCACCTCTGCATATTCTTCGCCGATGGTTATTGTTCGTAAAAAAGACAATAACATACGTCTTTGCGTTGACTATCGAAAATTGAATCAAGTAACGAAGTTCGATGCCGAACCTATGCCTTTACTGGAAGAGCTACTTACTCGACTCTCCAAATCTCATTTTTTCACTAAACTTGATTTGTCTAAAGGATATTGGCAAGTTCCTTTATCTGAACGCGCCAAACCTCTCACGGCTTTTTCAACACCTAGAGGTTTGTTCCAATGGAATTTTATGCCTTTCGGTCTTATGAACGCACCAGCTACATTCGTACGCATGATGCGCCGAATCCTATCTTATCGGTCAGATGTCATTGCATATCTAGACGACATCTGTCTTTTCAGCGATACTTGGGAAGATCACTATTCAGGGTTAGATGAATTGCTGTCTACTTTGCGTGAGCACAACCTGACAGCGAAACCCTCTAAAGCCTATATTGGTTTTAGCGAAATTTCTTTCCTAGGCCACCGAGTTGGTCATGGTTTCCTAAAGACAGAGGACCATAATACTAGTAAGATACTTAACATCTCAATCCCTAAGACTAAAAAACAGGTGAGAAGTCTGTTAGGTCTTATTCAATTTTATGGCAGATTCATTCAGAATCTATCCTCTATCATGGCACCTCTCTCAACACTTCTAAAGAAAGGTTCGCCTAATGTGGTCCACTGGTCTCAGGAATGCCAATGCTCTCTGGATAAGATTAAAACATTGTTTTCAACACCACCTATTTTAGTGCTACCTACTAAAGATAAGACATTCGTTCTTCGTAGTGACGCTTCATCCACTGGGATTGGAGCGGCACTAATGCAAGAGTACTCTGGAACTCTGCATCCTGTAATGTATATTTCCAGAAAACTTAATGCGGCAGAAAGGAATTATTCGGTTTTAGACCGTGAGCTATTAGCTATGGTTGGTCGATCCTCAAACTACAGAGATTCCTTCTAGGCGCACATTTCATAGTAGAAACCGACCAAAAAGCTCTTACTGCTATACAGAGTAAGAATTTGAAGAGCTCGAGGTCTACTCGATATGCAATTGCTCTTCAACCTTTTCATTTCTCTGTGCGAGCTATTCGTGGATCAGATAATGTGATGGCAGACATTCTGTCAAGATGCCCACATGATTCCACATAACTATTAGGGCTTAGACTTCTTGATATGTCTAGTTCTATAGTAGTTCCTTTTCTATACCATGATAGATACACATTTGTAATTTAATAATATAATGATTGTATCACTACATAGCGGTTCATTGATGTTTATTCACCGCTGTGCTTTGATGATTTTTTCTTCATAAATCATAAATTTAAGATATCTAATACGAAATGATGATATGAATTTTTTAGGCATTGTGTAATTGCCAGAATTGTATTATACTTTGATGACACCTTCCTGGAAAAATATACTTGTAGAGAAATAATTTCTCTCAGTTTATGAGACACATTCTCACCAGTCGCTCCATAAGTCGACTTAGCCTCATATTAGGCGTTATAGGTATTCCTGATATTTTCATCTGCGCATTATTCATGCGTTGTGAGCCTATTGTACGTTGCTCCTAGATGTATTTCAAAAAAAAAAAAAAAAAGTTCCATTTTTTTTTTTCCCGGGAGGTGTGGTAAGACTGTTACGTGCAGTCTTTGATATCTTACAATATTATACATTGGTATACTTGTTATGTTCGCAAATATTTTGTAAACAAAATAGTGCTTAGGGAAAAGTCATTATTGAGTTACTTCCCTTGAAAGTTGTGTCGGCTCTTTCGATCGAACTCCGCGGATGAGTCCAGTTTTCTGCGATTTATTCTTCGTTTGGGTAGTAATAGATTGTTCTTGCTTCAGAATATCTATGGCCTGAATTTATGTGTATTGTTTGTCTGAGTAGGACGAGTCTGTCTTATATCTGTATATCTTTACATATCTAAGTCGAACTATATGTTCTGTTGTCTCTAGAGAGGTCAAAGGCTATTCGGCGGATGTGTCGCTAGAGTGGGGTGTGATTTGGCTTCGTCCTGATAGGGACTGTGTTTTCTATGTCGGCTTGTCGCCGGGGAAAAAGTGATCTCAGTATTTGTGGGGAAAGTGATAGTCGTCTAGACCTATCGTGTATGCTTTACCCCAGTGTTTATTCGTATTGCCAAGCTATGGCAGAATCATATTTCTGATACCAAGGTAATAATAGACACTCTTATGAACTCTCGTACGAAGCCACCATTTTCGATAGGTACGATTTGAATGTCTAAGAGAATATATTTGACTCGATGAAAACGACTTCGATTCCTAGCAGCACTATATCCTGTAGAATGCAGTCAATTGTTCATGATCAAATCTACAGAGCAATGAAATGTTTAATAAATGACTAACTTTAGGACAGATTCATTATCTGTATCCAAACGTGAGTGACAGCTCACGAGTGAAGCCATCTTGGAACCAAAACATGTAGTGACTTTCAAGAAGAGAAAAGGGATGCCCGTATTATCGCTTGTTTAGTCCAGAGATCACTGCTACACATGAGAACCCATTGCTAGCGGTTCAATATTATTATATGAAAAAAACTGTGCTGAACCTTATGTCAAAGAATCTTCGCTAGACGAGATGAGGTAGAAGCCATCTTGGATATTGTTTATAATCTGACGTGCTTTGTCAGTAAACTCAGTTGATATATATATATGGGCAATACTGAGGGCTTGGCTACTGACAGTCCATTATAATATTATTCTACATGAGTGCCCATGTAACATAACATTGCAAGACCAGTTATCCACTGTACCATGATGTATTATGCCAACCTGTGATTTGTCACTATCTGTGCTGTCGAGTGTGTACGTCCAATTAAACTTTAGCAAAGGTACACAGTCGTTGGTGTCGATGACTTCCAGCCATACATGAGTGTGAGAAAAGAACATTTGTCAACACCACGAACTCTTCCTATCATTCGCACATTATACACTCCATCTATGTCTACACACCACTGCGTAGGTCAAGTTGACATTCCATACTCGAACCACGAGCAACACAACAACAAAGTATTTAACTCTGGTGATGTTCGAGCGAGCTTCAGATTTCCCAGCATGTCTCTTGCTCAGGGCAAGGGTCTTGTATTAAAAGTTTATCAACTGATGATGATGATGTCTGCTTCCATCCACTTATAATTATCTTTTGGTGGACATCATTAACGGGAATAAAATAGAGGACTTTATCAAGACAATAGATTGGAGTTAGATGAGACAATAGATTGAGTCCTAACAAGGACTGTTTTGGTTATATTGCAGTTGGTGTTATCTGAGACAATAGACTGAAGTTATAGGAGACAATAGATTGAGTCCTAACAAGGACTGTTTTGGTGATATTGCAGTTGGTGTTATCTGAGACAATAGACTGAAGTTATAGGAGACAATAGATTGAGTCCTAACAAGGACTGTTTTGGTTATATTGCAGTTGGTCTGAGATAATAGATTGAAGTTATAGGAGACAATAGGTTGAGTCCTAACAAGGACTGTTTTGGTTATATTGCAGTTGGTCTGAGATAATAGAGTGAAGTTATAAGAGACAATAGGTTGAGTCCTAACAAGAACTGTTTTGGTTATATTGCAGTTGGAGTTAGATGAGACAATAGATTGAAGTATAGGAGACAATAGGTTGAAGTATGAGTCCTATTAGTCTTCGTCTATTCAATCATAATAGGAAATACAATCATTATACTTAATTTCACCAAGATACAATCAGTAACCTGATAGGTAGTATAAATGACACACAAAAAATACCAACATTATAGACCTGCTGAAAGCCTATTTTCCTAAAGGTTATCGTAAATATATTTACCCTCTAAGATTCAAACCGGCCAGATTTTGACTCGACTTAGCAAAGCAGGCTGCAGGTCATTGCACTCCAGGTAAGCTATAAATCAAGGTGACAGCTTCTGCTCTTCAGTCGGTCGGTATCTCTGGCGTCGCGTCGGTGATGTGTGATTATGCATAAAATCTGCCCGATTATATAGGTAGGTGAATTCTTAAGCAAGGCTTTTGGTTGGTTCCTGGCGGAGCAAGCTGATTGGTTTCCTGCAGTTTAGTACCTGGTCTCATACAGCCTAATTTTATTCAGTTTTAATCCGCCATCTTGCGTGAACATGATGGCCGTTAATTTATTCTGTCTCAGAGACTGGTGAACGTTGCTCGTTGATTGGTTGAAGCAAATCTGTATCTCGACATAGTGATTAACAAAGTAGTGGGTTACACTCGTTTCACGACAGTCACGTGCTGGCCTTCAAAGTATGTATACGCTGCTTAGACAGCGCAGACTTCGCTTTCTTGGCCATGTTCGCCGCATGGAAGATGGTCGCATCCCAAAAGATATCTTCTACGGACAATTAGCAGATGGCAAGAGAACAGTTGGGCGACCACAGCTGAGGTTCAAAGATGTGTGCAAGAGAGATATGAGGGCACTGGACATGGATCCAGCAACATGGGAGGATGAAGCTGCCGATCGCAATAAGTGGCGATGCTATTTACGGCACCACCTCAGATTGGACGAAGAGAGGCTCACACAAGAAGCAGAGGTGAGGAGAAAACGTTGAAAGGAGCACCAGGAAAATAAGCAGCTGAGGGCTGCCACCTCAGGGGCGCATTCCCATAGTCAGTTATGACTGAAGGGGCTATTATTAGTTACATTAGTACAGAAAGGTGTTCATTGTTACTCAGACCTGTGAACAGATAAGCAGGCTAAAGAATATGTTTGGAAAGAGCTTAGTACAGTGTTTCTCTAATTGTGGAATGCGTACTCCTGAGGGTACTAAGCTCTAAACAGGAGTACGTCGGTAAGACTAAGCTTTCAGCAGGGGTACGCGGTCAGACTAAGCTCTTAACAGGTGTACGTCGGTCAGACTAAGCTTTCAGCAGGGTACGTCGGTCAGATTAAGCTCTCAACAGGGTACGTCGGTCAGACTAAGCTCTCAACAGGGGTACGTCGGTCAGACTAAACTCTCAACAGGGGTACGTTGGTCAGACTGAGCTCTCAACAGGGGTACGTCGGTCAGACTAAGCTCTCAACAGGGGCACGTCTGTCAGACTAAGCTTTCAGCAGGGGTACGTTGGTCAGACTAAACTCTCAACAGGGGTACGTCGGTCAGACTAAGCTTTCAGCAGGGATACGTCGGTCAGACTAAGCTCTCAACAGGGGTACGTCGGTCAGACTAAGTTCTCAACAGGGGTACGTCGGTCAGACTAAGCTCTCAACAGGGGTACGTCGGTCCGATTAAGCTCTCAACGGGGGTACGTCGGTCAGACGAGGCTCTCAACAGGGGTACGCAATTATTGTAGGTTTGCGAAACACTGGCTTAGTGCCTAAAAATAACAGTTCACTTTTTTTCTTCATAGAGGACGCATATTATCGCAAGAGAAGAGTAAGAATACATTGTTAAAAAACCCAGTAACATTGACAAGAGAGAGAGAGAAAGAGAGAGAGAGAGAGAGAGAGAGAGAGAGAGAGCGCTCTCGCGCGAGAGAGCGAGACACAGGACGACAAAAATTCTATTTGGATTTGTATTTCTTGCTATCTTTTCCCAAGTTGCACCTAAAGTTCTCTTTAAAACTTTGCGTTCAAATCCTGCGATTGTGTTTTCTGTTACCATATCTGATTTCCATTTAAAATTGTGTTTAAAACAGACTTTTCACGACAGCTTTATAAATAATTCATACAGGCTGGCGAGTTTTAGAGATGCCAATTTCCTTACTGGATTGACATTAGAAGTACGTATTCTTAAAAAGCTATTGATTTTCATAAAAAATATGTAACGCAGTTATTGCTCAAACTAATTAGGCACATGTCGAGAAGTCGTGCAGTTTTATTAAAGCTATTTCAATCACTTTTGTTCTTTTCCTGCTTAATAATAACGTTCTGTCTTGCAGTTTCTGTCACTTTTTCTTTCTTTAAGTGTCTGTGTTTGTTTTATCAGACCTCAGGGTCTTTTATATTTGTACTTGCGCCCTAATATAACCGACGGACCTTGTGTCTAAGTTGAACCACTGGCCAAAACGAGGCAAAAATTCCTTTTTGTAAAATTGTGTGTGTTTTTTTTCCTTCAAATTTGTTGTCAAGCATGATAAACTTGCTTTTCAGAAATTTTAATAATTACACTAGTCAACAAAGTTTCAAAAGTTATTTGTACCTGAAATTAAATATACCATTTCTTATTGATTTTGACATGCTGATTTCAAATATCATAATGAAATTCACCAATTGGCTCTGTGTTTTTTTTTAAATGATGAATTTACATTACAGTAATACAAATAATGTATGCTTGTTTAATTCTCTGGGGTGAACAGCTAGTCTTTCTACTTTAGCATTATAAAAATTGTGGTTACATACTCAATTAATTGATATTTCAACATAAAATGATAGAAAAAATAAAAACGTTATTTAAAGTTCACATATCATGTTTTAAAAAGGCACATTTGAACCCATTCCGTCATTATTCAATCGCTGTTCGAGCTCTCTTTGCTTGCTTCTTGTAGTCAATCGATGAGGTGTCTCTTGTCACAGTCCAACAGTAATCAGCAAGCATTGAAGGGCTCCAATTGCCTTGATACCTTGTCGCCATAGCAGCAATGTCCTGGTGGAATCGTTCACCATGCTCATCACTGACCGCTCCACAGTTTGACGTAAAGAAATCCATATGAGAATCCAGAAAATGAATTTTCAAAGACATGTTGCAGCCAAGACTCTTATACTTCAGAAGGAGATTTTCTTTAATTTCATTGTAATTGTCAGATCTGTTGTTTCCAAGAAAATTGTCCACCACTGACTTAAATGCTAGCCATGCTGCTTTTTCCTTGCCATGCAACACGCAAAGAAACTCGTCATCATGAAGAAGTTTTCGAATTTGCGGACCAACAAATACTCCCTCTCTTATTTTAGCTTCACTCAGTCTTGGAAGTTTTCTGATGAGGTATTTGAAAGCCTCATCTGCTTTCTCCATTGCCTTGACAAAGTTTTTCATGAGACCCAGCTTAATGTGCAATGTTGGCTACAAAATCTTGCTGGTGTCGACAAGTGCTGGGTTCTCAACGTTCTTACTGCCAGGCTGCAATGACTGCCTGATTGGCCAATGTCTTCTGATGTAATGGTCACTTCGTGCACGGCTATCCCACTCACAGAGAAAGCAACAGTACTTGGTGTATCCACCCTGTAGTCCAAGCAAAAGAGCGACCACTTTTAAGTCACCGCAAAGTGACCAATGATGATGATCGTAGTTTATACACTTCAAAAGCTGCTTAATGTTTTCATAAGTTTCTTTCATATGAACTGCGTGACCAACTGGAATTGACGGTAACACATTACCATTATTCAACAAAACAGCTTTAAGACTCGTCTTGGATGAATCAATGAAAAGCCTCCACTCTTCCGGTATGTAATTGATTTTGAGGGCTGCCATTAAACCAGAAATGTTGTGGCACGCAGAAAGGTCACCCTCTTTGAAAAAGAATGTAATAAGCGGCTTCTGGCGGTTCCTATACACATAAATTGTAACATCTTCTGCCAGGAGATTCCACTGTTGCAATCTGGAACCCAAGATCTCCGCTTTGTTCTTCGGTAAATTCAGATCTCTTACAAGATCATTCAGTTCACCTTGGGTTATTAAGTGTGGTTTAGTGGATGTAGTTTGCTCAAAATCTGGTCGCTTGAGGTTGATGGTTCAGGACCACCAATGTCCTTTTCTTCATCTGTGGAAGCAGCTGAAAATGATTCTGGCACTTTGGGAACTGGTAGGTCATCGCCATGGGGTACCGGACGTATTGCAGAGGGGATGTTTGGATATTCCAGAGTCCATTTTTTCTTCTTTGATATGCCTTTCCCAATTGGAGGGACCATGCAAAAGTAACAGTTGTTGAAATGATCAGTGGGCTGTCTCCAAATCATTGGGACTGCAAAAGGCATAGCTTGCCTTTTGCCAGTCAACCACAGTTTAAGATGTGCTGCACATGTATTGCAGCATATGTGTGGCGCCCAGCTCTTATCTTGATCTCCTATTCTGCAGCCAAAATACAAACTGCACGCCTTCTTAATCACTTTATTTCGTTTTAGTGATAGAAATGTCACCTCACCACATATATAACAGAAATTATTAGCATTGTTCTCACATGTCCTAGGCATTTCTAACTACGATACTTTTGATAAGGACAAATGCACTAACTAATGGCAAAATTGTATTAGAGATAAGATATTTATACACAAAGGTGATGTAATCATAGGTAGGATTGCATCATCAACTTCTAGTTACATTTTTATTGGTCATTAGAAAAAATTATGCAATCGCCCACAACAGTTGCGTCATATATATAAATTGACCGTAATTAAATAAACTAGTAGCATATATCTTGAAAACTAGAGCCAATCAACATTTTTTAATGTCATTTTCGTTTTCAGCACACCAAAATTAGTTAAGATCAGCTATTTTCATTTCTGGTACATTTTGGTTGTTGACTAGTGTTATAAGACAAACATAAAGGTGTCTTCTTCTTCCTCGTTCGCCCTGAAAAGGACGGTAGTTGCGTTGTGTCTGTTTGCGCCTAAGCTGTGATATCTGCACCTTTCGGTCGACACATCCGACTTCTGCACGGCATTTTTTAGGGACCGGGTTTGAAACATAAAGGTGTGTTTTCAGGCACTCGTAAGAAATAAAGAAGTAGAAAACTAGACAACAGAAAAACAACAGATGTGAGTGGCTTACCCAGGACTCGAACCCAGGACCTTCCGCGCGACAACCCAGCCTAGCTATGCAAGCGATTTTTGTTTTTCCCCCCCCCCCCCCCCCCCATCCCCCTTATGTATTTCTTTTTCAAAATTATTGTTTCGTTATTGTTCATGTCACGTTGTTTCTTGATTTACCGTTCCTGTGTGGCTTAATTATATTTTACATCATTTGCTTACATTATTGAATGACATGATTGATTGTGCCTTGTCAAAAGTCATCCCTGATTGTTTTCTTCGCCTTCTACCACTAATTAGTCATTGTTACGATGCACTCCTGTTATATGATACTGTCCGGTGTTATTATTATAATTCAAAGGTAATTAATATTCATATTCGTGTGTAGCTCAGATCCTAGCTTAATAGTGACGGTAAAATAATGTCTATGAGCAGGTATCACATGATATGCACGGGCACGTGAATGATGTATCTTTATTTGCAGAGAAGAATAATACCGCAAAGATTTTATTTGAATGTAAGTATAGATCAGTGTTATATTACGAGTATTTTCGGAATATTGAACAAGTGTAGCCGTATTAAAGTTTGCGCGAAATGTGTATTGGCTTCAAAGATTTATTCGTTATGGGGATGTGTTCCAGTCCCTAATAGTTGTATGTGGCCAGTTTTAACTTCCATTGATTCACGCTCAGTTGCATTGTTATAATTGGATATAAAATACAGTAATGTTAATACACGCAGCGTATGCATTGTATGGAACACGCTCTTTTACACACGTCCCCTCAACATGTGTAGAGCCCGTAGCAGTCATAATATATTAGCCATGGGCTGTGGGGGTGAGGGTAATGTCGGAAGCAGGTAGGGAACATACTATCTAAAATTGTATTGACTATATATTCTAACTATAACCCATCAGAGGTTGAACAGAATATTTTTTCTTCATTGATCTGAAAAGAAAAAAAAAAAACACGACCCTTTTACCACAAATTTTATGTTATCTTCCTTTGTTTTCTTACTTCTTTTCTATTTCTTTATTATCTCTTCTCCTCCGCCTTCGCATTCTTTTAATTATTTTCTATACTCCAATCTGTGGTTCTTTGTTGTGGTTTTATTTGCTGTATGTCATTGATTGTCTCTTTCAAGTGTTCTGTTCCTAATTTTGTCAGGTGATATTTCTACGGCACCTACATTCATTCAATGGTGTGCTCTTGATTTTTCTATCTTTAACACGTGCTGTGTTCTACGTATCCCCGTGCTAGACGTTATTTCGCATAAGAGAAATGGTAGTTCTTTTTGTTTTAAACAAGGGGTCCTCCTACATTCAGTCAATGCCCTATTTAAGACTGGCTTGCCGTGCTCCTTACGGAGCATGGAGACACCACCGCTGCTGGTCCGCCCCACCTCCGCAGGAAGTCTTCACCAAGCATTCATACACTGTTGCGGCATTGGTTTCTGTGGTAACGTGTTTTCCATGATGAAGTTGCTAGCCCGTGGCACGTACCTCACGTTAGTCGCCTTGAACAACTTGCCTAAGGGTGCAGTAGTCCTTTCTTTATCTCTTCAGAGACCCCGGGCACCCCACGGGACGATCTTTGCATTTCAGGATCAGCGAACCAGAGCTGATCAAGACCGTACTCCACCTCCACGTGGTGGTCCTGGAAACAGTCTGCAGCAGTGCAGTCTGGCTGAGCGAGTACGGATCGAAATGGGAAGGCAAACCTGGTCCCTAAAAAATGCCGTGCAGAAGTCGGATGTGTCGACCGAAAGGTGCAGATATCACAGCTTAGGCGCAAACAGACACAACGCAACCACCGTCCTTTTCAGGGCGAACGAGGAAGAAGAAGAAGAAGAAGACCGGTAAGAACGCATATAAAATCTCGTGAAAACCACGTGATCTCCTCAAGTCTTGAGCAGCTATGTCTTGTATCTGCGAACTATGGTGTTCACTCCATGGGGTGAATCACGATGATGTTGTAATAACGGAATTTGTAAACTATCTTGTCATGTGCTCCAAAACGAAGAGTGGATAGAAACATTTTTTTATTAGGAATTAGTCTAATACTGAGTGGGGTGGGGAAGGCGGCATGGCATGCCTGTACGTTCTAGCACTCGAAAGCAGAAAAAGAAATTGTCCATACTTTCTATGTCATAGAATAAAATTAGATTTTCCATTTATCAATATTTTTTTTCATTTCTTAAAAGCAAACGCAAAAATTATAATAATCAACAATTGCACCAATTAAAAAAAAACAAAGCAAAACAAAACGACGTTGATATGGTGATCATTGCGGGCCTCTAACTTATATTATTATATGCATTATAAAGTATGGACAATTTATTTTATGCTTTTGTCTGCATTTGCTAACAACAATATAAGTGGACCCCTAAAAGTAGGTAAGAAAATCCAATATAATGAAAGTTAATCCATAACCATTTATGAGAGGAGTTCAGACAACGTATAACCCTCAGTTGAACTAACACGGAATCCCTGTGATGTGGGATAAGTAGGTTAGGATGCCTTGAATTTGTTTGGAAGGTTAGACAAAAGGAAGGAGAATTTAGAAGTTAAGGTGAAAAACGTGTGAGTCTGCAGTCTCCACGAACAGTCGTGAGTTGAGATTTGTACTTGACGAATGTCAAACGGTTGTGTATTATAGTTAGTTAAGTCGATAGTGTGTGCAAGAATGGAAGTCTTTGAACATGGATAGACTGTGTTGTTCACAGCACCATACAGACCAGATACAGGCAAGACAAACCAGGCAGACCACATAGACAAGACAGACAAGGCAAGACAGACTAAACAAACATACAGGAAAAACAGACAAACAGAACGGGCAGACAAGATAAATAGACAAACATTCAGATAAAACAAGATATGATAGGCAAGAAAATAAAGATAAACAAGATATGATCATATACACAGGAGAAGACAGACATACGAAACAGGCAAGACAAGATAAAAATTACAAGACAGAACAGACAGGCAAAACGGACGTGCAAAACAGAGAGACAGGAAGAAATCCAAAGATAATATAAAAACATACAAGACACAGAAATATAAGACAGACAAACCAGGCAAATAAGACAAACATGTCAAACATCTATTATCTTTTTTGGTATATGTTGATATAGACACTAATGGACAGACAAGGAAAACATGACTAGACATTACAAATCAAGTCAAAGAAGACAAAGGCAAGACAGACAAGGAAGACATAAGACAGGGTAGACAGACCAACAGACAAGACACGACAGACTAAACAAACATACAGGAAAGACAGACAAACAGGACGGGCAGACAAGATAGATAGATAGTCTGATAAAGCAAAATAAGATAGCCGAGAAAATATTGACATGACCATATACTGTATATATAGGAGAAGACAGACATACGATATAGGCAAGACAAGACAAGACAAAACATACAAGACAGAACAGACAGGCAAGACAGACAAGATGGACGTGCAAAACAGACAGACAGGAAGATATCCAAAGATACTAGACAGAAAAACATACAAGACAGGCAGAAATATAAGACCAACATACCAGGCAGATAAGACAGACATGTCAAACATACACGGCAGACAGACGAGGCCATATTGGCAGGCAAGAAAAAGACAAGATCAAATATACAGGACAGGCAAGGACAAGACAGAACATACGGGCAAGTGTGACGGTATTGCCTCCCCTGCTTTGCAGTAGTGGTCCACCAGTGGCCAAAACTCAAGAGTATCTAATATTTTCTTCAAAGGTATCTATGTTCGCACAAGATTACTCTTGCAGAGATGTAGATAGAAGGGTGATGACACTTCTATTACAAAGGGAGTCTTCTTCACAAGATATTCAGAATAAGCGAGAACAATACTGCTTTGGCTGAGTAAGTTAACTCTGTAAGTCTGCCGACGCTTTTGTGAAGGATTTAAGCACTTCTTGTTCAGCTCGTTTAAGCCCCCAACCCTGATTTACTCTGTTTAGAGTGTGTGTAGTAATTTGACTGAGACAAACATGCAGTAACTTTAAAATGATTAAATCGAAGTTAAATTTGTAACATTACAAATAACAAAATTTAATAATCACTTTATGTTTTAACAGTTGGAAAATAATTTGAATAGTTATGGATCAAGAAAAGTTATCATCACAGTCATTAGGGAATGTGAGATGTTACAAGAAGTTCAAGTGGCAGCATATATTTGAACTTAGCTGCCGATGACGATTCTGCTCCTTCTTATGGGTTGGTTCTTTTCACTCTGCTCACGCTCGTCTCTGATCAAGGTTATCGGGGGTAGCTCGTTTCCTAGAAATGTCAAGGAGAGTCTACCACGTGGGTCCTTCGTCTTAAAGCTTAGGCCACGGTTCCCTTCTTGTTTCAGATATGGTACTTTCTGCTGGTACCACCAATAACTATGGTAAAAGAATAGAACGAAACGCTCTTCTGAGTGTGGCGTTTTCCACCCCATAGTTATGGGTTCCTATCTTCCCATACCACCATCCCAATTACTCAGACTTTGCCCTCGATGAGACTTAAATTTTATCCTTCGGGAATGGACAATTACACTGCTTTGAAATTGAAAACGTACTCTTAAAGTGTATTATACATTTACACTGCTTTGAAATTGTAAGTATTATACTTAAAATGTTCATCATTTCTTTCATCTTTCCCTCCCTGCTCCATAGGGAACCTGGAACTACTTTGTGCTTTTAGTTCTCTTTACGAAACTATATATATATATATATATATATATATATATATATATAGATAGATAGATAGATAGATAGATAGATAGATAGATAGATAGATAGATAGATAGATAGATAGATAGATAGATAGATAGATAGATAGATAGATAGATAGATAGATAGATAGATAGATAGATAGATAGATAGATAGATAGATAGATAGATAGATAGATAGATAGATAGATAGATAGAATGATAGATAGATAGATAGATAGATAGATAGATAGATAGATAGATAGATAGATAGATAGATAGATAGATAGATAGATAGATAGATAGATAGATAGATAGATAGATAGATAGATAGATAGATAGATCACTCCCACAAATGTACCGATACTGCCGGAGTGATACAAAGATCGATAGGGGCCGCCCCGTTTTGTCACAGCAAGAAAGGCAATCAAAGCAAACAGGATAAGACAGAATTGAAGGCAAAATAGACAAATGTAAGACAGTCCAGACAGACATACACGACAGACAGGCTAGACATACAAGATAGACAAGACGAATCGACAACATAGACATGCAAGCAGAGGCGTCACTAGGGGGTGCGGGGTGCGGACCACACCCGGGTGACACCATCAGAGGGGGTGATGAGCAGAGGGGGTGACACCAAAATGACTGTCTATAAAATTTGTGTGCAGTGTTTCAGCAGAAATTTATTATTTTTTATAAAAATATCCCTGTAGTTAATTATAACCACAAAAACATTTTTCGTAAGCCCAGCTTTCATGTACTGTATCAATATATCTACACGGCTAAAACTCTATGCTAGTTTACTTTTTGAACCTTTTAATGCGCATTATGATTTAGTCGAGATGTTCACTAAGTGCTGAAATGCTTGTGTATTTGTTCCTGTTTATTTATTATTATTATTATTTTATTTTTTATTTATTTATTTATTTTTTTTTGGGGGGGGGGAGGGAAGGGGGGGGGGATTATTTCATTTATGAGTATATTTCCATATGTATTTACGAGTAACATTAGTACAAAAAACATTACTAGGGATTCTGTATGGTCTGGTACGGGAGGAGGTCCATGGGGGTGACACCACGATTTACCGCACCGGGTGACACCAACCCTAGTGACGCCTCTGCATGCAAGACATAAAAGACAGATAAGATAGACAGATTGTCCGATTCACTGGCTGATTAATTTGGTAAGTCATATTTTTTAATTGATTCTTCCCCCCCCCCCCCCCCCCCTCACACACACACACCCTTCTTTTTTCAATCACTTAACAAGGTTATGGAGCAGAACAAACAAGCACCGAGGATGCCGACCACTAGTTGAATTAATCAGGGGCCGATGTGGAAGTTACAGATAGTAACGAAGAACGGAAGGTCAGCCCTTGAACACAAACGGGAAAGACATCACGATAAACTGGCTAATGGAGGATATCCATCGAGAAATTTAGGACATGGCTGAGTAAAAAGATAAATAGTTGCGTGAAGTCGGTGCACCAGAGGAAGCTAAGAGCATATAATGTTCATTATAATATATTTTAATGGCTCTTCCATTGTTCACAATTTGCTGCAAGCTTTGTCACTCATTTTCAGAGCCCTGCTTAAAACATGATAAACGAAGTTAGCGGCCCGCTGAGTGATCCTCCTAAAAACATTACCAAGGTAGCGGACACATAAAAAGACATAACACCTTGCAGAAGACCATAATAGAAGGGAGAGTTGAAGGCAAACGTGCAAGGTAAAGACAGCGCTATAAGTGGGAAGATAACATCAAGAGATGGACAGGAAAGAGTCTATCAGAGTGCACCACCAAGACAAGAGACAGAAGACGTTGAAGATCCATTACAGCCAGCCTTCAATGTGGAGATGGCACCTGATGATGATGATGAAATGTCGGATGAAGCAGCATTTACTGGTTGTCAAAACAAGCTTCTTTTAGAATGCTTTCAAGTATTTTTTTCTTTTCTCCATAACAATTTTAAAAATACAAAAATAAATATCACTCAATCAATCAATACCTTTTAGCTCCTCAAGGAATTAGGCCTTCAACAAACACATGCCAAGTCCTCCTGTCACGTGCCATCCGCTCAAGTTCTTTCCATGTTTTCTTCATCATTTTCACCTCTGTATCCAGTTCACTTCTCCGTGTGTTTTTGGTCTACCTCTGCTTCTCTTTCCCTGTGGATTCCAGAACAAGGACTGCCTTGAAACGCTATCAACAGGTTCCCTCAATTTGTGTCCTATCCATCGCCAGCGTCTTCTGTCTTCTTCTCAACTCTTGTTCCACTGGCACTTGTTTGGTTCTTGTCATCAATTCCACATTTGTGACTTCGTCATACCATTTCAGTCCTTCTATTCTACGCAAGCACCCGTTTATAAAAGTCTGTAGCTTTTTGGTTGTTGTTTTTGTTGCTCTCCATGTCTCAGAGCCATGCAATAAGACTGACTTGACATTTGAGTTGAAGATTATTATTTTCGTGTTGGACTTGATTTCTCTTGTTTGCCATTTGTTTCCCAATGCAATGAAAGCTCCTCTTGCTTTTTGTATTCTTATTTTGATATCACTGTCTGTCCCTCCAACTTTGTCTATATTACTGCCAAGATATGTGTAAAATATAAATATAATATATAATAATACTAAATACAAATATAATAATTAAATGATAATCTGCTGTTCAAAGTTCCCACGGGCACAGAAAAGATTTTTTTTTAGATCTTCATCACCAATTTAAGCACGCGCTTTCAAAAAGGTTCGCCACCCCTGGTGTAAGGTAAACTTGACATGTACATGCATTTCCTTTTTATGTAACAGTCTGCCCACATTTCCACAATTTGTATTTTATACTCAATTTATTGCTTATACGGCGTCTTGCATTGTCAATGATCAATTGTTTGACACCTTGACCTCATCTACGTCGCCCAAGATGTGACGTGACCTCTTAAGCCCTCTTGCATTTTCTGTTTTTTTTCAGGAAGTGCATTTGGAGCAGTTCTATCGACTACCTAATGGGTAACCATGGCAGTAGGAAGGATCAACAGAAGTGGGGAAAGCAGAGAGGGAAAGCAGGTAAGTCTGATTTATGTCTATGAATGAAAGTTTTTTTTTTTTTCCATCTCATAACGAGCATGAGTTGCCCACTACAGTAGGCCTCATTGTAAGAAGCCCGTTCCAAAGAACTTATTGTCCCCTTACTGTGTTGGTCTCTGTAGCAGTTTGTTACATGATGTTGCCAGCCATATTCACATACTCACGTGAACTTATCACCCTTTAAGACATCGTGATGGAAACAGTGGAAGTGTTCTTCCTTTGATTTAATGTCGGTGCTTGGAAAAAAAAATTTCCTGAAGTGTCTGTCAGGAAATTCTGGATAAATATATGAGACCGAAGACGCAGCAAAAGAGATGAATGCAGTCAGCGAATCATAGCTTGACTGATTGCGTCAAGGTCAGCGAACCAGAGCTGACCAAGTCGCTACTCCACCTCCAAGTGGTGGTCCTGGAAACAGGCTGCATCACTGCAGTCTGGCCGAGAGAGTAGGGATCGAAGAGGGAAGTCGGATGTGTCGGGCCGAAAGGCGCAAATATCGCAGCTGCGCTGTAAACGGCGACACAGCGCAACCAACGTCCTTTTCAGGACGAACGAGGAAGAAGAAGGATAAATATATGGAAAGAACACAAAGCCAACGGGATCAGAACCTTGATCGGGCCGAACTGACAGCTCAAAGCAGAGGCATACTTAAAGTGTTTGGCATCCAAAGCAGCGGATCATTCATATATATATTTGCATGTAGATTTTAAGACAGTACGGTACTGTCATAACTGTCTAATGGCACCCCTGCCCCTTCCTGGCTATTACCTGGGGCAGAACGTCCCCTCGCACCCCACTTAGAACGCCGATGGCTCAAAGTGGAAATGAGTGGCGTGCAGCTGTTGTAGACATGGGTTACACTGCGAGCCAGACGGGACGTAGATGATAATAATTATGACTGCATCTAGTTCCTAGGGCGGTTTGATGCTGTGTCTCGTTCCCAGGAGACTCTGAGTATACATAGAACGAGTAAAACTACAGAGCTGTGGGCTTTGTCGTTATGGGACGAATGATAGGGAGGTTGGTGTAAGTGGCTGGCAGTTTCACTATGTAAAGCTAAATTGCTACAGACTCTACCGCGGAAAGAGAACATAAATGCTGTGGTAGAGGTTTTCTGCAAGGGTGACTAGCAACTGTGGTGGATGCATGCTCCATAGACAGCGAAAAGGGATGTGAATGATTATTGATGTCGATGATGATTATTGATGATGGAGATGATAAAGATGATAGTGTATCTGTAAGTGTTGCAGTCGTAGTCATGTGCAACCTTTTTTTTTTTTTTTTTATTAATAAGGATATAACGTGATATGGATGGGCAGAGGTAATTATTGATAGTGAAATATACGGAATACACAAGATCAGGGCTGTGGAGTCGGAGTCGTGGAATCGGTCGTTTTTTTTTTTTAGTGAAGTCGAAGTCGATACAAAATGTCCGGACTCCGACTCCGAATTTTATGCCATATGACCTGTAAAAAACTGAAGTCGAAGTCGGGAGTCGTAGTCGAACTTGTTAAGTTTCAGGAGTCGGAATTGGAAATATTTTTGGCCGACTCCACAACTTTGGATAGATAATCTTAGTACACATATGAAGTCACGCAATTTTTTATTTGCCATTTGTAACACCGTGCCCCACTCTGCCTTTGGTTGCTTCTCACCAATTTTGATACCCAAGTGTTCCCATATCCGATTTTTTTTTAATGTAGCCCATCCACTTTCTCATTCGAGGGGCCCTATTGTACTGACACTACAATTGTTTTTTCCCACATTAGTTCTTTGTTCCATGAGCTTCCATTTCTTCACTGTGTTCCCGCGGTCTTTGTGGAGAACGTTGGCTATCTATTGTGGCTTCTACTTTGGTACATGGTATTCACTATCCGCGTGTGTGCTTGTGTGTGTGTGTGTGTATCTCCGTGCTTGCATGTTCGTATGTCTGTTTTACAATGAACTGTTGGGTATCAATAGTTCTAACCATCACCACCATCATTTTGATTCGCGCTCCTTACTGACCATAATTCACATGCTGTGCTTCTTGCAGCGATGATTTTTGTGGCAGTCTGTTTTACATGTTGAGGTTACCAGCCCCACGAACATCATCACATTAGTTGTCTAGTTTATTTCTCTGTTTACGTGTACGGTGGTGCTCCGCCTTGTTTCTTTAACATTACAGCGTATATATTTAGTCTATACGGCGTTTATCTTTCATAAGGTGCTGTCAACTGTGTAGTGCCATTACAGTACAGTACATAGAACCTCCCCGTGTCTTAAGTTATCTGCACAGTGGAAACGCTGAACCTTCAATGTCTCATTCCTGTCTTTTTGTAACCCTTGATGAGAAAAAGTTGCGGCTGTCAGTTCTAGATTATACTTGATGCAACGGTTTTCAGTACGTTCTTGTGAGATTTGCACTTCATTGTATTTTATTTTGGCTTTAGAGTAAACTAAGACCTATTCGTTCACTTAAAGGCTTTTTTAGTTCATCTTTTGTTCCTCTGTTTTAGCCAACAAAAACAACAACCAAAAAGCTACAGACTTTTATAAACGGGTGCTTGCGTAGAATAGGACTGAAATGGTATGACAAAGTCACAAATGTGGAATTGATGATAAGAACCAGACAAGTGCCAGTGGAACAAGAGTTGAGAAGAAGATGCTAGCGATGGATAGGACACACATTGAGGAAACCTGTTGATAGCATTACAAGGCAGTCCTTGTTCTGGAATCCACAGGGAAAGAGAGGCAGAGGTAGACCAAAAAACACATGGAGTAGAAAACTGGATACAAAGGTGACAATGATGAGGAAAACATGGAAAGAACTTGAGGGGATGGCACAGGACAGGAAGACTTGGCATGTGTTTGTTGAAGGCCTATGCTCCTTGGGGAGCTAAAGGGTATTGATTGATTTTGTTCCTCTTTGTAATCTTCTGGACATGGGACAGATAAACTTTGCATAAGTTTGTTAAAGGCCTGTGCCCCGTGCAGAGCTTGGAGGGTCACGATGATGATGGTGAATCATCAATCATATTTTGTTGTTCTCTTGCCTAAATCTTCTTCTTCTTCTTCCGTCCTTAGCCACCGACCGTCAAAGCAGTCAGTGGCCATTACGCCTAGTGGCGTCTTAGGGCAACAGCAGATAGGTTTTCTTTGCCATTGTTTACCATCACGCCTATTGGCGTCTTTAGGGCAACGGCAAGACTCTTGCCTAAATGTTTTGCTAATAATAATAACGTTTATCGCTATTATTGTTGTTCTTAGATTCCTAGTTAGAAGCCCATTTTCGACATATTAACTTATCTTCTAAAATTCCTATATACACACGCTGGGATTCTCGCCGGTGCTACGGAGTTCTTGCACTATGCTGAGATCCTCCTTGTGTGATCTAAGGGAGGATATACCACAAGCAGGCTAGAAAAATGTCCAACTTTCATAAGATTGCGAAAATGTTATTCAAAAGTAAGTACCTTTGCTTCGAAATAAACCACACTGGCACTTAGAATCACAACAGAGATATATATCTCAAAGGAGCACTGCACTGATGGAGTTGTCCGTGTGCAATGAAGATAGTCCTTAAAACCAAATCAAACCAAACCTATCTTCATCCCTCATGACATTTGTCATTTTTACGGCAGCGATCTGTCAGCAATAGCGTCAACAATGATTTTTATCTTAGGACCAAAGTCGACAGAAAGTAAATTAATAATATTAAGATGCTCATAATAATCTGCTTATTCTTGATGGGATTTCTTTCTTTCAATGTTTCTCGATAATGCCAGTTCACGAGGATAAGTTTCTTTCTACTTTCATTATTCTGACATTGCTGTACTGATGTTCGTCTTCCATTATTTTATCATCATCATCATCACCATCATCATTACCATCACCATCACCACCATCATCACCATTATCATCCTCATCATTATGTTGCGTAGCAAATGCTTTGCGTGTATATGTCCCGTGGATGATTTTACATTTGCCACACAATGTTGAGGGTGTTATATTTCATCTTCTTGCCAAAGGTATGATAATGCTGGCACTAGAAGCGTGGTGTATCACCCTCAGACACCAGGGATGATGAAGGCGAAATAATGTGGTGTCTTTAGTCTGTTTTGTATACATGATGTGGGTGTGGGTAAACAGCTACAGTTCCAAACAGGGACGTCACATCTACTTACAACGTGGAAAGTCAATAAAGCTTTTAACAGCAGTGATGTTTTGGTAATATATATTGTGTACGCCACAATGACAAGGTGCATGGACATCGTTATGCAGAAACATCACAGGTATGGTACAACAGTCATCATTTCACTGACGTAGTCAGTACAACAAGGAACATCAGACAGCATCATGATAATGGTGAATCAATATGCATGTTATGACATCATAACCAGCCGTACATGTAGTCAGGCAGAAAACTTCCTCCCTTTCCATAATAGCCGGAAGGTATTAAATAGGAGATTAAATCCACTCTCCTTTACTTGACTTCAGCAAGACAGGCATGTCTTCTGACGTCATCAAAAAATCCTCAAAGTTCCTTTAGTTACCAAAGATATCAAATCTCGAACAAGCAGCAGAGTTCAACAAGTAACTAGTCCTTAGGACATGCATCAACCGATGCATAGCAGCGAACGTGATTCGTGAGCTGAGAGAACTTCTCACAGCGTAGACTCTACCACAAGCAGGCTACGAAAAATGTCAACATCAAAAGATGGCGAAATGTTATTCAAAAGTAATTACCTTTGCTTCAGGAAATAAACCACATAGCTCACAGGCCTCCAGGCACTTAGAATCACAACAGAGATATATCATCTCAAAAGGAACAACAATATGTAGAGGACTCTCTTTTTCCTGAATAGAATAAGCACGGACGCTATCAAAATTGCGTCCTGCTCTCAAACGAATCTGCCACGGACTGCGGGCGGAAATCCCGTTCAGACCACAACCAAACTTTAGACATGCGCAGACATGCGCGATTCGAATACAGCTCAGATAATATACGAAGATATACCTTCTCGAACATGGCCTTAAAAGGATAGGAATCGAAACATTGCAAGTTGCCAAATGCTTATCAAGAGAAGTGGGCCCGAGCGCTCCAAACATGGACATGACTTAAAATCGCTCCATATATGGACTTGACTTAAGACCGCTCAAACACAACTTATCGGCAACCCACGCCAACAAGAAAAGCGAACTACTTACAATAAAAAGTGACTATAATTTTCTCAAGTTATTTCCCTTTGCATAAGAAAAATATAAAGTACACAGAATAAGTTGCGACATTCTTGCGCAACACATTATCATCACCATCACCAACAGACCATCACCAGTATCATTAGGATTATCATTATCATTACCATCATCACCCTCATCATGACCATCATCATCTTCACCATCAAAATCATCATTATCATTATATCGTCACCATCACCATTATCATTTTCCTTATTATCAACAAGAGACCGTCACCAGTATTATCATGATCATCATTATCATTTCCATCACCATCAATATCATTATTATTATTACCACTATTATCATTATCATCACCCTTTTCATCATCATCATTATCATCACCATCATCGTCACCATCACAATATTATCATTAGCATCACCATTATCATCATGACCATCACCATCAATATCAGTATCATTATCACCATCATTATTATTATCATCAACATCACCATCAATATCATTATCCTTACTATTATCATCACCCTTACTATTATCATCACCATTATCTTTATCATCATCACCATTATCATCATTATTATCATCACCAACATCACCATTATCATCATTATTATCATCAGCATCACCATTATCATCATTATTATCACCACCATCATCATCACCACTACTCATCAGCTCCCCACGTGGCACAGGCCCCTCAACAAACCTATGCCAAGTCCTTCCGTCCCTCGCCACCAGCCCAAGGTTCCCCAAGTCACCTACCCCACCTCCTCTGTCTCCAGCTATCATCTCTGTGCGCCCTTCAGTCCCCTCCATATCCCCCCCCCCACCCTGGATACCCCAGAACAAGTACCATCCAGAAAATCTGTCAACGCCGCTTCTTCAACGCTCCTTATTCGCTTAATGTCGACCATTCCAGGTGCCAAATCTGGTGAACTATTCTTCTATATTATACTCATGTAAATTGCAACCTGATCTTTTTAAAGAAGTGACCAGAACCGGATTTGTTCTTATTTAAACCAAGATTTAAATGTTACGTTATTTCGAACTTCTAGTGTTTCGAACTTCTAGTATTTCGAACTTCTAGTATTTCGAACTTCTAGTATTTCGAACTTCTAGTATTTCCAAGTTGTACTTTATAAAGTGGAGCGTCCAACTGACACAGTGCTTAATGTAGCGAGATCAGTGATACAATCGCCAAATACAGTAATATTTAACCCCTACGCCAAGTAAATTTACCACCCCGCCCGTGTTTGCCCAAAGTCATCACCCACGCCTGCGATTCGCGCTGGATTTGAAAAAGCATTAACGCCAAAGTGAACGATACCAAAACCACTAGCTGTTTCGTTGCTCTGTCCAAAGACTTAAAATAACATAACACGCGTTTCGTTCCCCAAAAGAGTGATAGAAAAAAAGGAGGAGTGAAGGAGAGAGGGAGGAATGAAACCTTGACTAAAGCGTTTTTAAAAAATCTATTAATAGCACATAATGCGACAGTTGATGTTAAGGACTTACTTATGGTAACACAAAACGAAAACGAGAGGCTGGCGTTTGAAAAGCAACTAGTGCCTTAGAAACGGTTTTTAGGGCACATTTTTTTTCCTCTACAGTTAAGGTTTGAATAAAAAATTTGACTTTGCTAATGCACGCGATGATACCCCATCTCAAAACCCAACCGCCTTGGTCCCTCTCCGTCTTGGAAATTAAATCTAACATAAACACGGTTGGCGACCGGCCAAAAGCGTGTTTCATTTTCTTAGAATAAGCGAGAGAGAGAGAGAAAAAAAATAAAAATGGGGGGGGGGGATCAACATAGAGGAAAACCTAAGCTAGCGTATGCATTGTGAAAGTGAAACTAAGTAACCAAATTGGGAAGGGTAGCGAAAACGGTGGCAAAAGAAACATAGATGAAATATCGTATTCTAATTGAATAATAAAGGAAAAGAAAGGACAGTTGACAACTGAAATGATAATACTTGGTTATTGGGAATATCATATTACTCATTATGATATATTATCTTACCGTAGTGAAAAAGTAGGTTATTTGAAAAACTAAAGGGGAAAAATACAAAAATGAAAACTATGATAAAGAGAGAAATAAAATCCTAAAGGCTAGATGACAGACAGTCGTCTGGTTAATAATTGCTTTTCTCCATTAAAATCGTTTAGATATTAACAAAAATATCGTAGAAAATAAAAATGAACGACAGAAAGACAGACACAGTGATATCCACTCAACTTTGAAAATCTGGGGATGTCACATTTTTTAACGTGTATTTTTGAAAAGAGAGTCAAGTCGGCTTACCCTGATCTGATTGGTTTAAGGGAGCATAACTAACGAGGGGATATAACGAACGTTTTGCTAACGCTTAGTTGCCACTTGAAGATAAAATTTAAAAAGTAAGGTTATCATCAGACACAAGGAATTCATGACCCATTGCCTTTGCTGTTCTGGCCAGTGGCGATCTCAGCTTGACCCATTGATCGCCGGTTAATCTTATATGTGTGAAATATTTCATTGATTGCGGTAAGATAAACATCATTATTGATATGTATATGTATTATTGATGTGTAGAGGCTAACATAGATAGGCGCCCAACCAAAAATTTGTGTTGTGCGACATTTAGTATTGTGGAAGCTTACGACAGGCATGTCTATGTATAATATGGAGCAACTGAAAGTACATGATGTTTGAAAATTGATCTATAATATTATGACTGTAAGACCAGCAAACCCCTGGCCGTCTTCGGCAAGTCACAGTGTTTCACATGACTTTGAAAAATAACTATGATTTCCTATGAAAGGAATGTATCAAACTGATGATATGAAAGATTACCTGAGTATGAAGCATTCACAGAATAAGATAGGGACGATAGCTATTTGTTTAGCACAGGAAGCTGATTTTAAACTGTTTAATGATGCTTAGTTGTTAGTGATGGAGATATATGTATAGAATACTTAGGAGGCCTTAATCCTCTTATTGCAGGGTTACATCCTATAACACTCAGTGTGCCACAAAGTAATACTGGAGCTGCAGAGTTCGAGGCAACAGTGTTTAATTGTCTATATTCTGAAGCAAGAGTGCTGAAGCAGTCTCCAACACTTCACTGTCGTGACGAATATACTATTGTTGAGACAGTCATCAGATCTCTCAAGAAAAATTCAGTTAAGCCAAATCTTCTGCGGGCTTAATGAGTGTTCATTTGACAGTTACTCTCCATTATTGCAATAAAACAGTTTTACGAAATGATGAAACAGTTCGTCCCTCATAATAGTGACCAGTCATAAGACGTAGCGCTTCACCAGGACATTCCTTGTCATAAACATTTTCATATTAACAGTGACGGACAAGATGTCCTTTACATTGATTTAAACTGTAAATATATTTCCATTCCATTTTGAGTTTTAAACATTCCTGTACCAAAAAAAAAAAAAAAAAGATTTGAGGTACAGGAAATTAAAAATTGTAATATAGTATTATAACTTTAACCACTGACTTGTTTAATCCCTTTTCAGTGAGTTAAGTTGTGTTTGTGTCATACACTCACCATTACATTTTGCATTACCCTAGACATCAAGCCATATAAACAAACAGACACCAGAATATAAAATAGACTCAAAATATATCGCAGATTGAGATCGTAGGGTGGTAGCAGTCAGGTACCCTGAGAACATCATCTTCAACTATTAGACTCAGGGACTTGCATAGCTGACCTCAATCTGTAGACAAGTAATATTTATCTCTGTTAACATCAAAACCCACCACACTTAAGAACACTGATCTCTCGCGGCAACGGTGCCAGGTTCGATTCACGGTATCGACACACTCCTGTCTACTCAGCTGTAAATGGGTGCCTGACTTTGCTTTTGAGTTAGGATTGGAAAAGGCAGAGAAAAAGGGAACTGGTCGCCTACGCCTTTCGATGCTGGATCTAGTATAGTGAAGTCTCTAACGCTTTGATCCTCTCTACGGCAGTACCTGCTATGGACAACCATTACCTTTACTTCATAAATATAACAGAAAAATTACCCAGATAAATGTTTCTAATTTGTTGTCACCCCGGAAATGGGATATGTGGCTTAAGATGCTGTAAAGGGGTGCGTGGTTTCTTAAAATGCTGTAATTGGGTGCAAGGCTTCATAAGATGCTGCAAAGGAGCGCGTGGTTTCTTAAGATGCTGTAAAGGGGTGCGAGGCTTCTTAAGATGTTGTAAAGGGGCGCGTGGTTTAAGATGTTTTAAAGGGGTGCGAGGCTTCTTAAGATGCTGTAAAGGGGCGCGTAGTTTCTTAATATGCTGTAAAGGGGCGCGTAGTTTCTTAAGATGCTGTAAAGGGGTTCGAGGCTTCTTAAGAGCTGTAAAGGGATGCGTGGTTTCTTAAGATGCTGTAAAGGGGTGCGAGGCTTCTTAAGATGCTGTAAAGGGACGCGTGGTTTCTTAAGATGCTGTAAAAGGGTGAATGACCTCTAAAACGTAAATAAACACTGAGATAAACAACTACATGAGAATTATTGACGTCACGAGGACATGCAGCAGAGAAAGCACAACATAAAACGCCATGTTTTGGCGGGTGACTTACTCGATATGGTTTATTTGTCGACAGTGTAGAGTGGAGCTTAGTTAGAATAGCTTGCAAAAACAGGAATCAGTGTAACAAAACTGTACCAATCCAAGAACAGTGTGACATAACACGTTAAATTCCTTTTTACTAATGTTACTTTGTTATAACTTGTATGCTGTTACTATATTGTTGCATATGCTTTTCGGGTGTTTCGTGAATCTGTGGTTCCTTTCCAATTTGTGTCTACCTTGAAGTTTTTTTCGATTTTTTTTTTATAGCCAGTTTTGAAATAAAGCAAACCTGATCTTATTTACCTCAACGAAAATTCTGGATCATTTCAAGTCATTATTTTTTTGCTTGGTAGAAAACAGTCTTGAAGTAAAATAACCCTGTGTCCACAAACAAATTGCCAATCTTACTACATAAAAAGATCCGTTTGGGAAACAGTTTTGATTAGAGCCCTGAATGTTTACAATGAAACCCAAACCGGAGGCGCCAGTCTAGTGGGTAATAGCTGTTGCGTGCCGTGGCAGCAACGTTTGAAGTAAACTGTGAGCATTTAACATGTCTGGGAGCATTGTTGAACCCAAGGTACAAGTCTGCTATTTCTTATTTCAGCTGAGTTCTAGAAACACCCGTGGCGTCCCCCAGTCTTCACCCTTGTAGAAGGCGGGGGTCTTTCATAATCACCTTCAAGCGTTTGCCAGAATTTCGTGAAATTTAATATTTCAGATGTGCTTTCATCTGGCATAATCAGTGAGAATGGAATATTTCATTGGCTCGAATGTTATAATTATTTCTTTTACACGGCAGAGATTTTTATTTCTATATATATATACATGCCGACCACATCACCCCTAGAGTGCCGACGGTCAAGAAAATATGGGCCTAACACCATATTCCCAATATGCCTCAATGGGCGTGTAACGGGATCCTTTACCTTTACCCTTTTATATATATACATGTATATGGGTGTGTGTGTGTGTGTATGTGGGGTGGGTGGCCTTTTCTAGTCATAGCTGACTATGGGGATGACGCGCCCTTGAGGTGATAGCTCTCAGCCTCGTTTTGTTTGTTTATTGCCCAGTGTTCCTTTTGACGTGTTTTTTTTTTCTCTTCTGCTTGTTGTAAGAGCTTTTCGCTCAATCTGGAGTGGCGCCATAGGGAACATTTCCACTTTGTGCGATCGACAACTTCGTCCCAGGTTGCTGGATTTATGTCCAGTGCCCTCATGTCTCTCCTTCACACGTCTTTGAACCTCAGCTGCGGTCCGCCGACTATTCTTTTGCTACCTGCAAGTTGTCCGTAGAACAAATATTTTAGGACACGACTATCTTCCATGCGGCGGACATAATCAAGCCAGCGAAAACTGCGCGGTTTAAGCAGTGCATACATGCTTTGAAAGCCAGTGCGTGATAGCAACTCGACATGTCACTTTGTCCTTTATTGTAATTGTACACTTAAACTACCCCCAAATTATCTTCACCGGAGAGGGGTAGGCCAGTAAGACAACTCTCATAGTGGTACGCTATTTCTGTAAGTTTGGGAAACACTGGAATACGGGGAAGATATGGCAAGAATTCACAGAACTCTGGTAGAGACACATCATGAAAGACCATCACGAAGTTAAATTTATTATCGAAAGCATTTGGAATTAAAGCAGTTAACTGTGTATTTTCAAAAAATAATATTTGAATGCACGACGTGAAAGAGATAGCAGGAAGGGATGAACTAAACTTTAGGCAGGGGTAGAAAAATGCACCTTCTAACATCCTATCAGAGCATGGTCCTAGGTAGTTCCTTTCTGTGAAACCCTCATGTAAAACAAGTTCCTATAGAGACAATCACTACAAGGGCCCACGAATGTTTTCATGCAGGCTTCCTGCGAGGGGTCCAACTGCAATGATGGTCCCATGCTCTAAAAATGGCCCCCAAGGGTAAAGAAAGAAGTAGACACGTCGTCTTGTGACGTCACCATGCGTCTCTGAAGGGTGACACAAATCATAAGACAACTACTTCTTCATGTGTGTCGTAACAGGCGTTTAGTATGAGGTTGAGCAAAAAACATATTGCTACAGGCACCCCGCTAAGGGGGGCCGGCTATGATGGCGGCTGTATGCTACACAAGGAGAAAAAAAAGGGAAATGAATGATTGAGCAAGAATGTCTAATACTGTAAGAGGAAGAGAGAGAGGGAGAGAGAGATAGGGAGGAAGAGAATTTCTCTTGTTGGGGGATTGAGAAGGTCAAGATGAGAGAGAGAGAGAGAGAGAGAAATCCAGGGGGGGGGGATAGCTATTACAGCTGGACATAAAAAAATATGTAAACATCTGTGTAATCTTCGCATTGGGGATTCACATATTTTGTTGGAAAACCATAGATTGTAAGTATCTTCCACAATGATGGGCGGTGTAGATTTTGGTGGGCGCTGTGTCATTAAAAGAAGGTGATAATAAGTGGCGATTGCCTTTCCACTGATTCTTCTATAATTGTTCTTAGTGTGAATATTTGATCAATACATGATCGTTTCGGCCTGAAACCCGCTTGTTCTTCTCTGATCTTTTCGTCAGCATGCAATTTAAGTCTAACATCATGCAACATAATAATTTTCCAGGTACTGATAATAGAGATATACCATGCCAGTTATTACAGTCTGATAGATCACCTTTCTTCGGTAACTTTACAATAATACTGTCTTTCCATTGTTGTGGTGGTTGTTCTTCTCTCCATACTTCATTTATAATATCTAAAATTCTCAAGAGGTTGTTGTCATTAACTGCTTTAATCATTTCCCCAGCTTTAAAATTTTTTAATCTTTTAACGGCATGTTTGATCTCGTCCAGCGTGAATTCATCGCAAGTTATTGGCAAGAAGGTTGTGGATGTTTCATTATTAAAATCAGGTGTTACTGTTGGTGGTGGTCTGTTTAGCACCTCCATGAAGTGCTCAGCCCATCTCTTCATGTATGTAAAACAACAGGTGTTTCCATTGCAGAATTTGATACCTACTATTACCAGTTCTTGCAGCATTTTCAGCTTCTACGGCCACTTCATTGATGAAATGTCTTTTATCTCTTCGAGTTTTTGTCTTCACTTCTTTATTTAACAAGTTATAAGTTAGTTTGCAAGATTCAACTGCAGTATGTGTACTTGCTGCTAGTAGTTTCATCCCCAAAAAGTTTTTCTTTGTTATGTAACTAGGTATTGTCGGTGTACTTGCTGCTAGTAGTTTAAGTTTTGCTGTTTTCCTTTCTTGTATTTTATCCCAAGTATCTTCTCTCATCCATTTTTTCTGCAGTGGTGGTCGCTCCATGCTGTTCAATCGATTGTCTTGGTGGTGGTATCGTTGTCATTTTCTAATCATCAGTTGTTCATTTTGACATTATATTCCTTCTTTATATCATTTGATTGCAGCTGCATCTAACGGAGTTTAATTCTCATTTAGCTTGCAGAGGTTATGAATCTCAACCTCGCGACGTCAAGTCTTAGCGCTTATGCAGAAGTGTCTATCTGGTTCGTGCTGTCTGCTTAAGGTCTTTCTATGTCTCCGTCATCCTCTTCATGTCTGTCTCCAGTTCTTTTCTCCGTGTGTTCCTTTCTCTCTCTCTCTACCTCTCTTACTCTGGGGATTCATGCATGGAGGCATGTCTGGAGTCATCCTTATATGAACACCGGCTATGCACAATGCTATAGTATGCAGATTTGGATGTGAACCTCTGTCTGTGAGGCTAATTGCACCTTCATTGACTCTTTCAATCATCCACACACTTCCAGGAATTCCTCCTGTGGTGTAAACATGTTGATAACCCAGCATTGCACACTAAGCTTGAAGAAGTCAATTGAGCCCCAGACGTAACTCCGTGTCACGGATTGCCTCCCCTGCTTTGCAGTAGTGGTCCAACAGTGACTAAAACTCAAGAGTATCTAATATTGGCTTCCAAGGTATCTACCTGTGCGCAAGATTACTCTTGGCAGAGATGTAGATAGAAGATTAATGACACTTCTACCTTAAGGGAGAAGTCACAGGATATTTCCAGAAGTCACGAACAATGTTGCATTGGGCTGAACAATTGTTAACGCATTATATCTGGTCCGTCGCCTTTTGTGGAGGATTTAAGAAATGGTTTAGCCCGTTCAAGCCCCCAGTTGGTGTAATCCAACGAAATCCCTCTTATAAGGTATAGCTCTGTTTCGAGGTAAATATATGTCTAGGTATATATATATATATATTTATATTTATATATTTATATTTATATATTTATATTTATATTAAATATTCTGGCTCATACGTTTGCTTTCATACATATAACAAAACTAAATCGACTATGATTGTTTAGTTTTAAAACAACATGTAACAAATTTAATAATCAATTAGTATTAACAGTTTAAAATAAATAAAATGCTTGTGATTTTATATTGGAATCCAATGTCGCCTTTTTCTTTCTGGCTTTTAGGAGTCGCTGATATGACTTGTACGCTGCAGTCTCTCTGTGTTCTGTGTCTGTGTTTTCATCACACTATATTCTCAGTTCTTAGTGCAAATCACAGATTGTGTTTCCGCCGAATGTTTCAATAGAATTCATTGTTTGTTCCGGCTCTCACTTCAAACCAATCAAATCTCTCTAGCACTGGGTTGGGTGTTTCATTTTAAAATATCCCCTCGCGTGTTTCAAAATATTAAATTTAATATCCATGCGTGACCTCTTGAGTGATGTCATTTCGTTGCGTAAGACTTCCTGCTGCACCTATCTGCCTCTCACCATATTGTGACCATATGTTCATGGCGTAACGTCTCCAAATCTTGAGTCTCCAAACAGATTATCTGAGATAAATACGCACAGGGATGGTCTAAGCGGAAACAAATTACGCATTACCACCTGTGTTTCGCTAGACGGATCTGCGCGGATTAGCCACACAAAATTGGGTCCTATTCATAGACCGTGCACAATGCAAGCTTGAATAAACAGGCACAGTCGCTTTGAAAAGATGGTCAGCCTGATAATACGTGATAAAATATTATCGCTGCCCGGGTCAATAAACCTGGCGTAACACATACAATCGAGGAGTGAAGTGTTAGAGACTTCACCCTACTGATCCAACGTAGAGAGTAAATAATGGTGCATAAAATATACCTCATAAATATGACAGGGGAGAGAAAAATACGAAAATATCACTCGCACGGGAATGCAATGCAATCCTGCCGGAGTGGACTTGAGATCGCACAACCGTATCGTCACACTCTGGCTTTCACCTAGTTGCCTGCATGCAGGAGGATCTCATTATGGACCCCATTATCGCTAGAGTTAGCTGAGGTGGCTCTGTGTAGGACGTGGCGATTCCTTGAGAGAGCCCAGAATCAGAGCAAAGTATTTTAGCTCTGCATATTTGGAGAGCCCTCTTGGATGGCGAGGAATGCACAGTATGCCACACACGTCTTCCTCCTAGCTTGCGACCAGATGTGATGATCCTTTGAACGCAAGCCAAGCTGGAGAAACTGGAGCTCGTCACTTCAACTCAACACATTTCGGAGTGGCAGAAAAGCCACAGGAAAATCCTAAATCTACAGTGTAGAAAATACCAAAGACCCTTCAACTTGGTATTGGCTGCAAAAGAGCGAGAAGGTCAGCAGTCCCAGTTATACAACAACCCTCGGGATTCCAGAACAAGGTGATGCTATCGACAGGTGTCCTCAATGTGTGTCCTATCTAGGTGTCCTCATTGTGTGTCCTATCTAGGTGTCCTCAATGTGTGTCCTATCTAGGTGTCCTCAATGTGTCCTATCTAGGTGTCCTCAATGTGTGTCCTATCTAGGTGTCCTCAATTTGTGTCCTATCTAGGTGTCCTCAATGTGTGTCCTATCTAGGTGTCCTCAATGTGTGTCCTATCTAGGTGTCCTCAATGTGTCCTATCTAGGTGTCCTCAATGTGTGTCCTATCTAGGTGTCCTCAATGTGTGTCCTATCTAGGTGTCCTCAATGTGTGTCCTATCTATGTGTCCTCAATGTGTGTCCTATCTATCTCCAGCGTCTTCTCATCTTTTGTTCCTCTGGCCCTTGTCTGGTTCTAGTCATCAGTTCCATAGTAGCCCATGCTCCATTCGGAGTGAAAGAGAAGTGATGACGATGATGATGATGATGATTTCGCATTCGGAAATAATTCGGAGTGTGCTGTTCTCTCTATTCTTGTCTTTTAGTAGAAGAGCTAAAGTTTCAAGAAAGTTGATATCTTACTCATAGTGCAACATAAAGCTGGAATTTCCATGAAATTGCTGACACAACATACAGGGGATATTCTATAAAACCTGTCAATGGCTGCTTCGGAATAGCAAATTCTCTGCGGTGCCGAAAATAGTTGGCACATATTTGAAAGGTCAGTAAAAGAAATTATGTAATAGTAAGTACGAGGAAGGCGCGATTTGTTGGAGCTACGATGACGTCAGAGGACCTCGTTCTGTATCATGCTTTCAAGATGTGTGGAATACACGTATGAATTCACACCTTTTATCTGACATCGTGACATCTTCTTCAAGTGCCATGTCTGGTGGTGTAGGCGATCATGTATCTTCACAACTTTCTGTCCTCAGTACTGTTTATCAATTCTGTTGACTTCTTTCCATGCCTTGATGTCAAACTGTCCTTTATTTTCTCTCTTTGTCGTCTTTTATCTCTTTTTTCCTTCAGACGTTCCTGTTGTCGCTATATGGGTCCAGCTTTCTTCTTCTCATAACATTCTCGAAAAAAGTGGACCATACTTCCTTCTAACGTTAGTAATGCTTCCTGTGCGAATTTGGCCACTTTCAGAACACACTCATGACTCTTTTTTGCTGTCCAAATAGTTTTGACTCGTATTTTAGGAGCCCCCCAGGTGAAGGCGATTCAGCTAAATATTAATGTTTTAGCTCTATATGTGTATTTTTTTTTAATGAGTTATACTGGTGCAAATTCACTCAATAAACGACAAACGCTAGATTTACATTTACATATAAACAGGTTTAATAATGAATTATTTGTTTAACAAGGTAAAATAAATAGAGTTGTTTTGGAAAGGAAGAAACAGTTACATTTTATCCTCAAAGGCGGGAGCCGCGCTGGTGTAATGGTTACAACGTTGCGCTGGCAACCAGGTATTCAAGGTTCAAGCCCGGGCGTCAGCATTTGAAAGTGTGTCAACGACCTGGATTTTGACTGAATAACCTGAACGGCTCCTGAGATAAACTCTCTGTGGATGGGAAGGAGCGAAGCTCCTGACCGGGTTGGAAGGAAAGTCCACAGGCTCCCCAGCCTCGCAATGACATGTCATTGGGCCGAAGGGCTGAAAGCCCAAGTGCCGCTGGTTAAAAAAACCTCATAGGCTGATATGGTTGGAAAAGATAAAGTCCATATGCTGTGCCGGTATTTCACTCAGCTGGCGGTATGGGTCATGTTGAATCTAATTCCGTCACTGCTGGTTTCCCGTTAATTTTGGACTGTTCCTTCTCTTCAGGTGTTGAATGTTTTGTCAGCAGCACGTCCTTTGCAGCAAGGATGTGGTAACGACTGAGCTTGCCTAGTCAAATATCTTCAAGACCCGTCGGATGTACGTGTCTAGCGCCGACTGTTGGTAAATTGTCCCAAAAACCCAAATTATACGAATTTACAGACTAGATGCACAGAAACGGCCGTAATTTACTGCTGCTAGTTGAAGATGCAGTTATCCCTCAGAAAGATGAGTTTACTGAACACTTCTAACTATTTTCACACGAGGAGGACCCTAATGCTTGGGTTTCCAGTATTATAAGTTTTACACTCTCTAATTTTAGCAGCTTCTCCTAATCCTGTGCCCGATTCTACGGCAATCCTATTTACGACCTCTTATTTTGGCAATCTGTGATCTCATCTGACGGGATAGGAAAATGCAGTGATAAGATTTTCGAACGTGCTAGGTTATAAAGTGAATTTTTAGCATACTCATACATGGCTGTTGTCACGCGTAGGGAGAGAGCAAGGACGACACAGGTCAACTGCTCTGGATAACAGTAAGAATAGATTGATTTTCTTGCAATACTGTAATAGTGATGTTATTTGTTATGAAACCAAGAGGTTAACTGTCTGAAATCAAGGGTAACTAAATACCATGTAAGAATATCAGACAAGTTGTTCTCCCACGTGACTTTTGTTCCACAACTAACATACACCACACAATGTTGACCATTCGTCAATAAAGAGGACAGTAAACAAGAAAGGGAAGTAATCACAAAAAGAGAGCTCTGGACAGGCTTATGATATTTTATCAAATTGACTCAGACGTGTAGTAAGTAAATAAACAATATGCTATTTATTAAGGGAATCACATTTAAAAAGGGTTATTTTACATCTGATGAAAAAAGAAATATGGAAAAGAATCACGTTTACATCTGAAAACAAACAGGAATCTAGGTCCCAGTGGGGTGCCTTATTTTCTTCACTGACTAAGTCTGAGCGTTTGGTGGGTATGTGTGGTGATCTTCTTTCTCTTTATTATACTTATCGTAGTGTTTTTGTAGGATATAGGCAGAGAGGACACTCTGCTGTGACTTCTCGATGAGGGCACGTGGTGGTGACTGATTGCCCTGTGTGGCACTAGTGTCTTCAAGGATGTCTGGTTCACACTCAGGGGTGAAGATTCAGTCCCTGTCCCTTCTTGATTTTTGAGCTCAGCAAAATTGAGGGAGGGCGAAGCCAGGTCCTATGTTACTGACACTCTGCACTGGAGAACAAAGTAAGGGGACCATTAATCTCTTGTCTAAAGAGATTTTACATATATTAAGTTCCTCCCCAAAGACTTTTGGTCTCAGAGCATAGACACACTTACCACTGAAGACTTTGACTGTCCAGTACACTGTATGTAAAAGATGTCTCAGTGACTATTGTCTAACAGGCTCTGTTCTCATCCTTCCAAGTCAAGTGTCTCTCCTCTACACTTAATATGTTTTACTATTTCCACAATCAACAGTCTGTCTTGTAGTCTGTTGTATCTTTAGTTAATAATTAAGTCTTAATAATCTTTCAGCAAGGAATAACAGCTTTCATAATGTATACTTATAACAGAGTTGTGTTCTAATAAGTCAATCAATAATGCACAGTAATAAAATACTCATGGGGCTGTTTACCCCATCCCGTAAAAACTTCGCACAGTGGGCTGATCACCTGCTTGCCAACCAATCTGATTACGGAAACAATGATAGATTGTTTGGTCTGTTTTTGTTCCACAAAGACGCCACTAGGCGTGGTGGAAACAGCGATAGATTGATCAATTTGTTGTTGCCCTAAGACGCCACTAGGCGTACTGGCCACATACTGCTTTGCCGGTTGATGGCTAAGGATAGTAGTAGTAGGGAATGCGCAACTTAGGTCGAATTCTGCAGGAGCGCTGCAGGAGCACCTGCAGGAGCATGACTTTTATATAGCAAAAATTCTGCAGGAGCGCTGCAGGGGCAAGATGGCGGACTTGAGCTAACAAGGGGAGGTTATATAGGTCAAGATGGTGGACTTGAGATAACAAGGGGAGGTTATTTTTAGACTTTTAGATAACAAGAAGACGATGTTAATATAAGGAAAATGTGGCAAGATGGCGGACTTGAGATAACAAGAAGACGATGTTTATATAAGGAAAATGTTGCAAGATGGTTGTTTTTTATATAGTAATATATTGTTTTTAGTATAGTCAACTTAGGTAGTGGCTGTGTTAGACAAACAAGAAGAGGTTAATAGTTAGATGATATTTATACTTTTAGACATAGGAAGACGATAGGAAGATAACAAGAAGACATACGAACAGTTATACGTTATATTTAGACATACAGTTATACAAACAGTTATTTTACAACAGTTAGACGATATATTTAGACAAACAATTAGACGATATAGGTAACAAAAACCGTTTTAGTTAATATAGTTTTTTATTTTTTCAAATACTAAAGGACAACTCTCAGTCGCTTGGTAGGCTTCTTCTTCTTCTGTGGTGGATTAGGGACATCGGGTAGGTCTGTGGTAGGAAACCAACTCGGTTCTGGGGATACTGGACAGCTAGACTTCATGATTTCGTCAAACAGGTTAGTGGAAGGCTTCTTCGGGGGTAGGACATCGGCCAGGTCTGTGGTAGGAAACCAACTCGGTTCTATTGGTTGGTAACAGCTGGAATTGATGTACTGATCAAACGTGGTAGTGTTAGTAGGATAGGTATCCGTGCTTGGTGGCTGTAATCGGTCAAATTCGGCGAGGATTTCGTTCTGTAACGTTAAGAAATGTTCAAACTCGGGTCGAGTTAACGTAATGCCGTGTTTGGTAGGAAATTTGAGGTAGGATTCACCAAAATATTTTCGCACGTGCAGTAAAGGTTGGCCTCGGTAAACACTTACAGACGCAGCCTTCAGACCACTAGCCAAAGGTTTAAGCATTTCATCACTTCTCTTGATGTAGACCCAGTTGGTGGGAGCAGTCATTTTCAACGAGATGTATCTAGTGTGTTAATAAAGTGTCTTCCAAGTGTTTATATCGTATAATCTGGGTTTTTTAAGCGTACCCTAGCTAGGATTTGATTCGTCGAACATCGAGCGTGTGTTAGGCACGACGTGATTCGTCGATGTATTGCGTGGGAACAATGACACATGGCTGTATTGTCGTGAGGGAAAAAATACACCTGTCTATTGATTTCGTCCTTTGTTTATCAAAGTGGGGTTGAGTTTCACTAGCCAGGGTCTGACTAGGCGCGTAATTAATCGATCGTTGGCGTGTTGTCTAGCCGAAAATGGTAGTAGGACCCGCTGCATAGTACCACCTCGTGTTTTGATCAAGATGAAATAAATGGCGTAGAGCCCACAAACGTTGGTGACTACATCTTGTAAATGTCTGGCGTTGTAGTTAACAGGTCGAGTAGAGTTTCTGGCTATAAAATTAACCAGGTCCGAGTGTGTAGGTGGTAGGCCAAAAGAATCAAAATATTCAAAAGTACCAAGTCCATTATAATATAGGGCGACCCAGTGGTCACCGGGGCGATAGCTAGGATCAGTGTTGATGACGAAAGCAGCCGTCTTGGTCGGGTCGATGCGTAGAGGTAATTGGTCACGAGCTAACACTTTAACGAGCCCAGTTCGTTTAACAAATATGTCCGACAGGAGGATGGTGCGTATCTCGTCTGTGTTCATTGTTTAAGTGGTGTAGTCTGTCAAAACTTGGCGCGATTTCGAGATCTCCAAGATCGAGTCTTGCTCGGCGTAGACGAGAACCTGTAATGGTTCGGGTGTGACCTCGGCGAATTTAAGTTCTACTGAGACTGGGCCCGACTTGGCCATCTCAAACTGGTCACCGTCTAGTAGACTGGGGGTGAGGTCAAAGGCGTATAAGGCGTAACCGTGCTTAAAATGTCTATACTCGAGGTCGTTGCCGGCGTCTTTACCAACCAGGCCCATAGCTAGATTCGTCGCGAAGAAGGCTCTCACGTACTGGTTGTGTTCATAATCCATGGACAAAGGCTTGCCGCTGACGGTTCTGCCGTCCGCGCTGACGTTCAAATATATCAGACCAAAGGTAGCGAAATTGAACGGATTAGCCGTGTACGACCCGTTAAAAGCTGACGAAGTGACTAGTCCAATCACGATCCGCTGGTTGCATGTGCGATAATACCCTCAGGGATAGAGAAAGATTTTTTAGTAACTCGTTTCAAGGGGTACTGAACGGATTAGCCGTGTACGACCCGTTAAAAGCGGACGAAGTGACTAGTCCAATCACGATCCGTGTAGGTGTTTGACTGAGAAACAGATTATCCTGCATGTGCGATAGCATACCTCTAGGGATAGAGAAAGTTTTTAGTACAACTCGTTTCAAGGGGTACTTGGCATTACCTTGCACCAAGGCTTTCTCGTGGGCTAGCGAGACGGCGGGATTTAATTTAGCTTTCCGGACAATCAAGGCTGCATAAGTTATAATAGATTTATATCCAGCGGTGGGGTCGTGTCCCAGCACGTTGAAGGCATCTTTAGACGGGGTCAGTTTTACTTTAACTGTCACACCATTTAACAGGTAACGATCTTGAGCAAAGATATCTGAATGTAAACGACCCATCATATCAATCTCCTGAGAACCAGCCGCTATATGTCGACGCAGTCTTAACCCATTGTTATTGTCACCAATTGTGTCCGTAATAAAATTTGGGGTGTCTTTGTAAAACAGAGCCGATGTCAGATTACCTCGTTTGGGTTCCTCCCCGTAATTCAACGTGGCTTCGATGTAAGCTCTATAAGGGTAGGTGTTCTCGCTGGGTGTAATCAGCGTATCGTTCAGTGAAACGTCGACTTGGGAGAATAAACTGTGCAGGTAATAGTTGATCGGGGCCACCTCTGCGTCAACGGGTAATGCGCCGCCATTAGCTAACGTAACTTTGGCGCGCACGTGTAGAAAAGTATTGAACAAATCTAGATATTCCTCACCGTTTCCCGAAATTACAAATTCCACCGGTGCTCCGGGGGCTAAGGCGGCCAATGGATGTATCTCCACAAATTGTCCCTCTTCTACGGCTGTCTGCGTTGGTGGTACGCTAAACAAATCTAGACCACTGTGAAGACACTCGCACGAGTTGGGGTGAATAAGCGCCATCATTCAAATATATCAGAATACCTTCGCTTCTTCTGGTGAGAATGAGAAGGCCGAGCTCGGTTACTGCGTTTTATGCGTTTCGGCTCGCCAGGTGGGGCAGCTCTCGTTTTTCTTTTTCTTCTTCTAAGTCCGCTACCCGATTGGTTAGTGGTGAGGTGTTCAACCGCTCCCTGTAATAAACGTTGACCAGATTCTTTCGCTCGTTCACGAAATGCCTCGCCAACATTTCTGCCGGCTAACGCATCGCTCGCGACCTGTAGACCGGTCCCAAGCCCTTCTCTGAGTAAAGCTTTGCCTCCAGTTTTTAACCACGGGAGAACCATACGACCGAGCCCGCCGAAAAAACTACCCAAACCATGTCCTCTTTGACTTCTGCCTCCGATAAACACTGGCATCACATGACCAGCTTGGTTGCAGTAAAACTCCTCATACATCTTGGGGTTTCGTCGGATGGGTACGTGTCTCACCATTATGTTTCTAGTCAAAATCAAACCGTCTGTGAGTTCGGAAGTGTAGTGTCAACACCGAAGCTCCGCTAGTGAATGGGATAGTCTTACCCTGATCGTTAGTTAAAAGGATTTCCACCGCGTCAAACGAAAAACGGCTCAGGGGTACGTAGTGGGGTTTGTCGTAAATCCTGAAAACAGAAGCGGTAGTCCTATCCAAAATAGGCACAATCCGTAACAAAGGGACAGAGGCATCTCCAACCGGTCTCGCCGCTACGAGATCGCAGTACACGTATACATTTTTCATGTCGCTATCCATTTGCACTTCAGTCTCACCTCGTAGTATTGGGTCAATGTCTGTGGCGAGTGAGGCAGGAAAACCTAACATGTGTTTCAACGTCTCGCTAATTCTAACTTCAACCTCCGGATCATACAGATTCAAGGTGGCCTTATTATTGTTAAAATGGAATCTAACTCGGGCTTTTTCAGCCACATCCGTGGCTAAAAGCAAACGATTCAACTCGTCGATCAGCGTGTCGGGTGACGTGTATAGACCAGCGGGTAACGTGAGTAGTATAGACTCATCTTCTTTGTTGGGAAAGTAATGTATCCATACATCATCCTCTAGCACGTTAAAATAACTTTTGGCAAATTGAATCTCAACCAAACCAACCTCGTAACGTGAAGTCAAGTCTATAGTCTGTGGCAATTTGACGAAAAAGTGACCGGCATTATTGTTTGGGTATATTTTCATCGAGGCATTGCTGGGTAAAGTCACGTAAAAACTCATCCTATCTTGGGGTTAGGTAACATGTAACCCAGACAACTGCTCATTAAAGCAATCCAAAACTTGCCGTCTGGTCCCTCTGCGTTGCTCCGACTCAGATTGAATAATGAGACACCGATGACGACATATATAACGATCATCTGACAGATGAAAACGATCTCTAGTCGCGGAACTAGTTTCCCAAAAAAAGGCCAGAACGAGGTTCTCGCGGTCTTGGGAGGGGGGTGGCCTCAAAACTGGGGTGCTCACGTCTTCTTCAATATCCATCAGTCTCGATATCTCGCTAGCTGTTTGGACGAAATCCAGCTGTTGAATGACGAGTTATAACCGAACCATTTGACTAAATATTCTTTTACACCCCTGCCACCACGGCGTTCCTCCAAAATGGACTCGATTCGATAAACTATCTTGTCGCCGACTCGTTGCAGCTCTTCTTGGTAAAAAGAACCTTTCAATTCCTCACCCGAATCATCTTTAAGGATGTACGTAACCGGTCTTGTTTGGTTTAGTCGGCTGATCGTAAACAACTCTTCTGTCCACGCCGGCGTATAACCCTTTTTAAAAGTTTGTCTGGCTTGGGCGATCCGCACGCGATCACCAGGTTTAAAATAGACTTTTCTACCGACGACGTCAGGGGTCGAATACAAAGTACGCCACACTTCTTCTTGATTGCTCGGGGTAACTTCCACCGGTGTCATCTTAATACTCCGATGATACGAATTGTTGTAGTTGTGGACCAGTTGTTGTATCACGTCGACGTAGCGAAGACTGTTGGTTTTGGTAAAGTAACGCCACGTTTTTTCTTTGAGTTTTCGATTAAACCGTTCGACGATAGCTGCTTTGGTGTCTTCATTCTCCGTAGTGAAGAAATGGACCTTTTCGTTTTTAAGAAACTTTAAGAATGTTTTGTTGACAAACTCACTGCCTTTGTCTGTTTGAAAATTTATCGGTTTGCGACTGTTAAAAATTGTCTTTACCGCTGCTACTAAAGCTGTCCCAGTCGATTCTCGCACTTTACTGGCCACCTTTTTTCGATTAGTGGGTGTGACGGGTGGTGACTGAGGCGTTTTGTCGATGACCTCCTCTTTAAGTACAGTGGGTTGTTCGCTGGTTTGTGGTGGTTGTTTAATATCCACGAGACCTAGAGGTACGTGGCTGTACTGTTCTAGTCGAGTCAAATAACGCTGTAATGTTTGTTGATAGAGTCTAGCCTTGTCACCGATTGGTAAATCTTCTCTTGCCAAGACTAGTTGCATTTGAGTGTCCAATTCTCCCAAGTTATCTCTTAGAGCATCGGGTGGTCTATAAGGTTTTTCTAACAAACGAGGATCCATCAAAATCATTTTCTTAGCCATTTTACAAAAAACCTCTTAGTGCAGCTAGTAAAGGTTTTAACAACACACTTAAGAAACCTCCAGATTGTAAAAATTGTTTTCGTCTTTTGAGCGAGACTTTCTTCTTGGTAAGGGATCGCAGGATGTTTTTGTAACGACGCATACGTCTCTTCTGATTGGGAGTTAGTGTAACGTTACCTTTTAAAACATTGTGACAACATTCACAGAGTGTTCCTACCAGCTCGGGTGATGCTGTTTTCATAACAGCCTTGATGACTGGTGGTTTGGCTGTACCTAAAAAATTTAACATATCAGCATGTTTTTTTACTTTTTCTCCCATTTCGTTACTTGGGTACGTAAACAATATGTTGCTCCTCTGGGAAGATTCTTGAACGAAGCCTTAGATTATCTGGTGTGTCTTGACGGAGGTCAATTAGCAAATAGCCATGCGGGGTCGACGTCGCGTCCTTAAAACTATCCTGAACATATCCAGTTTGACCTGGGTACATCTGTTTGGCTGGATTAACAATCTGCGATCCATCGCGTGGATTTTTGAAAAGCACAATGTAATGAGAATTCAAACTAATGGTTCTGTGTTCTTTGTTCTTGCCAAATAAATTTTGCACGAGATAAAATACGCTTATATTTTTATGATGAGACTTTTTTGTAAATAAACTAGTTACACGTTCATCTGTTTCGTTCATGAGGTCATCGATAATCACCAACCGTCTCTTATCACCTGTCCACTGCTCAATATCAGGCAGTCCTTCAACAAACTGAACTCCAGTCATGGAATTGTATAAAGGTTGCCATTCCCCGTAACACCAAATAATTTCATCGGGTACGACTGTGACCATATCCTTGATATGTGTTAGGAAACGCTGGACAAAAACAGTCTTTCCAGAGCCAGTCGGCCCTGAAATTAACGCTGTAAAAGGATGTACAAACCTTGGGTCCATTGATAAGAATGATAACTTTCACTTACAACCAGTTATTTTATATCAAAAACCCTACACATTGTGAGAACAAAAACGTGAGAATCAAGCATTGTGGGAATAAAAAAATGTAACAATCAAGCATTGTAAGAACCACTGATCAAGAATTTGAGAACCCCAGACACCAACAGGGAAGTGTAAAACATTGTGAGAATAAAAAAATGTAAGAACCCCAGACACCGACATGTATTGAGAACCAAGAATTTGAGAATCATTGTGAAAATAAAATGTAAGAACTCAACCAACATGTATTGAGAACCACTGATCAAGAATTTGGGAAGTGTAAAACATTGTGAGAATAAAAAAATGTAAGAACCCCAGACACCGACATGTATTGAGAACCAAGAATTTGAGAATCATTGTAAAAACAAAATGTAAGAACTCAACCAACATGTATTGAGAATAAAAAAACGTAAGAATCACTGGTCAAGAATACGACAACATACACTTTTAAACAAATTCGTGTGTTAAAAGTTAGCATAAATATCTCTTTTTTGTTTTGTTTTTCTATCTCTCTCTCCTTTAATGTTTTAGTCTAAAAATGTCTCTATCTCTCTCTCTCTGTCTTTCTTTCTCTCTCTCTCTTTCTCTCTCTCTATCTCTCTCTGTCTCTCTGTCTGTCTCTCTCTCTATCTCTCTCTCTCTGTCTTTCTCTCTTTCTATCTTTCTCTATCTCTCTCTGTCTCTCTCTCTCAATCTCTATCTCTCTGTCTTTCTCTGTCTTTCTCTCTTTGTCTCTCTCTCTCTCTCTCTGTCTTTCTATCTCTCTCTCTCTCTCTCTCTGTCTCTCTCTCTCTGTCTTTCTCTCTCTATCGTTCTCTGTCTCTCTCTCTGTCTCACTTTATTGTTTATTTCAAAATACTCTATTTATTTTTTGTAAACCGTTTTAAAATGTGTCTGTCTCTCTTTCTCTTTTAATATATGTTTTAGATAAGAAGAAATGTGTCTCAATTTATTTCAAAATACCCTATTTTTTTATAAACATTCGTAACATTCTGTTCCCTTCCGTCAACCAGACATCTGCGTGTATTGCAAATACAGGTCGCTAATTTTATCTTGGTACGTGTCACAAATGTTTGCTAATGTAGAAGTCCCACAGTCAAGTTATAAACAGCCGTGTCTGTGTAAACGAATTGTCGATATTCATCCGTGTCAAATAAGACATTAAGAGCAACAGTGCTGTTTGTGTAAGTATTATATTACCAGGTGAAACAGGCTGTTTCAGAACACCTGCACAGCGAGTAAACATTGGTGAGTGTTCGGTACGTGCTAATTACACTATTCAGTGGACGTAGCCGAAACCGTTGTGTAAACAGTAAGGTCGTTCAACTCTGAAACAAGCGCACTTTATTTTGCCATATAATGGAATGTATTGTTTTGAGATATATCATTCAATCATCAGAAACTGAAGCGGAAACATCTCTGAAAGAAAAGAACCAATTGTTTTGTCATACCTAATAGTACGTATTCGTTTGCTAAATATTTTACACGTTATATAGTATTTAAAAGACATGTGCCCGTTTTATTTCTTTTTTCTTTGTTAAATTTATTTGTTAGTTACAAAACAAAAAAGACAACTAATTTTCGTTAGGATACCATAAATAACTTTTAAAATATCTGTTTTTCGTGTGTTAGGGTGTAAAATTATTTAATAGCATTATACAAAGGTTTTAGTTGTTTGTTTGTATTCGGTACTCTGTGTTAAGATGTTAAATTATTTCTATTTAGAGAATATATAAGTTTTAGTTGAGTGCGTATTCGGTACTCTGTGTTAAGATGTAAAAATATCTCTAATAGCATTATAAAAAGTTTTAGTTGTTTGTTAAGTATGTTCTGTGTTAGGGTGTTAAAATAATTATTTCTATTTAAACTTATCCGTGCTTCTCCCCCCTACTGTTAGACAAGTTGGTCATTTTTGTGAGGCTTATTTGTATTAACATAACAAATATAAAAAGACAGAATCTGATAACGCAAAAATTAATAAACACTTTTATCACATTAAAAATAATATTTAGAACATACCATTAGCTACACAAAAGAAAAAAAACGCCTTGTTACAAAACTAGCAAAACACGTTAGTACTTAAATCTCCGTTATTTTAACTGAAAGGGAAAATTGTCACCTGTTTCGTGAGCGCGTGGTTTTAAATCAATATCTTTTCTGTCACAGCCGGCGCGGGGTCTGTTAAACAAAATTATTTCCTTTGATAACAACCTAAAAATAAGACTGTGTTTTATTCTCTCTCTCTCTCTCGCTCTCTCTCTCTCTATCCTTCCCTTTCTATCTTTCTCTCTCTCTCTCTTTCTCTCTCTCTCTTTTTCTCTCTATATTTCTTTCTCTATTTAACTGATTGTTACATATATGCATTTTATTCTCTTGCTCTCACTCGCTCTCTCTCGCTCTTTCTTTCTATCTTTCTTTTTCTTTCTTTCTTTCTTTTTCTTTCTGTCTTTTTCTTTCTTTCTTTCTTTTTCTTTCTTTTTTCTTTCTTTCCTTTTCTTTCTTTCTTTCTTTCTTTTTCTTTCTTTTTCTCTGTCTTTCTCTTTCTTTCTCTCTCTCTCTCTCTCTCTCTCTCTCTCTGTCTTTCTTTCTATCTCTCTCTCTCTCTCTCTCTCTCTCTCTCTCTCTCTCTCTCTCTCTCTATTTAACTGATTGTATTTAATTTTATGTGTGAGTAATGTGTTTCTTGTTTCTATTTCACAGAAATGTCAGCAATCCAAAATGTTTGTGGCCAATGCGGCAAATCATTCACTCGTCAAAGCAACCTAACGAGACATATCTCCTCGGTCCATACAGACAAAAATCATCCCTGTCGTGTGTGTCCTCAAATATTCACAAGTCGTGATGCACTCCAACAACACATTGAGGTCTTTCATGGCCCAGCGGCCCCGAGATCCTCCACAGTGGAAGCCACTGCACCATGGGCCGCTATAAACGTCCCACTGGGGACCACCACTGCACCGGCGGGCGCTATAGACAACTCAGTGGGGACCACCACTGCAACGGCGGGCGCTATAGACAAGCCAGTGGGGAACACCACTGCAACGGCGTCCGCTACAAACCCCTCAGCGGGGACCACCACTGCACCAGGGCACAATCTCACGTGTCCCCGCTGCAACAAAACATTTACCCGCCTTGGCAATTTAACACAGCACATAAAGACAGTCCACTCAATGCCTGGTTTTAGCTGTGACATTTGTGGGAAACAATTCACCCGACGCAGCAGTTTACGGGCCCACAGAAACCACCAACACCAGACTGTCCCCACACCAACATCAGGTGCCCCACCAGGCGCCGAAACATTCCCCACACCAACAACAGACTCAAGCTCGGCGCACCCACAAACATTACCTGCAGGTACCACCACAGACTTATCATCAACATCGAGATCGGGGCACCAACAGACATCATCTGCTGCAGCAGGCACCACACCATCGACGAGAACAGCAACAACTTCGACACTACCATCAGCGACCTCTTCCTCAAGCCCCACCCCATCCCACCCATCAAAAACAGGCCAGACCAAGAAACGCCCCATGACCAGCACCCAAACCCATATTAAAAAACCCCGCTTGTCGTCAGAAGAAGACTCTTTAGAAGACTTACAGGATGACATAAAACAAGTCTACACTGACAACTGGCAAGCAATTAAAACACATGCAAATAAACATAAATATTTATCAACATTCACTTTTTTTCACAGACCAACAGAAAATATGGACTGGGATCGTCTTTTGCTCCCTGTATTCACACAACAGACAAAAAGATTCAAAATAAACTACAGTTTTCACATCATCTTGAGACACAGAGAAACAAATGACCTTCGCTTCTTTCACGCTTCCTCGAATAACACAGTCGTCTTAGATCAACCACACTTAGTCAACAACATCACAGATTTCAAAGCTTTTCTCTCACAGTTACACGATAGCGATATTGTCACACAAGCACAGTTAAATAGACCAAACACAAAATACTTTGTCGAAGCCATCCCAGCGACATCGTTCTATCTGTACCATATCCAAGACTTTCCCATCGGCTGCTGCATACAAGACATTCCCTCTTTCATCACGAACAGTAACCACATCCATACACTACAACACGATTCACAGTCAAAACCATACAGTGATAACTTTTGCTTTTTTAGATGTTTAGCCGTTTTAGGGGTGGTGCCGTTAAAGATGTTAGAACACCGACGCGCCGGCTAGTCGAACAGTGGCAAACACAGCAGGGACTTAGGTCCCTCATCGATTTCCCCGGGGTTAGTTTAATCGATATGCCCCAATTAGAGACATGTTTTAACATAAATATTGACGTTTTTGAATTTGACGACGAGGAAAACCTGACCCCCAAACTTAGAGGTAGCGACACTTTTCCAGACACGTTGCGTCTTTTAATGTTTAAGAACCATTTTATGTACATAACAGATATCGATAGGGCCAGTAACTCTTTTTCGTGTCCCGATTGCGGTAAGTTGTGGAAGATTTATAGGGATATGACGCGCCATGAAAAGCGCTGTACCGGCTCTAAGCGGAGAGAAACATTTAGAGGTGGTGTGTATAATCCCCCAGAGACCATTTGGGACTTAATCAAGGAGGAGGGGATAGACGTAGACACAAAATTCGTCTTCCCTTATCGCGCCACATTTGACTATGAGTGTTTTTTTGAGAACACTCTAGAGTCAAGTGGTAATGCCACTACCTACACAGCCAAACACGTGCCCCTGTCGTGTTCGGTGGCTTCTAACGTCCCCGGTTTTGAAGCCCCCGTGTGTTTTATCACAACGGGTGACCCGCAAGAGTTGGTCAATAGGATGGCTGACCATCTGCTCAAAATTGCCGCGGCCTCTTATGAGATTCTGCGAGCGTATTTTGACGATGTATACACACAACTCGCGGTTTTAGAGACGATCGGTAATTCCGTGGAGCTCCTTGGTAGATTAGAGGGTTATTTGGGGCAGCTACCGGTGTTAGGTTTCAATTCGGGGAAGTACGACGTGAACGTAATCAAACCGTATCTCATCCGATATTTCATGGGGGAAGACTTCAAATTTTTAGTCAAGCGAAACAATAATTTTATGTGTATTGCCACTAGCGACTTAAAGTTTTTAGACATAGTCAATTACTTAGCCCCCGGTTTTAGCTATAGCAAATATCTCGCGGCGTACAAGGTTAAAGAAACCAAAGGATATTTTTGTTACGAGTACATAACAGATTTTGCATAGTTAGACAAAACCGCGTTACCACCCCACTCGGCGTTTTTTTCCAAACTTAAAAACACTAACATTTCCGCCGATGAGTACGCCGAGTGCCAGAAGGTGTGGGCCGAGAACCACATGACCACGTTGCGCGACTTTCTGACGTGGTACAACAATAAAGACGTGGTCCCCTTCCTGGCAGCGTTAGATCGACAAGTTAGTTTTTACGCGCGCCTAGGTGTAGACATGTTTAAAGATGCGATCTCTGTGCCAGTGTCACGTTAAAGTACCTTTTCAAAACCCTCCCGCCCAACGTCATGTTTTCTTTATGTTCGAAGCAGGAGGTAGATTTGCATAACATCTTGCGCCAAAACATCGTCGGGGGACCGTCAATTATTTTTCACAGGTTCCACGAGCAAGGCAAAACCCGCATTAGAGGTGGCAAACCTGTTCAATCCATTAAAGGTTTTGACGCCAACGCCCTTTATTTGTGGGCGTTGATGCAGAAAATGCCCACTGACTTTCCCGTTAGACGGTACAAGGATGATGGTTTCAAGCACCACAAACTCCACAAATATACCGTGCAGTGCCGCGACTATTTGGCTTGGGTCTCCCACCAAAAAAAAGTGACCTTAAAAACCCAGTTTAACGGACGTGAGAAGGCGTTGGGTGATGTATGCGTTAGGGTAGACGGTTGGGACAGATACTCTCAGACCGCCTACCAGTTCCATGGGTGCCTATTCCACGGTCACCCTAACTGCCCACTAACCACTGGTCGTGACGTTAACCCAGTCAACAACAAACCTTTGTCTGAGTTGTACGCAAAGACGGTGGAAACAAGTTCTTATTTACGGGGCCATTGCGATGTCGAATTGGTAGAAATGTGGGAATGCGAGTGGCAGGCATTGAAGAAAACCGACCCATCAATCCGCCGTTTTCTCAACGCCACCTTCCCTACCCAGAAACCGTCTTACACAAAATGTCGGTACCCCCTGACAAAAGATAATATTCTCGCCTCGGTGCTAGACGAGACCTTGTTTGGGCTAGTCGAGTGTGACATTCATGTCCCCGACTCTTTAAAAGAACATTTCTCTGAAATGACGCCCATTTTTAAGAATGTTGACGTCACGCGGGAAGATATTGGGCCTTTCATGCGGGAATACGCCGAAAAACATAAACTCCTGACTACCCCCAGACGGACGTTGATCGGGAGTTATGTGGGCAAAAAGATTCTCCTGACGACACCTCTGCTTCGCTGGTACCTAACCAAAGATTTAGAAGTGACCTGTATCTACCAGGTGCTTGAGTATACACCCGTGACGTGTTTCAAGCGGTTTGGGGACACTGTTTCGAACGCGCGTTGACAGGGTGATACTGATCCTGCCTACGCCATTACCAGCGAGACCATGAAACTGCTAGGTAACGCGGCCTACGGCAAGACATTAACCAATAAGGCGAAGCATGTGGATGTCTCGTACACGATGGACGAGGGTACCTCTGACCAAATAAACTCACCCCGCTTTAGGAAAATGACGTTAGTGACGGACGAGATTTTTGAAGTAGAGAAACTTAAACAGACTATATGTTGGGACCTCCCCGTCCAGATAGGATTTTTCGTCTACCAATACGCTAAATTACGCATGTTAGAATTTTACTACGACTGTTTAGATAAATTTGTAGATAGGTCAGACTTTCAGTTGTGCGAGACGGACACAGACAGCCTTTACTTGGCCCTTAGTTCAGACAACTTAGCGGACGTTGTTAAGCCCGCTTTGCGACAGGAATTTTATACCTCCTACCACCAGTGGTTCCCCGCCGAAGTATGTCCCGACCATAGACCCGTTTTCGTCGCTACCGAGGCTAAAACGCGCGCCCTTTGTCAGAAATGCCGCGAACAAACCTTATTCGACAAACGGACACCGGACTTTTTAAATTAGAATACGAAGGCAGAGGGATGGTTTCCCTCTGTAGCAAGACATATCACTGTTTTGGTGACTACGACAAAACAACCACCAAAGGCTTGAACAAACACCACAACAAAGTAGACAAACACACATTCCTAGAAGTCCTCAACACACAACAGGCACAGGGTGGGAAAAATATCGGGTTCAGAGCACACAATTCCTCCATCTACACATACGAACAACACCGCAACGCCCTATCTTACTTTTACATAAAACGACAGGTACATCCCGACAACGTCACCACATCACCCCTCAACATTTAAACTGTCTGTACACACAGATACCACATACACATAAAATATTTCTTACGACGTGACGACAATATGACGACTCCCTTCAAGGTCTGGCCTGTACCCCTGTGATATTTTTATTGTATATTTTGAACATACGTCTTCCTATATAAATATGTATTATTGTAAATATCACTATGTGAAAATATCAATGTTTGATAATGTCACCATATACACCATATAATTATATATTCATTTGTAAATAAATCTGTGAAAATGTATTACGTTAAAAAATACTATATATTACCATGTATGTTTTTGCTACTTCAAAAAACACTATTGAATATAAAATAAAAACTATATTAACTAAAACGCTTTTTTGTTACCTATATCGTCCGTTGTTTGTCTAAATATATCGTATAACTGTTGTAAAATAACTGTTTGTATAACTGTATGTCTAAATATAACGTATAACTGTTCGTATGTCTTCTTGTTATCTTCCTATCGTTATCCTATGTCTAAAAGTATAAATATCATCTAACTATTAACCTCTTCTTGTTTGTCTAACACAGCCACTACCTAAGTTGGCTATACTAAATACAATATATTACTATATAAAAACCTCCGAAAACGGCGAGTATCTGCCTGAATGGCGAGGGACACTTGTCTCTGTACAAGAAAATAGGATACTCACGTAAAAATCAATGTCAGGTTAGACATTAAAAATAACCTGAGATTTCGCCTCGAGTATTAGCGGGCGTACGAAAAAAAAAAAAAAAAAAACCACCATCTTGCCACATTTTCCTTATATTAACATCGTCTTCTTGTTATCTAAAAGTCTAAAAATAACCTCCTCTTGTTATCTCAAGTCCGCCATCTTGACCCATATAACCTCCCCTTGTTAGCTCAAGTCCGCCATCTTGCCCCTGCAGCGCTCCTGCAGAATTTTTGCTATATAAAAGTCATGCTCCTGCAGGTGCTCCTGCAGCGCTCCTGCAGAATTCGACCTAAGTTGCGCATTCTCTACTACCGCATACTTCTTCTGCAAATTACACTTGTATCATTAAGCAATAATTAAACAAATAATTGGGACCCAACGATGCAGCAATAGAAAATGCAGTCAGCGACCCATAGCTTGACTGCTTGCATCAGGGTCAGCGAACCAGAGCTGACCAAGACCCTACTCCACCTCCACGGGGTGGTCCTGGAAACAGGCTGCATCACTGCAGTCTGGCTGAGAGAGTAGGGATCGCAGAGGGAAGGCAAACCCGGTCCCAAAAAATGCCGTGCTGATGTCGGATGTGTCGACCGAAAGGTGCAGATATCACAGCTCCGGCGTAAACAGACACAACGCAACCAACGTCCTTTTCAGGACGAACGAGGAAGAAGAGGAAGAAGAAGAAACAAATAATTTTGGAAGATAACTCACCGCACAGGATCACACAGTCCGAACTTGAATATTTGAATAAGCATGTACTTGACTTTACACACAGTTGTGTACAATGTCTCTCTCTCTCTCTCTCCCTCTATATATATATATATATATATATATATATATATATATATATATATATATATATATATATATATATATATATATATATATATATATATATATATATGTGTATATTCTTTAAAAGTCTTATGTACTTAAGCTTTAGTTTCGGCTGGTTTCACGGTGATCATCAAGAGTAAAGGAAAGTTACATTTTCTCTGATAAATACATTGTTAGACCGGAAATAGGTGGTCGTCTGTGAGTCACGGGTTAATTGATGTCTACAAGAAAAACACACCATTACCATCGCGTCTTCGCAAAAACCCTACCTGGCTGAATCTAAATTGCCTGCTTAACGAAATTTAATACAAGAACTTACTTGATCTAACGTTCTCGGAGAAAAAAACTTATGTGGAAGACTATGAAACAGTGACAGGATGGACTGAGTAAAAGAATGTGGAAAGAGAAAGGATAGACTGATCCGTGACAGCTGTCCGCAAGGTTCTGTTTGGGGTGGAACACCCAATCAAAAGTTAGTTTAGTTCAACATTCTAATATCGAATCAACCATAAGCATTGTGTCTGATTTTGGTTGGGGTTTTCCCCATCTTTATGTTGAACATCACTACATGGAAATATGAGGTATTGCCCCTAACACGTTATTTTTTCAAAATCATTATATCCCCGACCTGCTATAGATTATTATTACTGATAATCTCTTCCAATGTTTTACTTTCCTCTCATCTTGTTTATTACAACAAAGTCATCGGAAGTGTTATATCACTCCTCATGTTCTAATACTCAAGATTATTAGCCTCCGACCGACATCTCTGTTTACCAAAACCACCTGGCCGGAAATATGTCTAAACATGGTACAGGTCATTCTTGCAAAATTAACATTCATTCATACCCCTGCGCTCCCCAAGAAGCATAGGCCTTCGACAAAATTATGCTTAGTCCACCTGTCACGTCCCATCATCTCAAGTACTTTCCACGTTATCCTCATCATTTTCACTTCTGTTTCCAGCTATCTTCTCCATGTGCTTCTTGATCTACCTCTGCCTTTCTTGCCCTGGCGGTTCCAGAACAAGGACTGCCTTGTAATGCTATCAACAGGTTCCCTCAATTTGTGTCCTATCCATCGCCAGCGTCTTATTCTCAACTCTTGTTCCACTGGCATCTGTCTGGTTCGTGTCATCAGTTCCACATTGGTGACGTTGTCATACCGAAGCATTTAAGGAACGAATAAATTACATATTAATATTAAAAGATTAAGACTATAAAAATGTCATCTCAATGTTGGCAGAAATCAGCACCTTTGTTGGGGAATTTGCGGAGAGCTGGAGAGTTACAGAGAAGGAAATGTCGAAATTGTCATCTTTTCACACAACATGCCTAAGAAAAATTCTCCGAATCTTTTGGCCGAATACCATTACCAACCAAGATCTGCTTACTCGGAGCAAGCAAGAGGACATGCACACCATCATAGCTGGCAGACGCTGGAGCTGGGTTGGCCATGTCCTCAGAAGAGACCCCGATGCCATCACAAGAACAGCTATGCTATGGACCCCTGAAGGAAAACGAAAGAGAGGCCGACCAAAAACAACTTGGCGGAGGACTGTGGAGGCTGAGATGCAAAGAATGAACCAGAATTGGGGCACTGTACGAAGGATGGCCACCGACCGAGCAAAGTGGAATCAATTTGTTGTTGCCCTACAAGACGCCACCAGGCGTAATGGCCACTGACTGCTTTGACGGTCGGCGGCTAAGGATCAAAAAAGAAGAAGAAGTTGGGGAATTTTTAAAAAAACATAATTTGATAAGTATGAGTAGTTAATAATTTAATCACACAAGTCATAAGTACGCACATTCATACACAATTTAACGTTTTTAATTCATCATCATCATTTGCTGCCATCTCCACAAGGAAGGTTGGCTGTAATGAATCTCCAGCGTCTTCTGTCTCTTGTCTTGATGGTACACTGATAGACGCTTTCCTGTCCATCTCTTGATGCTATCTTCCCACTTATAGCACTGTCTTCCCCTTGCCCGTTTGCCTTCAACTCTCCCTTCTATTATGGGCTTCTGTAAGGTGCTATGTCTTTTTAAGTGGCTAAAATATTTTAGCTGCCTAATTTGGAACTCCTTTATTAGTTGTCTTTTCAAGCCTAGGTTTTCTATGACCTCCTTATTTGTCTACTTCTCTTTTCATGAGATGCGCCCCATTCTTCTTTATATCCACATCTCGAGAGCCTCAATTCTTTCTTCCAATTGCCTATTAATTGTCCATGTTTCTACACCATACAGTAATGAAGAGTATATATAACACTTTAATTACCCAAAATCAAATGTGAGATAAATGAATGGAAGGATATTGAGAGTAAGTAAACAAGTAACAAAAATAATAATTATGGATATTCTTAAATGGGTGTTTGCATGGAATAGACGGACTGAGATGGTACGGCAAGGTCACCAAGTTGGAACTGATGATAAAAACCAAACAAGTACCAATGGAACAAGAAATGAGAAGACGACGCTGGCGATGGATCGGACACACACGGATGAAACCTGTTGATAGCATTACCAGCATTCCTAATTCTGGAATGCTCGGGGTAAGAGTTAAATGCAGATCAAAGAACACACGGTGAAGAGAACTGGATCAAGAAATGAAAATGATTAAGGACATGGGAAGATCTTGAGCTGATGGCACGCTACAAGAAGACTTGGCATGTGTTTGTTGAAGGCTAAGCTCCTTAGGGAGGGAAGAAGTATTGATTGATTGACATAGTCAGATTATAGGCTGATATAGTCCGATTATAAGCAGTCGGAGATTAACAGAATTTTCTACGTTCATTAAAAAAAATATATATATGCTGCCACAATTAATTTTGTTTTGTCTCCTGCTTCTGTCTTACTCTGTGTTGCTGAATAGTTTTGCCATTAATGAAAATCTTTTTTCTTTCCGTTTCTTCCGCAGCCAATGCTTTGTCCCGAGTGGAAGAGCCGCGGGGCCCATCTCACGACACATATGACAAATTGATAGCGTGGCTTGCAGAGATGGCAGAGAATGACAGCGTTGAGCTAGATACGTCAGTCTTTGTTTCTCACCTGAATCAAGTCTGTGGTGGGCGTGCCCAAAATAACCATCTAGATGTGCCTGGACATGCTAGCAGCAGCAGCAGCAGCAGTGGATTACCTCCAGGAGGAGGAGGTACATCTGCTGACAGTGTTGGAAAAAGATCGCAGTGTTCGAAATCCAGCAGTGACATCTTGCAACGTCACGTAAGTTCCACCCGTTCTGGCGACTTCCTTGACTCCAGTTCAGCATGGAGGTTAGGGACCAGTACAAGACAGAATACATTCAGCGATGATTTAGAAGAAGATGAAGGTGCTGACTTGAAGAATGCTTCAGTTGAGAGCTTGTATAGTTGTACAGACAATGTCAACTATCTAGGCAGTCTGTCCGCGTACGACTCCACCTCTTGGCGAAGTGGGCGAAGCAGTAATTTCGCGAGCCTTTCTCCCTTATTTCTAGTGAAATTTCCCAACAATCTTCGCTGTACAGAGAACTTAGCAAATATGCCATGCAGTTCAAGCACTGGGAATCTGAATTTGCAGGACAGCTCTGAAAAACGTCATTTGTCACGTTCTATCATCAAGAGAAAAAGTGTTAGTTTACTAAACTTGTCCCATCTACAGCCTATAGTTCCGCGTGAAGCCATACCAAAACTTATCCTGACGCGAGAGCCAGACGAGAACTGTGATATTATTTCTCCGCAGAAGTGTACGAATATACGCAAGAAGTTGGAGCCAGGAACAAAATCGTTATCCCTGGCCTCAGAAAGGATAAAGCATGCAAAGTTTGAGAGAGACTTCTCACTGCAATTATATCCTAATCCGCAAGTCTCGCTGAGAGCCCCACTAGCGTTGCTTACTTCTCCGCTAATAGACTCAGCATCTTCAGGTGAAGTAAGTGCAGCAGCTTTTCTAAATGACGCGCTACTAGACGGAAATATTGCAGACATTTTGTTTTCTGTGGAAGCTCTATGGCCTAAGAAATAACGCCAAGTTGAAAGCACAGATAGGAGCTTTTCAACTCATTTTAAAGGACCATCTGTGTCACTGGTGTCGTATTTGCACTATCTGCAAAATGTTCAGTGTATTCCCAGACTGTATCACCAAATGATTGGTTTCAACAACAATCTTGTCAGGTGCATGTCTTGAAGATCGTATGTTGTACTTCTTGTTTGCACTTTCAGGCACACGCCATGGAGTTCGTGTGATATACTTTGTGTTTGTAGTTTCTAAACTGTATCATCATGAAATGAACCAGTTTTGATGAGTCAGTGATTAATGACAACTGGTACAAAATATTATAAAATTGCTTATTGCCAGTGTGTGTTATATACAGCAAAGGACACTATCCAGCACCACGCTTCCATCATCTAGCGTTAGAAGAAACTTCTGCAAAAGGATAAACTTGCTGCATTCCTAAATGTAGTCATAAGTAACGTAATGGCTGTAAAACACCTGATAGGATGGTGTGTCATGTATGTTTAGCTTTATGAATATGTAAAGAAAATATTCTTTTTTGTTACAATGTTGGTATATGTATTCCTTCCCTTCTTTCCCCTCGTGCTACCATTACACTAGCTCCAATGCAGGTAGCCAGCACAAAAGCAAGCAATGATGTACTCCTGTGGTTGTTTCTGTAGCAATATGTTTTACATGATTTGGTTGCCTGCCCCAAGCCCTTTTCTCCACAGGAACAAAGACAAAAAAAAACAACAACATAAATAATTGCTAATATAAATTAGGAATAGATTAACATTGACACAATAACAATACAAATTAGGAATACATTAGCATTAACACAAGTGATATAAATTAGGAATAGATTAACATTAACACAAGTGATATAAATTAGGAATAGATTAACATTAACACAAGTGATATAAATTAGGAATAGATTAACATTAACACAAGTGATATAAATTAAGAATAGATTAACATTAACACAAGTGATATAGATTAGGAATAGATTAACATTAACACAAGTGATATAAATTAGGAATAGATTAACATTAACACAAGTGATATAAATTAGGAATAGATTAACATTAACACAAGTGATATAAATTAGGAATAGATTAACATTAACACAAGTGATATAAATTAGGAATAGATTAACATTAACACAAGTGATATAAATTAGGAATAGATTAACATTAACACAAGTGATATAAATTAGGAATAGATTAACATTAACACAATTGATATAAATTAGGAATAGAGTAACATTAACACAAGTGATATAAATTAGGAATAGATTAACATTAACACAAGTGATATAAATTAGGAATAGATTAACATTAACACAAGTGATATAAATTAGGAATAGATTAACATTAACACAAGTGATATAAATTAGGAATAGATTAACATTAACACAAGTGATATAAATTAGGAATAGATTAACATTAACACAAGTGATATAAATTAGGAATAGATTAACATTAACACAAGTGATATAAATTAGGAATAGATTAACATTAACACAAGTGATATAAATTAGGAATAGATTAACATTAACACAAGTGATATAAATTAGGAATAGATTAACATTAACACAAGTGATATAAATTAGGAATAGATTAACATTAACATGAGTGATATAAATTAGGAATAGATTAACATTAACACGAGTGATATAAATTAGTAATAGATTAACATTAACACAAGTGATATAAATTAGGAATAGATTAACATTAACACAAGTGATATAAATCGGAGGAGAAAAAAAAAAGATTAGGACTACTGCACCCTCAAGCTTGTTGTAGGAAGCCACTAACATCATGATGATGCAGTGAATGGGGTTAACAGTGTCCAACTACTACAGAAACTACCACTGGTAACAGCAGATGAATGCTTTAGTGCTGGATATTTGGTGTCCGGATGCAGTAGCATGGCTCAATGTTCTATAAGGAGTGAAAAGGGAATGAGGATTATGTAGTAGTTGTAGTACTAGCCCCTTCTGTCATAACTGAGTATGGGAATGCACCCTGAGGTGATAGCCCTCAGCAGTTGTTTTTTTTTTCGGTGTATTCTTTTCTCTTCTGCTTGTTGTGAGGGCTTGTTTTTGCTCAGTCAGAGATGGCGCTGTAGGGAGCATATCGCCACTTGGTGTGATCAGCAGCTTCATCTTCCCAGGTTGCTGGATTTATGTCCAATACCTTCATGTATCTCTTACACACATCTTTGAACCTCAGCTGTGGTCGCCCAACTGTTCTTCTGCCAGTTGCCCGCGTAGAAAATATCTTTGGAGAGGTGACCATCGTCCATGCGGCGAACATGGCCAAGCTGTCTAAGCAGTATATACATACTTTGAAGGCCAGCACATGGCAGCACCTCGACATTCGTCACTTTATCCTTCCACAAAATGCTGAGAATGTTGCGTAGACACTGGAGATAGAAGGTATTGAGCCTTTTTTCTTGCTTAGCATAGGTGGTGTTTATGATGACACATTTAAATCACACAGCTGGCTAGTCTTTAAATCTATTTTGGTTTGGTTTCAAGGACTATCTTCATTGCACACGGACAACTCCATCAGTGCTCCGATCTCTTCCCTTAGATCACACAAGGAGGATCTCAGCACAGTGCACAAACTCCATAGCACCAGCGAGAATCCTAATGTGTGAATATAGGAATCACACACTCTATAAATATTTTTGTGGTGGGTTGGTTATTAATTTTTAAATTTTGCCAGGGCAGCGGCCTTATGGCCTACTCTTTACGATTTTCAACTGCCGATGGATTTTTAACATGCGCAGCTTGCACACGGGACCTCCTATTTTTTCACCCATATCTGAGAAGGCTAGGCATCTGTTCTCACTACCCAGGAGACCAGAGGGAATATGACATCATTAGGACCACTGGTTCTGAAAAAAAAATTCCATAAATTATATTCCCTCTACTGGGAATCGAACATGGTACTATTTGAATTCTAAGCTGACAACTTATCTCTTAGCCACTCCAATTTTAAATGTCAAGGTCATTATTTAAAACTAAGCAGATTAATACACAGTTCCATGTAGTTCCTGGGGTTCTCTGAAGAAAGAAAGAAAGAACTTCTGCACACTCAGGCATGTCGTACAACATGAGGTTGTGCATGGGACAGGTAATGTTAATCAGAATCAACGTCATTGCACTCCGGGCAAACCCATAGGTGCTCAGTCTCCCTCAGCAAATGTCGAAGGGTATGAATGGTAATTGTTCCTGTTGCGCACTGGTTGTATACACGGCGGATGCATCTCATACGTCCATCCCTGCTGGTCTTACATTTGATGCCAAATTCCAGCAGTCTTAGCCTTGATGATTCATTGATTGCAGTGTCATTCTCTAATAGACGAACATGAACAGGCAAACTCATCCCGTAAAACACATCGCCACCGAAACAACCTCTGTAATAGCATTAGAATGTTTGGTAGAGGCTTGACCTGAAAGAGGAACCAGCTACAGTTGTGGCTGTATGCTCCACATAGAGTGCAAAGGAAAATGATGATGAATAATTGAATACACACAAACAACATCTCAACAAATTAAAGGCAAGTAACAAAACAAAAATAAAAAACAATCAAGTTTAAGTCAATGTACTAAAAACACAGACTTTCGGCAACAATTAATGGAGATCTCTCTATCGGAGCATTCCCAATAGGAAGAGAGAGGCGACATTTCAATTCAAGCCACTATCAGTGCTGCAAGATCTGCAGATTGACAAGCACAGCCTGTCCCTGTTTAATGGGAGAGAGTAAGGGGTCGGTTGTGTAACATGCACATGCAGTATTAGTGCTGCATAGACTGCAGCCTTAACAGTACACAAACATAGTGTATGTATTTTCCCCACGTTTGCTTTTTTGTGATATTGCTTTTCTTGTTATTCTGTGGTATTGTTTGTTTGTCTGTGTGTCTATACATGTATTTATTTATATTTGTGGCAGAGGAAGTGACAGATATAACATCACATTCATTGATGTAAAACCAACATTAAATGTTGCAGGTGACTTTGGAGGAGCGGGGATGTAAATGTTGAAATTAATTCTGAAAGGCAAGCCAGTCTAGCAAGCCCAGACATTCAGCAGTCTAGCAGTCTGCATAGACTAGCAAGCCCAGACATTCAGCAGTCTAGCAGTCTGCATAGACTAGCAAGCCCAGACATTTAGCAGGCTACATAGACTAGCAAGCCCAGACATTTAGCAGTCTGCATAGACTAGCAAGCCCAGACATTTAGCAGGCTGCATAGACTAGCAAGCCCAGACATTTAGCAGGCTGCATGGACTAGCAAGCCCAGACATTCAGCAGTCTACATAGACTAGCAAGCCCAGACATCTAGCAGTCTACATAGACTAGCAAGCCCAGACATTCAGCAGTCTAGCAGACTCCATAGACTAGCAAGCCCAGACATTCAGCAGTCTGCATAGTCTAGCAGTCTGCATAGACTAGCAAGCCCAGACATTCAGCAGTCTGCATAGTCTAGCAGTCTGCATAGACTAGCAAGCCCAGACATTCAGCAGTCTGCATAGACTAGCAAGCCCAGACATTCAGCAGTCTAGCAATTGCATAGACTAGCAAGCCCAGACATTCAGCAGTCTGCATAGACTAGCAAGCCCAGACATTCAGCAGTCTACATAGACTAGCAAGCCCAGACATTCAGCAGTCTAACAGGCTGCATAGACTAGCAAGCCCAGATATTCAGCAGTCTAGTAGTCTGCATAGACTAGCAAGCCTTGACATTTAGCAGGCTGCATAGACTAGCAAGCCTAGACATTCAGCAGTCTGCATAGACTAGCAAGCCCAGACATTCAGCAGTCTAGCAGGCTGCATAGACTAGCAAGCTTAGACATTCAGCAGTCTAGCAGGCTGCATAGACTAGCAAGCCCAGACATTCAGCAGACTGCATAGACTAGCAAGCTCAGACATTCAGCAGCCTAGCAGGCTGCATAAAACTTGCAAGCCCAGACATTCAGCAGCCTAGCTTGCTGCTCAATTCCAAGACAATTTGTCAAACATCATTTGACTCTTGATTGGAAGATTGCCTGTAGTTGTTGCGTGTCTCATCAAAGGGGAGAAGTCTGCAGTACATTATTTCATATACATGCTTGTCACGTATGTCAAACACGACTTTGGGTTTCATAATTCATTAGTGTTCTTCCACATACGTCCAGCTTTTAGCTAAGCCAGTTGTCACAAACAGAAGAGTTATCACCATTTAGCTCCCTAAGGAGCATAAGCCTTCAACAAATGTAAGCCAAGTTCACCTAATCCCATGCTCAATGTCTTTCCATGTCATCCACACCCCTTTCACTTCTGCCTCCATCTTTCTTCTCCTTATGTTCTTTGGTCTCCCCCTACATCTCTTCTCATGGGGATTTCAGAAGAAAAACTGCCTGTTGCTGTCATTTTCGACGGAGTCATCTGTCAAGTTATTTGCTTATGTTTGTATCATAAGTATAATTGTGTCTTTACCTGCGATGTCAGGTTGATTAGGGGTTGTCTTCCCTTGTTTATTCATTCATTGTGTTTGACCTTTAGGGTCAGAGGTTGACAGTTCGGCGTGGGCCTATGGGAAGGTTTTTTAAGCGGGAGTGAGATATACTTCCGGGAAGCCGGGAGGTCCTGTTTTTCTGAAGGGACCAAGAGTCCATTGTTTTTCGGGGAGAATCTTCGAAGTAACTGCTATGGCAGTTTTCCCCAGTGAATCTCTGTGCGTCGGGATGACGACAGAATTCCTTGTGTAGTTCTGAGGATTCATTTACCAGGTAATACCGACCTTTATGCATTATTACGCTTTTCGGTGGCAGAACATGTAAAGGATTACCTAGGGTGAACAGCAGTTCACGGATCCGCCATTTCAGAACTTATATATTTGTGCTCGAGGTAGCCATCCAAGACTGTTAGTCTTATATTGTCCAGAAATCCAGTGACGAGGATATATTGTGGGAGCCGCAGATTGGCGGAACTTCTATCTACAATAAGTATTACTGCAGGGTTGGTGATAACCTATTTAACAGAAGTACACGGCCGACGTTAGGACGAGGCCTGTGCTTCCGGCTTCGCACCCACACTCAACTCATCATACGCTCGCACTACACATCTAACAACATGTAAACTGTCTTGGGCCAGTGATCACCTCAACAAGAAAAAAAGACAGTTACATTTCTGGTGGCCAGTATGGGGAAGGATCTCTCATCTTACATAAAGGTCTAATAAATGATAGGCTAGTCTCAGTACTTTTCGATTCGGGATGTACTACCGTCGGGGTTAAGGAGTCTCTGATAGATCCTTGCTGTGCCACGGGAAAAACAATCAAATGTGTTACATTTGGTGGTACTATGGAAAGCTATCCTACTGCTATTATTAGGATTGACACTCCTTTCTTCACAGGAGATGTCCATGCATGTCTTCTTCCTAATCCTATTGCGGATCTTATAATCGGTCGTATTCATGGGGTTAAGGAATGCACCCCGCAACAAATTGCTAGTTGGGAAGAAAGAAACATTCAAACGGTCAATGCAGTGGTGACAAGAGCTCAAGCTCTTAATCCCCCAACTTCATCTGATAATAGTAATGAAGTTGATAGCCAAGACGAGCACTTGGTGATTTCCCATGACTCGTTTGTTAAACGTCAAGAAGAGGATCCTTCTTTGAAGAAATACTTCCTTCTTGCAAAGAAAGGGGATCCCAATCAAAATACGAATCACAAATCGTATATCACTATGAAGAATGGTATATTGGTACGAATGGTACAACACTCGGACAAGTCGATGCACTCGCAAATTCTTGTGCCTAAGTGTATGAGAGCCTTAATTCTTCGGCATGCACACGATTCTCAGTGTGCGGGACACATGGGTTTTTCCAGAACTAAAACTAGAGTCCTTGCATCATTCTTTTGGCCATTCGTGAATAAAGACATCCGAATTTATTGCCGATCTTGCAAAATTTGTCAAGAGGTCAAGTCTAGGGGTCCGAGACATGCTGCTCCTATTCAGGCTGCAGATATTCCGATTCGGCCGTTTCAGAAAATGGCTATAGACATCATTGGTCCGTTCAAAATTAAGTCAGCCAGAGGACACCAATTTATCCTCACTTGCGTGGACATGTGCACGCGTTGGCCAGAGGCTATTCCTCTGAAGAGCATATCAACTGTCGATATCGCTGATGCTCTTTGGCTCGTATTTTCTCGTCTGGGATTCCCCGGAGAAATACTGTCGGATCACGGCACTCAGTTAATTTCGGACGTTATGTCTCAGGTAATGGCTACGCTAGACATTAAAAGGTCTCTCAGTAGTATTTATCATCCAATGTCCAATGGATTGGTAGAACGTCTTAACAGGACACTAAAGAACTTACTTGGCAAGATAACGGAGGATCATCCTGAAGATTGGGACAGGGTTTTACCTGCAGTCCTCTTTGCCTATAGAGAGGTTCCCAACGAGCATACAGGGTTTTCTCCTTTCGAACTTGTCTTTGGCGCGCAACCGCGCGGGCCAATGTCCTTGTTACACGATTTGATAACTTCCGATAATATTGACGATGATACACAATCGTCATATGAATATGTTATAGCTCTTAGAGAAAAGATTATCGAATCGTGCAGGTTAGCAACTTCATCTTCCGAATTTGCGAAAGAAAAAGCTAGGCGATTTGCTAATAAGAAAAGACGCCTACGTCAACTTTGTCCTGGAGACAAAGCATATGTCTTACTGCCCTCAAGAGAGAATAGACTTCTCATTTCTTGGAAGGGTCCATACACTATAGTCTCGAAAATTTCTGATGTCGACTATATTGTCGATGTGGATGGAAGGCATAAAACCTTCCATATAAATATGTTAACAGAGTTTATTGAACGTCCAGACTATTTACAGCCTATTTTCCAGGCGACGGACGACTCTCCAGTTCAACATGGTCACATCTCATCCCTGTCCGTTATACAGGATGAGGAAACTATTTTTTCTGACGTGAACTTACCTCTTCCTACGATTCCACTTACTTCAACGGAATCGTGGAGAGACGTTACAGTCTCTTCCAACTTGTCTTTTGAGGAACAGCGTCAAGTATCCTCTACGTTACAATCATATCAGGATGTCCTTACCGACATTCCTGGACACACAGATGTCATAGAACATGACATCATACTTACTGATCGTAATCCGATCAGAGTAAGACCATACCCAATACCTATTCATTTTCAAGCACAAGTCGAGAAAGAATTGGATGAAATGATTCAACTACAAATAATTGAACCATCCACTTCAGCTTATTCTTCGTCGATAGTTATTGTTCGAAAGAAAGACAATAACATACGTCTTTGCGTTGATTATCGCAAATTAAATCAAGTTACGAAGTTCGATGCTGAACCTATGCCGTTATTAGATGATCTACTTATTAGACTTTCTAAAGCTAAATTCTTTACTAAACTAGACTTGTCGAAAGGTTATTGGCAAGTCCCACTGACGGAACACGCCAAACCTCTCACTGCTTTTTCGACACCTAGGGGTCTGTTTCAATGGAATTTTATGCCTTTCGGGCTTATGAACGCCCCAGCGACTTTCGTGCGCATGATGCAACGAATTCTATCAGATCGTGCAGATGTCATTGCATATTTAGATGACATCTGTCTTTTCAGCGATACTTGGGAAGAACACTATGTGGGTCTAAAGGAATTGCTATCTACTCTACGTGAGCATAGTTTGACTGCTAAACCCTCTAAAGCTTTTGTTGGGTTTAGTGAAATTTCCTTCCTAGGTCATCGAGTTGGTCATGGTCTGTTGAAGACAGAGGACCAAAACATTTCAAAGATATTAAATATCTCGGTTCCGAAGACAAAAAAGCAAGTGCGTAGTCTCTTGGGATTGATACAATTCTATGGAAGATTCATTGAGAATCTGTCCTCCATTATGGCACCACTTTCAACGTTATTGAAAAAAGGTTCTCCTAATATGGTGCGTTGGTCCCAAGAATGCCAATCTTCATTGGATCAGGTTAAGAATTTGTTCTCATCTCATCCTATCTTAAGACTACCGACGATTGATAAGACTTTTGTCCTTCGTATGATGCCTCTTCCACTGGCATTGGAGCGGCACTAATGCAGGAATATTCAGGAACTCTGCATCCTGTAATGTATATTTCTAGGAAGCTGAATGCGGCAGAAAGGAATTACTCGGTTTTGGACCGTGAATTGTTAGCTATGGTTTGGTCCATTCTTAAGCTACAAAGGTTCCTTCTGGGCGCGCATTTCTTTATGGAAACCGACCAAAAAGCTCTTACGGCTATGCAAAGTAAGGATTTGAAGAGCTCGAGATCTACTCGTTATGCTATTGCTCTTCAGCCTTTCCATTTCACGGTGCGAGCTATCCGTGGTTCGGATAATGTGATGGCGGACATATTGTCTAGATGCCCACATGATTCCAGTTAAATCTTGTGTCCTAGTTTTTCCTGATATATTTTCAGACTTAGGTCTGTCCTTAATATCATAATATGTTGTAATACAAATGTATTTGGATGATGTTTAGATAATTTAACAAATTTCATTTTGTCCATCCATCAGTGATATGTTGCTAAAATAGCATTGACATTTGTATATTGCTATGATTATATTATTTAGTAATGTTTGATATATGATTGGTATTGCCAGCAACTTAGGTTTCTTGAATGGTATCCCTTAGTTTGTTTGGCTTAAAGGAAATATTTTCTCCTATGTTGGGAGATGATTTGTACCCTCTTCTATTGTACCTGATATTAGGTTCATTGTTTGCATGAGCACAGAAGTGATACTGGTGCTATCTTGCTCATGAACATATTAAAAAAAAAAAAAAATTGCTTTTTTTTTTTTACAGGGGGGTGGTAGTAATGTTGCTGTCATTTTCGACGGAGTCATCTGTCAAGTTATTTGCTTATGTTTGTATCATAAGTATAATTGTGTCTTTACCTGCGATGTCAGGTTGATTAGGGGTTGTCTTCCCTTGTTTATTCATTCATTGTGTTTGACCTTTAGGGTCAGAGGTTGACAGTTCGGCGTGGGCCTATGGGAAGGTTTTTTAAGCGGGAGTGAGATATACTTCCGGGAAGCCGGGAGGTCCTGTTTTTCTGAAGGGACCAAGAGTCCATTGTTTTTCGGGGAGAATCTTCGAAGTAACTGCTATGGCAGTTTTCCCCAGTGAATCTCTGTGCGTCGGGATGACGACAGAATTCCTTGTGTAGTTCTGAGGATTCATTTACCAGGTAATACCGACCTTTATGCATTATTACGCTTTTCGGTGGCAGAACATGTAAAGGATTACCTAGGGTGAACAGCACTTCACGGATCCGCCATTTCAGAACTTATATATTTGTGCTCGAGGTAGCCATCCAAGACTGTTAGTCTTATATTGTCCAGAAATCCAGTGACGAGGATATATTGTGGGAGCCGCAGATTGGCGGAACTTCTATCTACAATAAGTATTACTGCAGGGTTGGTGATAACCTATTTAACAGAAGTACACGGCCGACGTTAGGACGAGGCCTGTGCTTCCGGCTATTATACTACAGCCTGATATGTGCAATTGGCAGGGAGTGCCAAGTTGCACCTGTGTGTCAAGGTAACTAAGGCATCTGACGCGTTTAGTCAGAGACGCCAAGGGCGACGCTACGAACTGTCATTATTGAAGAACTTTGCTATTGACCATGCACGTCTATTCTGATGTTTACCTTTTTGAATGCCAAATGTATACCTATCGATGTCAGGTCAGCATGACCTTGTTACACTGACTGTTCCTGTTGATATTATGTGTGTTCCCGTCAATAAATGTCTTGAAACATGCCTGCAGTGTCAAAGCATCCTTGATTACTGCATGTGAGAGTATGGGTTGCAGGATCTACATCTATACGAGCCTAAACACATTCGCGTCTTCATTCGCACCCACACTCAACTCATCATACGCTCGCACTACACATCTAACAACATGTAAACTGTCTTGGGCCAGTGATCACCTCAACAAGAAAAAAAGACAGTTACACTGCCTTGTAATACTATCAGCAGAATTAGTCATATACCTCGCCAGCATCTTTTTCTCCCCTCTTGTTCCACTGGCACTTTTGTATGGTTCTTGTTTAAATGTCCACCATGCTCTGCTGTCTGCAGTATCAGTGTCCATGACCTCTTGCTGGGAAGGTGGTACCCTTGACATTTTTTTTTCCCTCCTGTTTGTTACTTAAATGCTAAATAATCTGAAACTGACTTACAGCCTCATGCTTTACCATTTACTGTAAAAATGACTAGTTTTTCAGAAAGCATAAAACAATAAACAACACACAAACCAACTCAATACTTTGTTTACTGCAACCAACATATTTTACAAACCACAACTTTAAAAAAAAAAAAAATTCTAAACAGATAATAAAATATGTATTTACAAAATAAAATTTCATTACTGAATACTGAGAATGAATTTAAATTATCCGTACATACAAAAGCATGCACTATCAAAATGTTCCGCAACCAGTGTGCCACCGGTGTCTGCCTGGTATGCACCAGGCAGAATACACCGTATAATGGCATACAAAATTATACATTAGGGTAAAATATTATGAAAGAATTTCACGTATACAATTTTATAAAAAATAAGTTTTCATCATCCATCAATCCATCAGGAAAAATTAGGGAGCATCATTGTCTTATGACTGCAGCAAATTTTAAATATTTATCTACTTAAAGATGTGCGGAGCACTGATCTATCAGACACAATTACTTCCAGGCACTTTCAAAGGGGCATCATAGAAAATAACGGAGAACAAATTATTGTGCTTAACAGTACAGGCTAATTATTAGTAATTAAGACATTTCATTCTATGGTAATATTTAACATATAAAAACTGTTGGCATGGATCATTCAATCTTTGTGGTATTATACTGTCGACAGAGAATCAGTTACTTAATAAGGAAGACATGACATGCAGAGTTCTTCATGAAGGACAACTTACAGAACAGTTTAGGATTAGAACAGGAGTGAGACAGAGATGCCTCCTGTCTCCATTTCTTTTCTTACTGACAATAGATTGGGTTTAAGAAAACATCTACATCACAAAAGAAATTGAATCCAGTGGAATCTGAGTAAACGGCTTGATGATCTGGATTTTGCAGATGACCGCTCTTCTGTCCCATAACCATTATCAGATGCAAGAGAAAATGAAAATTCTCGATGACAGGTCACAACAAGTGGGCCCGAAATTACACAAGGAAAAGACAAAGATTATGAGAATAAATGCAAGAAATGATAACAAGGTTGAACTTGAAGAAACACCACTAAAGGATGTAGAATCGTACACATATATCTTGGCAGTAATTATAGACAAGAGTTGGAGGGACAGACAGTGATATCAAAATAAGAATACAAAAAGCAAGAGGAGCTTTCATTGCATTGGGAAACATATGGAGAACAAGAGAAATCAAGTCCAACACGAAAATAAGAATCTTCAACTCAAATGTGAAGTCAGTCCTATTGTATGGCTCTGAGACATGGAGAGCAACAAAAGCAACAACGAAAAAGTTACCGACTTTTATAATGGGTGCTTGCGTAGAATAGAAGGACTGAAATGGTATGACAAAGTCACAAATGTGGAATTGATGACAAGAACCAGACAAGTGCCAGTGGAACAAGAGTTGAGAAGACGACGCTGGCTATGGATAGGACACACATTGAGGAAACCTGTTGATAGCATTACAAGGCAGTCCTTGTTCTGGAATCCACAGAGAAAGAGAAGCAGAGGTAGACCAAAAAACACATGGAGAAGAGAGCTGGAGACAGGTGAAAATGATGAAGAAAATATGGAAAGAACTTGAGCAAATGGCACAGGACAGGAAGACTTGGCATGTGTTTGTTGAAGGCCTATGCTCCTCAGGGAGCTAAAGGGCATTGATTGATTGATCAATCCATCAGAAAAATTAGGGAGCATCATTGTCTTATGACTGCATCAAATTTTAAATATTTATCTACTTAAAGGTGGCGGAGCACTGATCTATCAGACACATACTTCCAGACACTTTCAAAGGGGCATCATAGAAAATAACGGAGAACAAATTATTGTGCTTAACAGTACAGGCTAATTATTAATAATTAAGACATTTCATTCTATGGTAATATTTAACATATAAAAATTGTTGGCACGGATCATTCAATCTTTGTGGTATTATACTGTAAACTATGGTCTTTAATTTAAAAATGAAAGGATCTACAACATAATTTGGTTGTCGGTGCACAGCATACATTCCAGTGAGGCTATGCTGTTGTACGCAGATGATGTTGCATTAAAATCATGTGCATTATTAAATAACCTGCATAAATTATTTAAAATAACAAAAGACTAGTGGATGGACGTGAAGCAATCAAGCAACCATTGACTACTAGCTCGGGCGTTGGCGTAGCTGGCGTGTCCTTTTTAGGGCTTTATGCTATCAGATAGATAATGTTTGTTCTTTTCAGGACTTACAGAGTTGACTTTTTTTTTTGGATGGTAAATGCACTCTGATATAACCACATAGGTTGAAAGGAACACGCCTTGCCAGAAGGCAAAAGAAGAAAAAAAAACAAAGTGGATGGACGTGAAAAAAAAAAACTACTACTACCTCAGAAGTAAAGCCATAATACTCAAGTCGTCATCATTATCAGCGGCCATCTTCACCTTGAAGGTTGGCTGCGGTGGATCTCCGTCTTCTGTCTTGATGGTGCATTCTGATATTCTTTCCTGTTCTTGATCCTCACTTATAGTCCTGTTACATGATTGCTTTCAACTCCTTCCATTATGGTCTTTAACAAAGGTGTCATGTCTATTCATAAGGTCAAAATATTTTAGCTCTCTAATTGTTTCAAAACTTTGAAAACTAAAATTGATCCACTGGATCTGGAGTCATTTCTTGGTGGACAAACACAAGAGGAAATAGTTTATTTGTTTTTTTTTTAAAAAGGAGTTGTAATGTTCAACTACAAATCTGTTTCTAGTGTTTATAACACATGTTCATGTGCTGCACACATCTGTTCACACTTGTATTACTGCAGTCCCCTAGCTTGTTACCACTTGATTATAACAAATATCCCAGCATTCTGCTTGAAGCAAAGTTTTCCCTGCACTTGTAATTAATGCACTCTCCTTGTTCATACTTGATTTTACAAACCCTGTCTGATCTCACATGATTTAACAAAATCTAAGTTTTCTTTTTTTTACCAAACTCTCCTAGCTCTCACTTGATTTAACCACAATATATCAGTTTTCTATTCACACTTGACCAAGTACAAATTACAACATTCTGTGATTTTAAATAATTGTCCATGTTGTAAGTAAACCAGAAACATGCCCATCTGCATTGTGTGAAAATGATGTCATTTGAAAAAAAGAAATGCACACTATCGTTCCTTATTCCCTTCCCCAATATTTATAATCTGAATCTGTTACCATCTGTCATTCCTTGAACTTAAAAAAAAAAAAACATAATTATTGTTAACATTTGTCATTCCTTGAACTAAAAACACAAACAATTAATTATTCAGAACAATGTATTAGACGGTTCCATTATTTGTCATGAAATGTTCTAAATGTTACAGAAATATTTTAATGACAATTTTTATTTACAGTTATTTATCATAATACATAAATCAAATACTAGAGACAAGTGTCATGACCTGTACAATTTGGACCACAATTAAGTATAATATATCTGCTCTTAAATGGACTGCAATAAAACTGCTATACTGAGGTTTGTTTTCCATTGAGGAGGTAAAATTCTATGACCAGATAAGTAACAGAAAAGAAAGAAATTTATTTATTTTCTGCCTCAGTACTGATGCATTAAACTTGAGTTCCAAAGTACAATCCCCGTGACTTCTAGGTTGCCTGCCACTGATCAAGCCTTATATATATATATATATATATATATACCTTGGTCACCTAGAGATCTGCCTCACCTGGAATCTACCAACTGACTGGTTACCACAACCTCTGATATAAATTAAGTACAATACTATTCACTGTCACCATCTTTAAACAATAGCTAGATAATGAAATACTTATGTATGACACATCTCCTTGCACTTATAAGCTCTGGAAAGGCAATTTCTAATGGAGACGGGGAAAAAAAGAAATTGTGCACATATGAATTATGGTGGAAAGAGTAGTGGGGAATAGAGAAGACTGAGTGAAGAGGAGCAGATGAAAAAAGAAAATACAGAGTGCTAGTGAAATAAAGACAGTGCAGGAGAGTTAGAGAAGAATTGACAGAACTATGTGCAAGTAGATCAGAACCCCCAAAAATATGGCAAAAACAAGAGCATGAATTGGGCTAAATTACAATGTTAAAAAAATGCTCAAAAAGATATGAATGGAAAATATCTGGATCCAGCTAAAGGGTAACAATATATGATTTATACAATCTACTCTAGATCACTTTCAATTCATAAAACATTTTTTTTTTCTTTTCAGTGATGCATGAAAGTGTTGTTGTTGTGACCAAATCTCATAAAATGTGCTTCTTTATTATAATTCAGAAAAGAACGTAGTTTATTTTGTACAGTTCTCAAGCATGTCTTAATTACAAAATTCTTCAGCTGGCATATGCATTATAGAAACTTTTGCAAAACACCCTCTAAAGTAGAGGAACACCCCCCCCCCTCCCCCCCCCAACTCGAGGCATTACACCACCCTACCATTTAGCAGGCCTGAATGTCGAGCTTGCTGAGTTGGTCTACCCCTCTGAGTTTGCAAGAAAGCTCTGGAAACACCACCCCAAACTAAAGACGGGGGGGGGTGGGGGGGGGGGGGGGGGGGGGGGGAGGGGGGGGGAGGGGCGGGGGGGGGGGGGGGGGGGGGGGAGGAGAGAAAGAGAAGAAGTAAAAACCTGAATCCCCAGGGATTGAAATAAAATATACATTCAAATATGACCCCTTTGGTGATAGATCACACTTTGGTGATAGATCACACAGTGTATTACTACTATTAGAAACAAGAATAAAAATGCCAAATCAGACCAAAATGATTAATAAATAATTAATAAAAACTACAGCAATGTTAAGAAGTTTCTAAAGCGATATACTCTTGTTTACTAACACCACTAAAGTCTCATTGAGAAAAATAATACTAATTAACAGAACATTTGACATCTGATATGTCCTTGAGAAGACAAAGAAAGAATAATATTACCGCTGTATGAAGCATTTTGTAAGAGATTACTAATATGAGGCTGGCTACCTCATCATGTAAAACACAATGATACAGAAACCACTGCAGCTGGGGATTTGTTGCAGGCTTAATGCTCCATGGGGGGAGGAGGAGGTGTGAAAAGGAAATCTTTAAATATGTCAAGATGGTCAACACTATTCACCTTCTTACACACAACAAAAATTGCACCTGAATCAGTAACAAATGTGAATTTCACAAAAGAAAATACTAAATAAACATATTTATACATATTTTTTGTATCCTGTTTTTGTCCCCCATTGTAAAATACAGGGGAAGTTAAAACTCAGGAAATGGGGGGGCCACACAACAGGGCCATGCCAATCTATCCAGTACCCTGGGATATGATGATCCAGCCAGTTACAGACATTCAAATTGTAGTTGGGCAGTGTGTCGTCTTGTCGAAAACAACATACTTTTCCAGAATTTTGACTCACCTCATACATTAAAAAAATGCATAAAATTACATAACATACAGAATGCATAAAAATACAACGATGACAGTGTACAAAATGTATGCTGGTTATCCAATGAATACATGTGGTAAAAGTTTGTATCACTTTAAAAAAAACTAACACTCCAAGTACTAAGCCTTTCATTAAATGTGTGACCAATATTGCTGTGTACTTTATAGTACTCAGTCTTCTCTATTCTCCTACATTACTCTTGTATTCAACCTTCTCTATTCTCTTATATCAGTCTTCTCTACTTTCCTACATAAGTTCTGTATTCAGTCTTTTCTATTCTCCTGTACTACTCTTGCACTCAGTCTTCTCTATTCTCCTGTACTAGTTTTGCACTCAGTCTTCTCTATTCTCCTGTACCGTTCTTGCACTCAGTCTTCTATATTCTCCTGTACAACTCATGCACTCAGTCTTCTCTATTCTCCTGTACTACTCTTGCACTCAGTCATCTCTATTCTCCTGTACTACTCTTGCACTCAGTCTTCTCTATTCTCCTGTACCACTCTTGCACTCAGTTTTCACACTATTCGCCTGTACTGTTCTTGCACTCAGTTTTCTCTATTCTCCTGTACTACTTTTGCACTGAGTTTTCTCTATTCTCCTGTACTACTTTTGCACTCAGTTTTCTCTATTCTCCTGTACTGCTCTTGTATTCAATCTTTTCTATTCTCCTGTACTACTCTTGCACTCAGTCTTCTCTGTTCTCCTCTACTACTGCACTGTCTTTCTATTCTCCTGTATTACATTACTTTGGTGGGTTGGAGGATTTAGAGTCCTTATAAAAGAAAGATAGTGGTGACTGAGCCAGCTTGGAGAAAAATGACTGTGCTTTTTTAGATACAGCTGACTTCTCCTTGGTGGTGGCTGCTTCCTCTTTCAAGTCATCATTAGACAGCAGTAAATCTGGGCTTGCTTGGATATCTGTGACATCTGCACCAGCAATGCTGCTTCTGCCTCTCTGATGCTCACAGTTCATCTGAGAAATGTCATCTTTAGTGGCACAACTCGAGCTGTGGGCCAATGATGTATTTTTGGTTGTGGAGGATGTGATCCTGAAATTTCTTGAGGAATTATTGCTGAGTTGAGCGTTGAACTCTGATCCATTAGGACCCTGTGTTTTTCTAGAAAGATCTCCATGAATGGATGCATGCCTGGTGGATGACTTCAAGTGACCATCGTCAGCATGTAGGTGGGGCACTGATCTTGCTGAGTGTTGCGAAAGATGGGCCATCTTCTGCAGAAATGCATTAGATATTAGAGAATTAGACTCTGCACTGTATCTTGGGTACTGGGACTGGTATAATTTCTGTTCCTGGGCTCTCAGTTTGACTCCATCACTATACCTGTTTCTTCTTGAATAATTTGGTTGAGGATTTTGAACATCATCTGAACTATCAACATTTTTCATATATTTGTGTGGGCTCTTACAGCATTTTCTGTCTTTTTCAGAGCCATTTTTAACCACTCTATTATCAGAATGTCTCCTACTTTTGTCCAGTTTTTCAGAAAATGAACCTTTGGGAGCAGACTTAATCAAATTTGGTGTGCTACTTCTAGTGTGGTCTGAATGCACAAGAATTACACTGTCTGAGCTGGCTTTAGATGCAGTGTAGTCCACGTAAGGACGTATAGAGAATAAGTCACTAGGAGAGCTTGTTCGCAAGAATCTACGACTTCTTTCATGAGAAGAATCATTTTCTGGTTGTTGACATGGGTAAGATGCAGAGCAATGTATATCATCATTAGTCCTGTGTCCATTTTCAGTTGTCAGCTGTCTGAGAGATTCTTGATTATAGTTGGGAGCCATGGAACATGATGCTATGTTTGGGCTACTACCACTAGTATCTTGCTCAGAGATGGGAGAATGCTGCATGCTTGAAACTCTCAATGAAAAATGAGGCTGATATTCACTGCCTGATTTGTCAACTCTTATACACCTTGAACTTTGACATTCTGAGGCATCTGACTGCAGCAAAGTCATAACTGGTTTGGAGTTTTTTGGTTTGTAGCTGCTACTTTCATCAGAGTAAAGTGCTTTAGCAGAAGTTGAAGAGGCATGTAATCCTGTACCACCTTCACATATATCAGAACTCAAAGCATTTCTTTCTTTTTCCAAGCCTTTATTTGTTATGTAAAGTTTTAGACTGCTTTCTGTTTCTTTTGATTGTGGGTGAACTGGGAAGAGTAAAGTTGCAAAATTTGAAGATTCATGAAGCGATGCATTTGTTTCTGCTGTATGGCCTGTATGACATTTACTTATTTGAGGCACTTTATCATCAGATAACTTGTCATGACTAGTTGCCATCAAGCCACTATCAAATGACTTGTAGTTTGAAGACTGAGATAAACTGTGAGGGTTGCAAGTAGTCGGAACATCATTTCCATGATGCAAATGTGCACCTGTGTTGGGCAGAATTGAGAACGGAGGACTAGAAACTCCAGTCAGTTTAGATTCTAGGCTACTATCACTGCCTGAAAGATTGTTTGCTGTTTGTTGGTTCCTTTCTGATAAGCCATCAGAGGATGATGATGTTGTCAGACAAAGTGTTGACTGGTCAGAAGACTTAAGCTTCTTATCATAACCTGAGTTTGTATCTCTGGGCAACTGTTTAAAATTTCCTGCTATCACACTTGAAGCTGACAATGCTTTTAGAGATTTTGGATTTTCAAGCCTTTTCAGATTCCTGCATGAACTTGCCTCATTATCAAAGTAGAGTCTGTATCTGTGCTCAAAAAGCTCCTTATCTTCCAAAGAGAAATGCTTTACAATAACTTCCTTATCTGTTTCTTCCACAACAAACGATTGGCTGCATTCTTTGCTGGGCAATGTTTGTGGTAATACTGTGCTCCTTGACCTAGATATCTGACCTAATGTCCTTTGTTGTTCCATAAAATTCGACCTGGTCTCAGAGGACACTGTGTGAGATAAGTTACTAAAATAATGGCTTGGATTTGTATTAGGAATCACTTTATCTGGTGATAGTGATGTGCTACTTTGTGATGCTGTACATGATGTCTTACCATCACAGTTGTCTGACAATGAAGTGCTCAAGTCTGATGAGCTGTTTACTGCCATGCTGGCTTCTGAACTGGCTGGAAACAACACACAGCTTTCCCCAGGACAAGCATCTGAGGAAGACACAAGATCTGCTGTGTCTGTAACACAAGACTTTTCTGGTGACACGACTATCAAAGAATTCTGTCTTCCCAAGTTTTCAGAAGTTGCAGAAATCTTAGTGACATCTGGCATGTTGTGTGTGAAAAGGTTTGGAGACTGACACTGCTGACATCCTGAAGAAGTGGTCTGTTTCTGAACTGGTGATAAAGTATGACATTTAGATTTGTTCCCAATTTGTTCATGCTGCTGTCCAGTATATGAAACCTGGTGTAAGCTGTTCACTTGACTGACCTTATCTGTATCACACACCCACTGAGAATCTATACTAGGTTTAAAACTTTCCCTAAAAGTGAGACCTACATGTTCATCAGCCAATGGAAAGTGCAGAATTTTCTCTGTGACAAGTGGCTTCTTTTTTTCATTCAGATCATTAAGTAGAGCATCTGATGAAACATGGCCAGTGCTGTCACTGATACTACCTTCAGATTTGTCATCTGGGCATACGTATGTTGACTGTTTGTCTGAACTACACAGGTTCTTCTCACAAACTTCTGGATCACAGATTTTTAAGGTGCCTGGTCCAGAACTGCGACCGCAAGTAGCAACTTCACAGCCAAAAACAACTTTTTCTTTGTGTTTCAGCTCACACTTTTGGCACTGCTGACAAAGATCATGGGTGCTAGAGAGCGGCCTTTTCACATGAAATTCTCCCAGAGGTTGACTGCGATATTTCTGTGACCTAACTTTATTTTTGGAAATGTTTGTTTGTTCATTTGTATCCTTGCTATCCTTTTGAACAGATTTATTCTTACAAACATCAGGCGTTGATTTTAAAAGATCAATTTCATTTGTACATGCATTTCTCAACCCAGCAAGCTGCTTCTGAAAAGTTTGGCTCTGATAATACTGTGGCATGCTTTTTCTGTCATAACTTAATGAAGGTTTATTACATAAGATAGCCCCACCCTTTTCCATTCCACAGGATGGGTCATTCTGGAGTCTTAGCTGGAAAGGCTGAAGCTGGTTTATGCCATTCTTTCCATGAGACTGGTAGTAGTCATAAAAATATCCTTTGCTTCCATTATCCTGTCTTGCTGGACTTGCAAGACCAACACCTATATCCAGTGTGTTAGTGAATTGTGTATCATTAGAGTCAATAACTATACCATGTCTTTTGTTGTGTGTTTTGAGGCATTCAAGAACATTGCGTGAAAGTTCTTTACTATTTCCGCTACTTTGAGGCTTGTCTTGTTTTGTTTTAAAGTGAAATTTCTTGGAAACTCTGACTGGGCTGTAGTTGCTGTCATACTGACCTTTCCTGGTCCTGGTTTCACATGCTGATTCTTTGACTCCCTTTTGTGGAGTACAAGTCATTATAGGATGACAGTGTACGAGGTTTCCAACTTTTGTGTTTCTAGAATGTTCCATGTTTGTTGTTGATGATGATGATGATGATGTAGCTGTGCTATCTGTAGCTGCTGTTGCCATCTCCTTTGCAACCTCCTTTTCCACATCAGCTAAGATCACTTGTCCTCTGTGAATATAGGTGAAAACAAAAAATTATGCACACATCTGTAAAGTGTAAATTAGCCATATTATAGCTAGCATGAAGAAAACTTCACCCCTTAGATATTGTAAATATCATATTCTGAACAAATGTTCCTGACTCAGACATTAAACAAAGCACACCAGGCAATTAGTTCAAGACAAAAATTATAGTAAACATGCTGTGTGGATAATGTTAACAGTGGCACAAATTTAAATCACTGCAGAAATCTTCCAAATGAAAACATGCAAAACTGATCTATCAGAAAACTATAGCTATATTCATAAATTATCCTTCAGCTCCCAAAAGAACACAGGTCTTCAATGAATGCAAGCCGTTCTCCTACTGTGTGCCACCAGCTCATAGTCTTCAATGAATGCCAGCCGTCCTCCTACTGTGTACCCCCAGCTCATATTCTTCAATGAATGCAAGCCAAGTCCTTCTACTGTGTGCCACCAGCTCATAGTCTTCAATGAATGCAAGCCAAGTGCTCCTACTCTGTGCCACCAGCTCATAGTCTTCAATGGATGCAAGCCAAGTCCTCCTACTGTGTACCACCAGCTCATAGTCTTCAATGAATGCAAGCCAAGTCCTCCTACTGTGTGCCACCAGCTCATAGTCTTCAATGAATGCAAGCCAAGTCCTCCTACTGTGTACCCCCAGCTCATATTCTTCAATGAATGCAAGCCAAGTCCTTCTACTGTGTGCCACCAGCTCATAGTCTTCAATGAATGCAAGCCAAGTGCTCCTACTCTGTGCCACCAGCTCATAGTCTTCAATGGATGCAAGCCAAGTCCTCCTACTGTGTACCACCAGCTCATAGTTTTCAATGAATGCAAGCCAAGTCCTCCTACTGTGTGCCACCAGCTCATAGTCTTCAATGAATGCAAGCCAAGTGCTCCTACTGTGTGCCACCAGCTCATAGTCTTCAATGAATGCAAGCCAAGTCCTCCTACTGTGTACCACCAGTTCATAGTCTTCAATAAATGCAAGCCAAGTCCTCCTACTGTGTACCACCAGCTCATAGTCTTCAATGAATGCAAGCCAAGTCCTCCTACTGTGTACCACCAGCTCATAGTCTTCAATGAATGCAAGCCAAGTCCTCCTACTGTGTACCACCAGCTCATAGTCTTCAATGAATGCAAGCCAAGTCCTCCTACCGTGTACCACCAGCTCATAGTCTTCAATAAATGCAAGCCAAGTCCTCCTACTGTGTACCACCAGCTCATAGTCTTCAATAAATGCAAGCCAAGTCCTCCTACTGTGTACCACCAGCTCATAGTCTTCAATGAATGCAAGCCAAGTCCTCCTACTGTGTACCAGCAGCTCATAGTCTTCAATGAATGCAAGCCAAGTCCTCCTACTGTGTACCACCAGCTCATAGTCTTCAATGAATGCAAGCCAAGCCCTCTTACTGTGTACCACCAGCTCATAGTCTTCAATGAATGCAAGCCAAGTCCTCCTACTGTGTGCCACCAGCTCATAGTCTTCAATGAATGCAAGCCAAGTCCTCCTACTGTGTACCACCAGCTCATAGTCTTCAATGAATGCAAGCCAAGTCCTCCTACTGTGTACCACCAGCTCATAGTCTTCAAAGAATGCAAGCCAAGTCCTCCTACTGCGTACCACCAGCTCATAGTCTTCAATGAATGCAAGCCAAGCCCTCCTACTGCGTGCCACCAGCTCATAGTCTTCAATGAATGCAAGCCAAGTCCTCCTACTGTGTGCCACCAGCTCATAGTCTTCAATGAATGCAAGCCAAGTCCTCCTACTGTGTACCACCAGCTCATAGTCTTCAATGAATGCAAGCCAAGCCCTCCTACTGTGTACCACCAGCTCATAGTCTTCAATGAATGCAAGCCAAGCCCTCCTACTGTGTACCACCAGCTCATAGTCTTCAATGAATGCAAGCCAAGCCCTCCTACTGTGTACCACCAGCTCATAGTCTTCAATGAATGCAAGCCAAGTGCTCCTACTGTGTGCCACCAGCTCATAGTCTTCAATGAATGCAAGCCAAGTCCTCCTACTGTGTACCACCAGCTCATAGTCTTCAATGAATGCAAGCCAAGTCCTCCTACTGTGTACCAGCAGCTCATAGTCTTCAATGAATGCAAGCCAAGTCCTCCTACTGTGTACCACCAGCTCATAGTCTTCAATGAATGCAAGCCAAGCCCTCTTACTGTGTACCACCAGCTCATAGTCTTCAATGAATGCAAGCCAAGTCCTCCTACTGTGTGCCACCAGCTCATAGTCTTCAATGAATGCAAGCCAAGTACTCCTACTGTGTACCACCAGCTCATAGTCTTCAATGAATGCAAGCCAAGTCCTCCTACTGTGTACCACCAGCTCATAGTCTTCAAAGAATGCAAGCCAAGTCCTCCTACTGCGTACCACCAGCTCATAGTCTTCAATGAATGCAAGCCAAGCCCTCCTACTGCGTGCCACCAGCTCATAGTCTTCAATGAATGCAAGCCAAGTCCTCCTACTGTGTGCCACCAGCTCATAGTCTTCAATGAATGCAAGCCAAGTCCTCCTACTGTGTACCACCAGCTCATAGTCTTCAATGAATGCAAGCCAAGTCCTTCTACTGTGTGCCACCAGCTCATAGTCTTCAATGAATGCAAGCCAAGCCCTCCGTACCACCAGCTCATAGTCTTCAATGAATGCAAGCCAAGTCCTCCTACTGCGTGCCACCAGCTCATAGTCTTCAATGAATGCAAGCCAAGTTCTCCTACTGTGTACCACCAGCTCATAGTCTTCAATGAATGCAAGCCAAGCCCTCCTACTGGGTACCACCAGCTCATAGTCTTCAATGAATGCAAGCCAAGCCCTCCTACTGTGTACCACCAGCTCATAGTCTTCAATGAATGCAAGCCAAGTGCTCCTACTGTGTGCCACCAGCTCATAGTCTTCAATGAATGCAAGCCAATTCCTCCTACTGTGTGCCACCAGCTCATAGTCTTCAGTGAATGCAAGCCAAGTCCTCCTACTGTGAACCACCAGCTCATGGTCTTCTTTGTCTTCCTCATCATTGTCATTTGTCTCCAGTTCTTTCTTGGGTTTTCAGTCTATTATTCTGAGGATTCCAGCATTAAGACTGCCTAGCAATACTGTCAAAAGGTTTCCTTACTGGGCGTTATCCATTGCTAGTATCTTCTATCAAGCTACAAATACACAAATTTATCAATTACATTTTCCTTTTATCTTCTTCTGGAGCATGGAGCCACCATTACATCTCCTCTCCTTGAAGGAAGACTGCACCAAGCAATGACATGTTCTTGCACCAAGCAATGACATGTTCTTGCAGCAGTTGTTTCTGCAGCCATGTGTTTTACATGATGAGGTTGCCAGCCTAATGCACAACCTCATCATAGTCACCTTGTACTGAGGAAGTATAGTTCTATTTTTTCTTTGTCTCATTTAAAAAAAAAACCTGGAACTACACGGGGCATACAACTATATAATAACGTGAAAATGTTGAGTGTCAGGTTTTTCAGAGTTGAATATGATTTTCATAAAAGATAACCATGATAAATGAAAGTATATATGACGTGTTTGCTGATGGAGGGATGTAATGGCAGAGTACTGAAATCCACCATATAAATACAATACATTTTGAACAATTAGTTACCTATCCATCACACACAGGCAATTAAACATCAGAATCGGCAGGTCTGTGAGGAAAAGGCAGAAAAAAAAAAACACATCAAAATGCAGTCATGCATAGTGAATGGTAAACACAAAAACTGGGTGTAGAGAGAAGAAATAATGGAAGGAATTACAGTACATGAAGAAGTTTGCATGCTTGTGTAACAAAATGCAGATGCATTCACTTTGCTGATTATTAGTAATTAAGACATTTACTTCTCTATATCCGACTCTATAAATCATAAAACCATGGTAACATTTAACACATAAAACATGTTCAATCAATCAATACCCTTTAGCTCCGCGAGGAGCATAGGCCTTCAACAAACACATGCCAAGTCTTCCTGTCCTGTGCCATCCGCTCAAGTTCTTTCCATGTCTTCCTTATCACTTTCACCTCTGTATCCAAAACTTCATAAAACATGATGACAGTAATAAAACTTTTTTTACAGTTTTAAACTATTTATATACTGTCACAGATTGACTCATAATTGTTTTGTCAATTTTGACCATAGAGCAACGTCCATTTCAAGTACCATTCCATCTCTATATAGACCTCATTCAGTTGTATAAACGCTGGTTTCTTAGTGTCAGTCTTATGAGTGACCGCCCCTTGGGCCATTTTATTCGTCTATAATTCAATCCACAGCTTCATTGAATGCCAGTGGTAGTATTTTCCTTTATTTTCTCTGTGCTAATCATGCAGACCTTTGTTCATGACGAAGACTAGCGCACTAGAAGTCTGCGGGACTTAGCCCGTGACATAACGTTCCTCTAGCAGATGAACCTGTGGCAGCATAGGGTTGCATAATAGCACACCTGCATGCATGAACTTAGATTCTCATCTTCTGTCTTTTGTTTTATCAGCCTCGGTGTTAGTGCTAGACATGAGAAACTGCTTTTGTCATCTTTTCTGATAGACTGAGACAAAGTCTTTTATCTTTGTCACCACGGAAATTTCTCTGGTTTTACTTGAGTCTTTGATTCAAAACACCACTTCTGCGCGCACCTGTGCGAAGTGCAGCGGTGATGCCTTGATCAGTTGTTGCCCTGTCAAAGGACAATTTAGCTATAAAAACTAAAGTCTTACAGTTGTCAGTACTATTCACAAAACCCGTAAACGAGAGGATAGTACTGAAACTTCCTATCCAATTGCAAAGACAATCGTAGTGCCTTGTAGGATTTTGGACTTTCAGTTTTTTTCCTTACGGGGTAAGCCACACATCACAGATATAGAAAACTTGCTGAGTTATTAGATTGTACATAATTTCTAGTTATAACTTAAAATTTTTTAACTTAATTAATGGCTATTAAGGGTTATTTATCCTATCTTGGTGTTACTTAGTGTAGATCACTTCATAGGAGGGAACGACTTTCATAAAACTACTTAATGTTGGGGAAAAGGAAAAACCAATTAATATCAGTCATGTATCTAAAATAACTTACAAGTCATTTTCATATTTTTTACCCACCAAAAAGGCGTACAGTTTTTCTATACTCACTCTATTCTAATATCCATGCCACGACATATACTTTAAAATATAAATTTGTGAACAATATGATGCATTACTGATTAATGATAACTGGCCATCCACTTTTATTTTATGCAACAGAATGTGTGGACAATTTATTTTCTGCTTTTTTATATTTTTAAGTGCATTTGGTGACAATAATAAACGTGGATCACAGTTTTTGCCTTTACTTGTTTTATTACGTTAACACCTTCATCAAGCAAAACTCATCTTTGGATAAAATATACAAGAAAGCTGGTTATTACTAAGGCTGCGTTTAAAACAAAAAACTTGCTGACCTAGTTGTTTGAAGGAAGAATCAGCACATCGCCTGTAACAAATTGATGCTCGTCCCTGTCAAATATGAAATACAATCTATATTCTATATTCACAGCTCATAATTTCCTTTGCTTGACTTCCCTTAGTTTAATGAACTTATCTCTACTTTATTTTACTTTGTTTTTTTTTTTTTTTTTTTTGATATATCAAATCAATGCTGGTCAAAACCTGAAAAAATGTACCATGAAAAGAAGCTGCATGCAAAGCTTCAGCTCTCTGTGATGGGGAGACAGATTTTGAGCATCAAAGATTTGAAAAATAAAGATCTTAAATAAAAGTGATTCACAACACGTTAAGCTTGGAAAAACAATAATAAATGTACAATTTCTAGCCCTAAAGGTGCTTATGATTACTGATCTGGACACAAGTGATATAACTAAAAGATCAATTCCAAGATACTGCAGGCGGACACGTTTATGTACTTTTTAAAAAATAGAATTGCTAATCTGATATGGTCATTAGTTACTCCAGCTTCATTGTGTGATACAACACCAACATGCTACATATACTGAAAGTTTATATTCATCATCATCTCCTTTTCTACTCCTTATGCAGCATAGAGCCATAACTATATCTGGCCTCCTTGCAGGAAGTGTGCACCAAAGTATGTCCTCCTGAGCGGTGGTTTCTGTAGCAATTTATTCTACATGATGAAGTTGCCAGTCCCATGCACGACTTCATATTACTCACCTTGTACGACATGACTGAGGGAACAATAGTCCTATTTTTTCTCTGTCTCATTAGTGACACCTGAGAACTATAATGTTGGTATTGCCTATAAATGTTGGTATTGCCTATAAATGTTGGTATTGCTTGCAAATATTCCCAAGCCTAGAGGTAAATTATCCATGTTACATGATTCAGATATAGCTCTCATTTATGAAAAAAAAAAATTCTATAAGATGGACAATGACTTTTCTCTCTTTAGGGTCAGAGTAGCTAAGAGGTATGGCATCTGCCTCAAATTGTAAAGAGTGGGCCATAAGGCCGCTGTCTAGGCAAATTTTTTTTTTTAAATTTAGAAACCTACCCACCTCAAAAATATTTATAGAATGTGTGGTTTCTATATACACTCTTTGAGCTGCTTCAAAGGACAGTGGATGACTGCCTAGATGAAATTATCATGCTCGGAGATTTCAATGCCAGAGTTGGAAATGACCATGCTAGATGGGGTGGAGTTATCGGAAGATATGGAGAAGATACTCTCAATGACAATGGAAAGCGACTCTTTAGATTCTGCAGTGAGCAGAATCTGATCATTACCAACACAAAGTTCCCCCATAAGCGCATGCATGCATACACTAGGTGTGAACCAACAAAGAATGAGAAGTCAATGATCGACTATGCCATTGTTAGGAGGAACTCATTCAAATATGCCCGGGATGCTAGAGTCTGGAGGGGGCCAGAGATTGCAAGTGATCACTACCTGCTTGCAATCAGGGGAACAGCTGGGGGGTTGCTCGGCCTGGGGGCTGCCCGGCATCACGCGGGAGGCCGAGTGGGCGAACGGAGGAGATGATCATTGGGACCTGCAGGCTGAGAGGGCCAGAGATTGGGACCAGATGTCGGGAGCTTATTGCTACAGCGGTGAGAAACACAGAGGAACAACCTGATGACTTGGAGACCCTGTGGCTTGAATTCAAGGACATCATGGGGACAGCTGCTGCAGGAAAATGTGGTGATGTCCGACTTGGGAAAAGGAGAGGGAGGACGCCTTGGTGGACAGAGGAGGTCAGAGAGAAAATTGGAGAGAAGAGGATGGCATGGAAGCAATACTTGTGGGCTGGGGACACGGCAGGACAAATGGAGAGGTATGGAGAATGTGTGATACTCGGAACGGGGGCGGAGAGCGGGATTCTAGCGGCGGGACATAGGTCCTGGGAAGAATTTGAAGAGGGATGCGCAGGAGAACCGGGAATTGTTCTATGGGACCCTGGGGAACGAAAGGCAGTGCCCTCTCGGGTTTATGGATGACAGGCGGGGCGGGTTGCTTGCTGCCAGGGAGGGTGGTGGGGGAGTGGTGGGTGAGGGGATGGAGAGAGTGTTTCTCGGAGCTCCTTGGTGGTGGGCAGGGTCGGGCATCAGAGATGATGGCCACTAGCACAGAAGAGGAAACAAATGGTGATGAAGATGACATAAAGATGGAAGAACTGAAGGCAGCACTGGAGAAGGTCAAGATGGGCAAAGCAGCAGGGCATGATGGTATAACACCAGAGGTGGTTAAGTACATGGGAGCATCGGGCGACCTATTAGTCTTCAGGGTCCTACAGGCAGCATGGTGCAACAAGACCATACCAAAGGACTGGGAGATTGCCATCATGACACCAGTTTTCAAAAAGGGTGACAATCGACGGTGTGGAAACCGTGGAGGCATGTCCCTTATCAGTGTCCCTGGTAAAATCTACTCTAGAATCCTAGAGCAGAGACTACGACGCCTAGCTCAGTCACAATTGGATGAGGTCCAGTGCGGATTCCGAGCAAACCGAAGTACTCAAGACCTAGTCTTCACACTCAGACAGCTGAGTGAAAAGGCCCTTGAGTATAAGAGTGAGATCCATCTTTGTTTCATAGATCTGGAAAAGGCGTTTGACAGGGTCCCCTGGAGCAAACTTTGGGACTGTTTGGCAAGGGGGAGCATTCCAGCACCTCTGATTCATGCTGTACAGAGCTTCTACAGGTCTTGCGGAAATTGTGTGAGTACAGCGGGCCATGGGTCAGAGGAGTTCAGGACCACCTCTGGTGTGGGACGGGGTGATGTCCTGTCGCCTTGTCTTTTCATGCTCCTCATGGACGGTGTTATCGGGTCATGTAGGGAGAGAGCAGGAATGTGTTCAGTGGGGTGCTGGAGGATGGGACAGGTGTGTGTTTCAGGGCTGGCATTTGCTGATGATGTTGCCCTGGTTGCTGGGTCGGAGGCACATCTCCAGTCCGGCCGGGGGGGGGAAGATGGTCAAAGGTACCTCTGAGGCAAAATCCATGGTGGTGTCGCGAGAGGAGGGAGGACATCGGATTTGGCTGGGAGAGCAGCTCCTGGAGCAGGTCGACCACTTTAAATGTCTCGGAGCTATTGTAGACCGAAGGGAGGCATCGGGGAAGAGTTGGCCACTCGGGGGGCAGCAGCTGGGAGACTTTTTCAGGCCATAGGTCGAGGGTTCCTCAGTGGGAGAGGGGTTGGTGGGAAGGCAGGGATGGCTGTGTGCCACTCCACCTGTGTCCCAGTCTTGACATATGGATGCGAGTCATGGGCAATGACTACAACCCATAAAAGCCAGATCCAAACCTCAGAAATGAGGTATCTGAGGAGGGTGGTTGAGGTGACAAGAGGAGACATGGTCCACGGCCAGACGATACGTCAATGCCTAAAATCCCACCCCCTGCAGACCCAGGTAGAACAGTCCCAACTAAGATGGTTTGGCCATGTCTGCAGAATGGGAGAAGATCGGCTACCATGACAGGCATGGGAAACAAAGAGCCAGGGAACCAGACCCCCCACGACGACCCAGAGTCCGCTGGGAGGACAACATCAGACGGTCTTTGAAGGACCGAGGACTGGAGTGGAGCCAGGCTGGGGGGAAGACAGCCGATGGGAAAGTCTGGCGCTCTCTCTTCCAAACCTCTACACCTCACGGTAGAAAGAGAACGACTAAGTAAGTAAGTGGTTTCTATATACACACATTGGGATTCTCGACGGCACTAAGGAGTTCATGCACTGTGCTGAGATCCTTCTTGTGTGATCTAAGGGAGAAGATCGGAGCACTGATGGAGTTGTCCATGTGCAATGAAGATAGTCCTTAAAACCAAAAAAACCAACAACAAAAAATACTCTAAAGCAAACACTGATGAGCTTCAGGGCAGCCATTCATATTTTTGTAAATTAGTGTCCCTAACATAAACAAAGTAATAATAATAATAATAAATTCTTTAAGCGCCAAACACGGCGCATAAGGCAGAAACCAGTGCTCTCCAGGTTGTTCGTTGTGACGCCACTCCTCTTAGCTCTTGCACATTATTTAGGCCCAACGTTCTTCCTTCTCTTATTATTGTTCAAAGTGCAAGATAATAAAGCACACAATCTTGGCTGATGGGGTGAACATAACATACTACTGCAGGCAATAACCATCTTTACTCTGAATAATGTTTGTTATTGCACAACCCTTTTTTTTCAGTGCTGCTCAAAAGTTGAAGCCACAGCGCTGCATATTTTAGGGTGACCATTATTCTCCACTATAACTAATATTGATTGAACAGCGTGCACCTCACCAAAAGCAGGCAAATATAGGGCACAAACTATAAGCACAAGCGGAAGCAGACAAAAAAGCATGTATCTCATTGTCACAATTGGGGTATCACGCGTACAGCCCAAAACTAGTCGCATCCCTTCATTTTGAATGCATTCCAGTAATTCACATTGGGATGCTGACAGCGTGAGTATTCCTAGCCCATATTCGATTACTGACATAATGAGCTAATGATACAGGAGATACAACAGTCTCTGTTCCAAGGAATTCTACCCTGTGTGCATAACAACATAATTACAATCCATGTAATTATCAAGAAGCAAGCAGGCAGCCTAGTCTTCAATAACAGATATTCATATAATTGACAGGCCAACTAAGCAACTACATTACTATATTTAATTTCACTCATGCAAACATTTTCCATCCACCAATCATTTGATTCCTACAGGAATTTTTTATTTAAAGGGAAAATCTGAGAAGCACACCAAAACAGGAAGCAAAAGATTAATCAAATTCAAACAAAAATAACCTACAAATATATCCAGTTTTGGTAAACTGGACCAGATAAACATGTGATTAAAATAAACTGAGTTTTACCTATCAGAATGGTGTCCTGGCAGCATTATATGACAAAAAAGCAAGTCACATGAATAATATTTTTAGTGAAAGGAATATCAGATACATCAAACCAAACCAGATATTGTTACGCTTACTGATAACAAAGCGTGAAAAACAGTCCTGTAAAATTCTTGTAATAATGTTAACAATTTTTTGTAACAGTTCTGTTCTAATAATTTTAATAAACTTTTTCAAAGCAGAAATTAAAAACAAATTCTTAAAAGGGCTTCTCTGTGTACATCTGTACCCTCAGAAAAATAATTTTGATTCCTTTATTTTTTTTTTAATTTAAAGATGAAAAATATCCTGTTCAACCTCTGATGGGTTATAATTAAGATATATATTGTTTTCAGTTCCAAATAATATGAACAACTGTCGATATAGAAAAGTGGCATCACACCTGTCAAATCATTGTAAATAGGGCATACCACAATTACCAATTATGCTTGTATGCCCAAAAAAAAAAACTAGAACAACCAAAAACGAGATAAAAACCTAACAAAACCAAACAAAAATAATATTACGGGTGAGGGGTAAAGTCCTGGCGTTTCCAGTTATATAATTGACTTTAATAGATTTTTAATTGACTTTCACATGTCAAAAGTCATATGTATTGTAAGAACAGCAACAGACCTTCACCTCCCCAATTTCTACATATTAACTTTTGTTATTGTTAAATACTGCTTGACTATATTATGCAGTTCCCTAGGTCTGTCTATTCTAAACACATCTTCTATATTTACAGATAAATTTGATGCCTGCAAATAATCTAATATTGGTATTCTCATTTGTCCATACCTCTGACATTTTAACAAAAAATGCTCAATATTACTGTCTTGAAGACATCCTGTACAGTAAGGTTCTTCTATTCTGAAATAGCCTTTTCCCAGCTGTAGTCTGAGAAGTTTCTTATTACTGGGAATTTTCAATTCCCTAGATATCTGATATTTTCTTGTTGGAGCCTTGAACATCTTATATGCATGTCTTCCTTTCAGATTTTTATCCCACTCTGCTTTCCATTCATCTGTTATTAATTCTTTAATCTCTGATTTAATCCCTACATTTATTAGATTTTTATCAGATCTACCTTTCTTGGCTTCTTTATCTGCTTTCTCATTTCCCTCTATATCAACACGCGAAGATATCTAAGCGATTAAGACTGAACATCCTTTGGAATATAAGTATGTAGTAGCCAAAAATATCTCCTCTGCTATATCAGGTCTACTGCATTCTCGTAAGTTTCTTAGTGCTTGAATTGTTGAAAAAGAGTCAGTTAACACATTAACTACCGCAAGCCGGTGGCACTGGCTTATGAAATCCTATCATTTGGACCGCGAGCCGCTCAGAGCATCGATCTATGTTTAGTAATAAAACGAATGAAAAATGTACTGAAACACTTTCTGATCTGGTTTGAGATTTTAAGTTGCCACCGGAAAACAAATTCCCAAAGCATGGTTGTTGTAGAACACTGGAAAATTGATATGTTCATATTTTTCAGCGTTTTGGGTTAGTTACCAATATTTTATGGAAGTGGTGTAGGTGTGATTATGTAAGCTACCAATAGTGTAAATATTTGTCAGTATGTCTGTCCTTGGGCTTGTTATTCTTGTAATTGGATATACTACGCGATAATCACCTACAGAAAGGCATTAACTGCCTTAGAAACAAGCAACATGTTGATATGTTGATAATTTTAAAAAAAATTGAAACTTTGTTTGTCTTTCAATCAATTAATATTATTAATAACATTTACCATACCTGTAAACATAATTTTGTTCTGCTTGTTGTAATAGTACATTCATCTATCTTTAAAATGACGTATAATTCATAAAAATCTGTAAGCAATTACGAAAACTACAGCTTAATTTGTGCATACACCTACAGGGTGAAAATGGGAACAAAATTTAATTACGCCACAGCGTGTTTTCCAATTCGGTAGTTAATGTGTTAAAACTGTTAGTTTCTTGGGAGGGTTATTAGAGAATATTTCTAGTGCTTTTAATAATGCCACCATCTCTGCAGTTAAAATGGATGCATTTTCCACGATACTATACTCTTTTGCCATTTTCCATATTGGAATATATATTCCTATCCCCAAATTGCCATCCTCTCCCTTGGATTTATCTGTGTATACTGTAGTGCTCTCCTTTGATAGTTGTTTCATATATTTATTGACTGTGTTTTTAATACTTTCTGTATTATTTGCTTTAAGTATTTCTGCTAGGTGGTAGTCCGTGTCTGGTTTCTTGATCTCCCAGGGTGGAATCACTGGCTTGTATTCACAACTGTTATTAACTGATGTATATATGTATATAAACCAGTAAAATGGTATTGAATCAGTTCTACAAATTAACGGTTCACATGAAACAAGGGACGTTTCGGGTTTTACCCTTCGTCAGCCACAGTTACAAACAGGTGACAAGGACAAGAATTACATATAGGTACTACAAAAACATATGATGATGAGAAACATACACCAAATGAGCGATACAAGCAGATGGAAAAAGTAAACAACCACAGTGATGAGCGAAAAAAGAACAATAATAATGCAAGAAAATCGTAAAACCTGAAAGAAATACCGAAACAAGAAAGTAAATAATCAACGAAACGAAAAAAAGAGAATGAACAAAACTTTGGAACAAGTAAAAGGTCACTTAGCTAGATCCGTAGATGCTTGGAATAGAACACTGAGGTAGCTTGTCCAAGAAATCATCTAAAGAAGTAGATGTAATTAACTGATGTAATTAAAGTATCCAGATGTACTATTTCCTCCATACACTTCCATCCTGTCTATTTATTGGATTGACCTGAGTTGTAAGTTGACATTTTGGTAAAAGCTGTATATGCTGGGTGAGACTTATCTAACATAACTTTGTTCATGTAATTTAGTCTTAACTCCTTTCTCCATAATTCCAAGGGTAGAATTCCTAAAGCCATCTCGTGAGCTCCCATTGATGCTGATCTGATTGCACCTGCTATTGTACATAAAGCTTGATGCTTAATTCTGTCTAATTTAATCTTGTTACTGTGTGCAGCAGTCATATATTATACTTACATAATCTATTTTTCCTTTAATAAAAGATTTATAAAAGTGATCTCCTAGTCTAAGATTTGATCCGTCTACATACGGTAGAAGTAAACCAAAGTGCAGATACTGCACAGGATACCACAGCTATGACAAATGCAAACTAGAAAAGATATAAGGGTTATAAAACAGCAAATAAAAACAGGAAGTGTGCAAATTGTCTAGGAAACCATAGTTCAGATTTTATAAGATGCTTTATTATACACAGACCAAACACACTGATAAAATCCATCAACACCAACACACCATTTATAGTAGCCCTCCAACAACAAAGATCTCCTTAAGCTTTGTTGAATTACTCTATTTGGAATGATTGGAGGGGAGAAATGATACAATATTCAGATATCGGAAATCAAAATTATTATTCGGAATTAACGACACTATATATCTTAGCGACACTATATATTCAAATTATCACCCATCAGAGGCCGAATGTGTTATATTCCCCCCCCCCCCCCAAAAGGGTCTACATGCTGAATATTCTATTTCTTTTGCCAAGTCTGACATAAAAAAAAAAAAAAAAAAGATTAGTGCTTCAAAGTCATTCAGTATATTCCTTGAAAAAAAGAATACTGATTTAAGATTATTGCTGTATTTTTCTAATACCCTATGCTCTTCATAATTTAATTCTTATTATTTTCAGCTTCTTTCAGACTAATTTTCTGCTGTATCCATCCATCTTCTTTGACACTCCTGCATAAGTCGTTTGCATCCCTTACTTCTTTGATATTGTTCATTCCTTGACAAGTCCCTGCCATTTTAGTTTATATTACTTTACTATGCTGATAATTCTAGAGACTCACAAGTAAAGTATACTGCTCTTGTTCTTGTTTTTATTTATTTCTTCTTTTATTTTTTTGGGACATTTTGTGGTCCATATTTTCCTTAATAATCGGAACTTCTTCTACCCCACAAACATAGTGTAGAGGTGACCCAAAGAGCATGAACATGCAATCAAAGTGTTTGACAAACAGATGATTGGCCCATTGTGCAGAATGCAGGATACGGAACTTTATTTGTTGTTTACTCGACTTCAGAATGTTACTAGACTTCAGAATGTTACTAGACTTCAGAATGTTACTAGACTTCAGAATGTTACTTGACTTCAGAATGTTACTCGACTTCAGAATGTTAAACTGTTCGAAAATTCAAACCATCGAAGATTCTTGTTATTGTTGATCACAACTGACATCACTCCACTCCGGGCTGTGATCAGTCTCCCTCATCAAATGCCAAATGGTATGAATGCTCATTGTTCCTGTTGCGCGCTTGTTGTATACACGCTGGATGCATCCTCTCATTCGTCCATCCCTACTGGTCTTACGTCTGATGCCAAATTCCAGCAATCTTAGCCTTGATGATTCATCGATTGCAGTGTCATTCTCTAATAGGCAATCATTAATTGTCCTCAGTATCTCTCTCTTATCTATATCCAATGCACCTTCTATGGGTGCTCTTGAAGCTAGTCTGACAGTTCTTTCATTGCCGAGTACTCCTGCTTGACAAGGACAGTAGATCCACACAAGTTCCTGAAGATTCAAGGCTTCTATGGTGGTTTTCCATTCAATGAGCCATCCACTTTAGACCTTCCGAAGCATGGATTGTGAGTTTTACACAACTGCCCTTGTTTATTGAAGTCTCAGACAGCGACTTTAAGGCTGCAGTAGCTGCCTCTACTTCCATTCTCATGCTGGAGTTTGTTATCATGTAAGCCTTGCTATGTTCAACTATGATGCTGCCCTTTACTCTAGCAGAGAAGCCCCACCCTGATTTCTCATCATGGATTACAGACCCCTCAAAAGACTTAGATATATGGAACGACACAGAAACACAACATGACAGCATACCAACATGCAATACATGCACCAGATCAAAGACCAATAATTAACCTCACTTGCAACCTTTTAAGACAAAAGAAGTAGATAAATAATGAAAAGAAGAAGATTTTGTGTGTGCACTATTCCTTATTGATCTCACATTTTACATGTCTGCGCATCATACTTTTCTTTAATACAAATTCTGCTTTCTGCTACCATAATCCTTACAATGGTATTTGAAGAAAAGAAAAAAAGCAATATAGTTCAAACTCTATGCTTCACGCCTTTTCCATCAAGAATAATGCTAACTGGCTGGTAAGTCCCCAACTACATTAGAAAAGAGATATGGCTTTAATGGAAGGAAAGGTTGAGGGCAAATAGACAAATAGGCAATACAAAAATAATATAAAAGGAAACATATAAAGATGGATGGGAAGTAGCCTACCAGTGTATCATCAAGGCAAGAGACAGAAAATATTGGAGATCACTGCAGCAAATCTTCCATGTGGAGACTTCACTTAATTGAATCTAATGTTTTTTTTAAATAGAAGGTACTTTTAGAAACTTACTTTTTCTTTGAAAACAGGTTCTTGATGGATGACTTGAAGTGCATTCTCTTTCTGGCAGCTACAGGATCATCACTGGTCTTTGGCAGACCATCTGAGACATTAAACTTTCCTCCATCCTTCATCTTTTTCCTCAAATCTCCCTTCTTTCCTCCTTTATCTCCATCAGGAGCTGGGTCATCTACCTCAAGAGGTGGTAATTCCTGGCTGTCTGGGTAAGAAATTAGGTCATTATAGTTGTTGACATGTCTGATAACACCATTATCAACAGCTGTCCCACAGACTTGAGCTGTGCCATTGGTACAAATGCGAGTGGAAGAAGTACGCAATGGAGTTGGTTTGCAATCAAACTGGTGGCTGTCAAGAGAAGAAGACGTTACTTTATTGAGTTGAGATGTGTTCTGGGATGAGACTGACAGGGATCTGGGATAAGTGACATTGCTTGAAGATAATACATGGGACCTATCTGGTAGGTTCCTCTGGGGAAATGTTAAACTAATGGCTCCTGATGACACTCTGTCACCATCTGTACTTCTTGCATGAGATGAGAGAAGCTGTGACTGTCTGTTTTGAAGATGGAAAGACTCTGAATTTGGTACACCAAGACTGCCGTTTAAGATCAAAGCTTCATTGATAGGTGAACTCCCAAGGTTGAGAGATTCTTCTGCTCTACCATGGTTTGATCTCATATCTGGGCAAGGACTGGTGCTTGTATTAGAGTTGGACTGTGCATGATTTTCCTTGCTCACAGATGATGACGACAAGTTACCACTGTGAATTTCAGTATTGCTGTTCACTGAAAAATTACGTTTCTGGTCTACTCTCTGAACACTTGGAGCTCTGGTTGAGAAGGGCAGCGGGAACAGTCTCTTATTGTCTGAAATGTGTTTTGTCTCATCAAATTTCTCACTGCTGCCATCCATCTTGCCTAAATTCTTTAAAAATTTTGAGACATTACTACTAAAAGACAAACTTTTATCTCTCTCTTGAAAGGCATTTTGTCCTGCTTTAGAGGATGATGAGGCATGGCGTTCTGTAATGAAAATGCTCTCATTTGTAAGTGTGTTTTGAGTATCTTTCTCACTATTTTCATTATGTTCAGACTTTGTGGAACTGATTAACATGTCACTAATTTTGCTATTGTTAGGAAACATTTGCTGTTCCTTGAAATTATCACTGCCATTCACTTGACTGGATAGAATTCGTGAAGGTCTTAATGATTGTTCTGCCAATACTGGTATGGTTTTTGTCTCGGCCACATCATTACTAGCCTGTCTCATTAGTAAATTCTCATGAATATTGGCAGTTGTTTGCTGGATATCACAGAATTTTCTAGCTAAACTTGCAGTGACCTCTGCTGAGTGATTAGGATTATGGCTTTGTATTGAGGTCTGAAGTCTATGTCCTCCACTATGATCTTCATAAAAATCTAGTTCAAGGTCATGGCCATTATTTGAGCCCTGACCACTGCCACATGGGTAAGACCCACTAGTACCAAGGGAATGAGTATCACTGGCTCTTGTATCATCTTCCTCTTCCTCATCATTGCCATCTAGAACATTTGATGTGTTGTATTGGGAGTGTTGTTTTGGAAGTAAGTCACAAGCAGATAATGCCACCCTCTGACGTCTTACTTGAAATGGTACGGTTGAAGAGCTGGTGGTCTCTGCCCAGAAATTAGTGGAGGTAGGTCTGTCAAAATTAAAGCACAAGAGCAATCTGGTTCAGTTTGTGGAAAAAGATGTGGTTAAATATGAAAAAAAGAAAATTTCAACCACTGCCAAATACCGATTCATACAGCACAGATGCAGGACAGAATATGAAAAAGGAAACTTAATTATGCCTAATTATGACTTCACAATGCACAATTTCAGGACAGAATGCCAAATAGAAGCTTTCAATTTATGCCAAAATATTGTTTCATACAGCACAATTTTAGGAGAGAATGTGGAAAAGGAACTTTCAATTAATGCCAGAATAACACTTTACTCAGCACAGTTTTAAGACAGAATGCGAAAAAGAAACTTTCAATTTAAGCCAAAATATTGTTTCATACAGCACAATTTTAAGACAGGATGTGCAAAAGGAACTTTCATTTTATGACAAAACGTTTTCACACAGCACAATTTTAGGAGATATTGTGGAAAAGAAACTCAGTTAATGCCAAAATATTGTTTCATACAGCACAATTTTAGGACAGGATGTGGAAAAGGAACTTTCAGTTTATGCCAAAACATTTTCACACAGCACAATTTTAGGAGATTTTGTGGAAAAGAAACTTTCAATTAATGCCAAAATATTGTTTCATACAGTACAATTTTAGGACAGAATGTGGAAAAGAAACTTTCAATTAATGCCAAAATATTGTTTCACACTTCCCAATTTTATGAGATATTGTGGAAAAGAAACTTTCAACTAATGCCAAAATACCATTTCACACAGCCCAATTTTAGGAGACATTGTGGAAAAGAAACTTTCAATTAATGCTAAAATATAGCTTAAGAACTAAATGTGCAAAAAAAAGCTGTAAACAAAAATATCACTTCCAACAGCAGCACAAGCATAGGGCTAAATGTAAAATAAGCAACCTTCATACATGGCAAAAATGTCACTTCATTCAGCACTAATAGCAACAAAACAATGACAAACTACTTTGTTTGGACTATTCAAAGTATAATACCACAACCCTTGTGAGTGATTGAGAATGATTTAAATATATTTCAGTAGAGTTAACTAATATCCTCTAGAATTATTTATAAATAAAAGGGAAACTGTCAGAATAGTGTATGCTTAATGCAATTTAAAAAAAAAAAACATTTGAAGAAGTACCTGTTTCACTTCCATCTATGTAAAATATATATTTTTTTAATGGGGGGATGGGGTGAGAGATAAATTTTCAATTAAGCTCAAAGATTAAAACCATACACTACAGCTTAAGCATACTCCACATCTTGACAAAGTTGTACTAAGACGGTAAACAACAGCATTAGGCCATCAAAGAAAATGTGTGTAGCATCAGTTACAATAATGACCGCTACAGTTAATCAAGCTTACATGGGAGGCTGGGATTGCCTGAGGTGCTTCCTGCTAGTTATGGTTGGTTTATAACTGGCATCAGTAGCATGTGATCCAAGGGGTCTTGGCAAGCGTTCTGGATATACCAGTTTCCTGGACTGCACAGGAAGGTCCCTGTAATTATTGTGGTGATGATATTGCTGGTGGTGATGGGACTGGTTCAGGAAGTCTATGGCTGAGGAGGGGCGGACATGTGGTGAGAGACTGCGATGGGTGTTGCTTTTTGTAGTTGCTGCATAGTCAACTGGAGACTGAGTTCTTCTCTTTATCTGACCAACAACAAAAAAATTAAGTAAAAAAAATCACTAGGTAAAATTTGTTTAGACCATGAAAATGTTTAAATAATTGAAAGTTTGACAAATATGGTTAATACTTATCTTTTTTAGCACTATAAAAAATTCAACGATGAAATACCAGATCTTTTACAGCTTCACCACTGCACATTAGTGCTCTCTATAGCAACCATAACAACCTCGTGGCAGAAGACAACTTGCAAAAAAAGACATGAAGATCACAATGTGATGCTTCTCAGAAAAGAAGCCTGAAAAATATCCCCATATGAGACAGAATGAGAAAAGAGGAAATTAGATTGTTTAGTGGGGAAAAAAATGTGCATCAGATATATAGAGATGGGAGCTGCGGTAGTGCAGTAGTTAGTGCACTGGCTTCCTAGTTCGGTGGTCCATGGTTCGATCCCCAGTTGAGGTGGGATTTTTAAGACCGCAAACGGCTCCATGGGTCAACCCAGCCCCAGGAATTGGGTACCAGAGCAACTCTGGGAAGGCTAAGGTGGCCGGCGTGATGCTGACCACATCACCCCGAGTGTGCTGTTGGTCAAGAAAATATGGGCCTAACACCATATTCCCAATATGCCTCAATGGGCGTGTAACAGGATCCTTTCCTATATAGAGATAACACACATTTTTAAAAATAAATATAAAATACTTTTAACAACTAATCAGAAATAGCCCAATCAGCAATGAACATTACCACCTTGATGGTATGAGCAAAATCCAGAGAAAACTAACCATGAAAAATAATCTTGCACAGTAACAGAAAGAGTATTTACTCATATGGCTTAACATGATAGGAAACTCTATACAGAGCGATACAACAGGAGGCAATCTGATCATCAGAAGGAGTCCACCCATCGATCAAGTGTTTCGGCACACACTGAAGGAAAAACTAAACAAACAATTTTCAAGGGTCTCTCAAGCGAAAAATAAACTAAACAAACCTTAAAGGCAAATGAAAAAAAAAAAATTTCATTTTAAGTGGGCAGGAAACTGAGGTCAAGAGTTAGTCTATCAAGGCAATGAAAAAAAAAAAATGCTGTAGATCTTTTGTTGCCTAACTTGAATGCAAAGGTAAAAGATCCTGTTACATACCCATTGGTTGCCCTAAAGACGCCATTAGGCGTGATGGGAACAACGGCAAAGAAAATCTATTCGCTGTTGCCCTTAAGACGCCACTAGGCGTAATGGCCACTGCTGACTGCTTTGCCGGTCGTTGGCTAAGGACGGAAGAAGAAGAAGACATACCCATTGAGGCATATTACGAATATGGTGTTAGGCCCATATTTTCTTGACCATACGGCATACCAGCGGTTATGTGGTCAGCATCATGCAGACTGCCTTTAACCTTCCCAGAGTTCCTCTGGTACCCAAATTCATAAGGCTGGTTTGACCTTGGAGCCATTTGCGGGCTAAAAAATCCCACCTCAACTGGGGATCAAACTATGGGCCGCTGAGCTAGGAAGCCTGTGCACTAACCACCGCACTTCCATGGCTCAACTTGAATGCAAAGATTGCACTTAATATCAGATGTTTAAATCCCACCTCAACTGGGGATCGAACCATGGACCACTGAGCTAGGAAGAGAGACGTTTGGCAGATAGATTCCACGAGCACTTAAATGACATTTATCACAGGGAACCTAAACTTATAGCCCTTCATTTCAATAGCCCAGACCATTCCGGTTCCTTTTATATCCAGGTAACCGGTTTACATACGCTCCTGCTTTTGCGATGACCATTCTCCCTTTTCTCTAGAGAATCATCTCATTTTCGAAGTGGGTTGCCTTTCTCCTCATGGTCTTCTTCTTCTTCTTCTTGCGATCGCATCTTTGATGATTACACCGTCAGACGAGTTCTCATGATGAATTCGACTGTTGTTTGAAGTTCCTCTTTAACTCCATATAGCTTTGAGTTTAGTGTTGAGTCATTGGGCCAGTATATCTTTCTTAACTGGTCATACAGAGGACAGTCCTGTAGAACATGCTCAGCAGTTTGTTCGTTTAATCCACATGTGCACAGTGGTGAAGCAGACAATCGTAGCTTGTGCATATGTTTATTCAGTTTGTTATGCCCTGTCCTGAGTCGAAAAATAGTTATCTGTCCCTGCCGGTCGAGAGTGTGATAGTCGTCTTTGGGTTGGTTCTGTTCTCTTCTGATAGTCTGGATAGCTCTCTTTTTCTCAAAGTATGTGACTTCTTTATCTTCTTGTTCACATTCTCCTCCCTTTTTTGCAAGTTTATCTGCCTTTTCATTTCCGGGTACACCACAATGAGATGGTACCCACTGAAGTATGGTTCTCTTTTTGGCAGCTACCTTGTTTAGTTCATTTCTCAGATGCGGGAGTTTACCACCCTTGAGAGCTTGCAGGACAGACAGTGCATCTGTGAGGATGACTACCTGGTGGCAGTCAGAGTTGGTGTTATAAATCATATTTGCAGCTTGCTCTAGAGCTTGAACCTCAGCTGTATAGTTGGAACAGAATTTACCAGTGGGAATGTGCCTAGTCTCATAGTGGTTGTCAGGATATGAGATAAAGATACCGGCACCTCCATTCCTAACAGCATTAGTTGCTGATCCATCTGTATAGGCATGTATCCATGATTGATCGGGATAGCTTTCTTGGATCATACTCAATGTAGCAGTTCGTTTTTGCAGATCATTATACTCACATCCACTTGTGAGACCACTGACTGATGTATTAATTTGGAGGGCACTGCTGGCCTGCTCCCATGGTACAGGGTATAGGGTGGGCTTCAGTGGTGTTGTCTTCATGGATAGGTCTTCTTGATGCTGTCTTATAAGTCTTTTCCCCCGATGCACAAAGCTGCTACGCTTTAGACGTCCCAATGCCAGATCATCTAGTCTTGCCTTCATTGGGTGCATTGGCATACTGTTGTACTTTTCCATCTGGATCATGGTTTTTGTGTCTCTTCTATGGGACAATGTCTGTAATCCAGCAACCTTCTGCATATCTGTTATTGGTGTAGTTTTCATGGCTCCTGTAATGAGCCTGAGAGCTTGATTTTGCACCTTGTCCAAAGACTGCAGATGTGAGTTAGCAGCTGATGACCATGCTGCTGAGCTAAACTCTAAGTGTGGTCTTATTACTCCATTATAAATCTTCTTTAGATTTCGTTCATTTGCTCCCCAGTTGGTACCTGCTAATTTTCTGAGTATGCCTAGTCGTCTTCGGGCCTTTCCTTCTGCATTTTCAATATGCTTATTCCATGTAAGCCTTTGGTCAAATGTCACCCCAAGATAGGTGGGGTAGCTTTCTTCCTTGATCACAGTTGTCCCTAGGTGTATGTTAGCTGATTTGTCCTTGGGGGCGAGGGAGAACAGTGTTGTGGAGGTTTTGTCTGTGTTTATTGTGATAAGCCATTTCTCTGCCCATGACACTAGCATGTCTGCTGCCCGCTGCATTCTATAATTTGCTGTGGTGACATTTTCATCAGCGCACCAGAGTACTAGGTCATCTGCATATAAGGCAGCTTTCACTCCTGCAGGGAGATCTTTCACCAGGTCATTGATGTAAACAAGGAAGAGTGTTGGGGAAATTACTCCTCCTTGAGGTACCCCCTGATGGAGCAACACTTTTCTGCTCTGCAGACCGTCAAGAGTGACTCTAGTTCTCCTGTTATGCAAGTATGACTGGATTCATTTCATCATGTTGCCTTGGATTCCACTTCTCCTAAGTTTTGCAATGAGGCCATCTTTCCACACCTTGTCAAAGGCCTGCTTGAAGTCGACCCAGATCGTTAGGACCTTTTTCTTCTCCTGGAAGGCATCTTCTATTGCTTGAGACAAGTAAGTAACTTGGTCTTCTATACTGTAGCATTCTCTAAATCCAGCTTGTTCCGGCACCAGGATCTGCTCAGACTCTAAATACCATTTCAATCTGTGGTTGACTATTCGCTCCATAGTCTTCCCAACACAGCTTGTGAGACTGATTGGCCGGTAACTTGCAGCCTCGGTCTTACATTTCCCTTTCTTTAGTATGGGTATTGTGATGGCTTCTCTCCATACTTGGGGTACCGTTCCTTTCAACCAGCTGTGGTTGAATATCTCAAGCAGTTTTGTCTTTGTTGCTGAGCTCAGATTTACTAGCATTTCGTTGCTGATTTTGTCTGGGCCGGGTGACTTTTGAAACTTAAGCTTGGAAATAGCCTTCTGTAGTTCTCCTAGTGTGATGGGTTCCCTCATTGGGGCAGGAATATCTGTCTGTCCCATGGTTGCCAGTATTTCTTTTCTTATCTCTCTCTGATGATCTATGTTAATGAGTAAGTTGCTTTCTGAACTGTATCTTCTAGCAAACAAGTCTGCAGCTTGTTTTCCTCTGAAAAGTTTGCCACCTTCATCCAATGTGATAGTCTGCCTAGGTGAGGAACGCTCTTCATTTAGAGACTTGACTAATCTCCAAAGTTTCCTGCCGTCTTTCTCAAGGTTCAGCGATGCCGTTTTAGTTCTCCAGCTTTTCCGTTTTTCTTCTAGCTTTGTTCTCTGAAACTCTGCTACAGCCTTTTTCCATTTGTTGTGAGTTTCAAGTGAAGGCTGAGACTCTGCGTCCTTTCTAGCCCTGTCCATAGCTTCCTGACATTCTTGGAGTGTGCTGGACCAGTATGGTATGTAGTTACGCCGGCATCCTTTTGGAATGGTTTCTTTTGCAGCTTGTAGTATGCATCTGTTGAAGTCTTTTACCACTTCATTAATGTCTCTGTTCTGTACCTTGAGGGTAGACAGCAGCGTGTTCACCTGATGCCTGAATAAACCCCAGTTGGCTTTTTTGTAGTTCCATCTTGTAATGGCTGGGCCTGTACTGAGAGTTGCACTCTGGACAGTAAGAAAGATTGGGCGATGGTCGCTTCCCCCTAGTTGGTCTCCTACTTCTCTACTAATAGATCCAGCTATATCTGGTGTGGAGAAGGCAAGATCTGGTGTTGAAGTTGTGTGCCATCCTCTGGAGTAGAAGGTAGGAGTATCTGTGGCATTATTGACTAGGATTAGGGAGTGATCATCTTGCCAAGTTTCAACCTCTTCACCTCTGTGATCCAGATGGTTATAGCCCCAGCTCTGGGAGTGGCTATTAAAGTCTCCAACTGCTATAAAGTTGGTGGCTGGTACCTGTATAGAGCTGAGACTCAGGGGTTTGTTGTTCGGACAGTAATAGTTCAAGAGTTCTATTTCCATCTTGTCTACCTTTATCTGCAACAGCTGATATTCTGCTCCATCCATGAAGGTTTTCCTTTCGTGTGCAGGAATGTTATTCCTTACAAGAGTAAGTACTCCTCCTTTTCGTCTATCTTTTCTGTCGGATCTGAAGCATTGATATCCCCTTATTTTAAAGGTTTGATCTGCTTTCAAGTGAGTCTCTTGGATACAGCAAACACTGACTTGCTTCTCATACAAGATGTTTTCCAGCTCTGTCTTTTTGCTGTATCCAGCCTGCTTGCTGTTCACTCCCTCTGCATTCCAGTGCATCATGACAAGTGGCACTCTGGGTTTCTCTTTTTCTGTTTTGTTTTGGTCAGTAGTTTTCCTCCGCCGTCTGCTGACTCCACAAGACGGTCTAGAGGGTCCTCCAGTAGCTGAGGGTGGACTCTGTCGAGGCTCAGAGCCCGGCACTGCACCTGCCTGGTGGAGCTCCACAGGGCGAGCACCAGTACGAGATTTATTTGACGGTGTACTCTCCATAAAAAAAAAAAAAGCGAGTTGCGTGATACTGTGGTTTCCGGTGCGCCTTCTGGCCCAGTATCTACGACTTTAGCACCTGTTCAACGGGAGAGTGGGCTCATCCCTAATCTGTTTATGTTCCCAGTAGTAGACTATTCGCAAGCAGCCTGGGGGTGTCACTGCTCTGCGCGGACCTTGTTTACCGAGGCGGCGTCCGAGCTCGTATGGTGAAAATATGGTTGCGTTATCTTTAAAATAGCCCTGTCTTTCCCATGGCTTTTCTGCCATCCTGCAACTTTGAGTTAGGGAGTTCTGAGCTCCAGTCTCTTTCCCAGGCATTTTATCCTGGCCTGGCACGCATACAGAGGACCCCACTTCTGGTTCTAAGTTAGCAGTTGGGGATAGGTGGGGTAGCACACTGTGCATTCCCCGTCATCCAGGGGGCTCTCCAACTATGCAGAGCTTGCACAATGCTGTGCTCTGGTTCTGGGCTCTCCCAAGGAATCCTCACGTCCTGCACAGAGCCACTTCCAGATACCCACCACCTGCCAACCCTCCATTGTAGAAATCTCCTGCATGCGGCCATCCAGTCAAGAGCCAGTATTAAGTCTGGTGCCCAAGTGATCCCCCCAAGCTCAGTGTGCAATGCTGGGTTCTAATCATGCTGCAACACAGGGGGGATTGTGATGCTCAGCCATCTCTCTCAACTCTGCACCGATAAGTGACATCGGGGACTTAACTGTGCCTCAGTACTGGGAGGCCCCGTTTCCGGGTACACCACACACAGCCAATTGAGGCAACGGTCGCCGTGGGCGTGTCTTCAGTGGGGAAGTTGTGGAGTCTTCCTGTCCATGTTCTTGCACATCCTAACACTGCCCGCAAGACATCGGAGGTTTGGAGATCCTCATGGTCTAAATGTCCAACATCATTTTGCTTAACTATGTTATTCATTGGCTTTCCTCTATTTCAGACTTCTTTATTTCACCCATCTCTTTTTCATGATCTTTCTTTTATGAAGTTTGTGTTTCGTTTTGTGTCCTATATGTGTATTTTTATGACATTACTTTCATTATTACTGCCTCCATTATTGTATTCAGTGGATCTTTTACCTAAGAGTGTCATAGCAGGACTTCTCATTTTGTTATTCCATTTTCTGCTTTTGATTTTCGTTGATTGTTCAATTAATTGCCTTTATTTTTTTTTTTGGTTTTGTATTTTCCTTGTTTTATTATTGCTCTTCACCTGTGTTTTTATATTTATATCGACACACGCGCGCACGCACACACATATTTATATTTTATGTGTTTGTAGTGTCTATAGTATTTTTCATTAACCTGTCTAAATTTCTTGTCCTTGTTGCCTATTTGTAACTGTGGCTGACGAAGGGTGAAACTCGAAACATCCCATGTTTCCTGTGTACCATTTATTTGTAAAACCGATTCAATAACGTTTTATTTTTTAATATATATATTCAATGGGAGCCAGTGCAATACCGCAGCTCAACTTGAATACAAAAACTGCACTTAATATCAGATGTAGAATTTTAATCAATTATTATCAGCATCAGCTGTGCTCATTCATGAATAACATTCAAAATTATTTTCAAATGTATGTTAAACTTGCAATTCTTTAAAAAAAAAAACACATAATCAATTTATAGTTGAAGGAAAAATTTAACAACAAATGGTACAACCTTGAACTTGCGATACTGTCGCCCTGTTGTAATATCTTCACCGCTATCAACAACTCCACTGGGTAGAGTTGACCGACTGCGAGGAATGTGTGCAAACATTGGAAGATCTGAACTATGGTTGTTTAGGCTGTCATAGACAGTCAAATCTGGCTGGCTCAGAGCACTGAGTCGACTGGCTGATCCCCTCACATGCCGTTGCCTATGGGAGACACTGAACAGAGGGTCTTCCAGCCACTCAGGACGCATATAACTTGAGGGAGAAAAGAAAACTGAGTTATTTCAGAACAATTACATCTGTATTTCACTTCTCAGCTTTGTGCTATTTACATGTGGTTAGATCTACAGCAAAAATTATGTAAGTGTTCTGGCACAAGGATCGTTCCATAAGGTCTGTACACAATTCTTTTCCAAAGCCAAAAATGATGTTTTGAAAAAACAAACAATGTCAAATCTGGTATGGGAATAGTAAAATGTTTTATTTACAGGCCTTCAACATATACAGAGGGAGACTTAGCACCTATGGGTTTGCCCAAAGTTCAATGATGTTGATTCTGTTCAACAGTAACAATAACAATTTACAGCCCTACTTTTGTAAGTTGTCGTTTTTTTTAAAATTGGTTTTCTACCATCTTGAAACATGGGCCAGCATTCTTTGTCAGTAGAATTCTTCAGGTACCTGTTGGAACCATTTTCACCACTTCCCAAAGACCTAATCATTCTTCTCAAAATGTTATTCCAATAACAGCACTCCTACCTAAATCAAGCAGATAAAAATGGGCTATATGGTGACAGCGCAAAAGACAGTCTAGTTATGGCTCATGTCACCAAGATGTCGTGCATTAATATACTCAAAAAGGACATCTTGCATGTTGGTGAGCAGTGCATGACTAAGAATTTTAAGTTATGCTTGTTCCTTTCTCCATCATCTAATCTGATGAAGTGTAGTTTTTACATAAAAGGTTGGCTGCAAGTAATCTTCAGCATTGTGTCTCTTCCCCTTTTTATGTTTCATTCCAGCTTATAGAGCACTGTCATCCTCTTGCTTTCAGCATGTCTTTCCATTAACTAAATCACCCGCTTCATATCATGAGAAGATCCCATCATTTCCCTTGCAGAGGATGTATACGAACTGATATGTGACAGTTAATTGTGCATACTATTTCATTTCTGGCGCAAGGAATTAAGTGTATATCCTAGCTCTAGTCACAGTTTGTGAAACGAAGGGAGCATGATCCGTCTCATATCAAACCAGCAATTCAGAATGAATATTATGCATCTACTCTAGTGTTAATTGTCATGAAACAAATCCATATGGCTGTATTTACATGTTCACATCTACTTAACAGATGAAATGTGAGCTGTCATGATAATTCCCTTTTACTGCCACGTTAACACCTACTTAAAAGATGAAATCTGAGCTGCCATGACAACTCCTTGTTAAGTGTATCAACTGTCCCTCTCAGTGACTAGAGTAACACAATGCTCACTTCTGGGGGGATCATGCTCAGCATCTGATGACTGCATTTTGGACAGTCATCTGGGTTTGTTTCATCTTTCTAATGACTTAACCAGCTTCCAGCTGGTGCTTCAGCCACCAGTATACCTTCCATAAACATGTATCAGACATAGATATTTCCTTCTGTTCCCTTCAACCACTTAGCATTCAACGACAGCTACTTCTAATGTTGACTCACTCATTCATTCACAACACTTCTAGTCTCTTCTTTTTCTTCTTTGATCCATAACCGCCAACCGTCAAAGCAGTCAGCGGCCATCACGCCCGGTGGCGTCTTGTAGGGCAGCAACAAATTGATTCCACTTTGCTCGGTCGGCGGCCATCCTTCGTACAGTGCCCCAACTGTGGTTCATTCTTTGCATCTCAGCTTCCACAGTTCTCCGCCAAGTTGTTTTTGGTCGGCCTCTCTTTCGCTTTCCCTCGGGGGGTCCATAGCATAGCTGTTCTTGCGATGGTATCAGGGTCCCTTCTGAGGACATGGCCAACCCAACTCCAGCGTCTGCCAGCTATGATGGTGTGCATGTCCTCCTGGTTACTCCGAATAAGTAGTTCTTGGTTGCTGATGGTGTTTGGCCAAAAGATTCGGAGAATTTTCCTTAGGCAGATTGTGTGGAAGGAGGACAGTTTCGACATTTCCTTCTCTGTTACTCTCCAACATTCCGCACCATAGAGAAGCACAGAAAGTATGCAGCTCTCATACAGTCTTAATTTGGTGTTTGTGCTGTACTGGGAAGACTTCCAAATGTTGTTGAGAATAGCAAAGGCTGTTCTCGCTTTATTCATTCTGTTGTTAATGTCCTTGCTTGTTCCACCGTCAGGTGTTACTATGCTTCCTAGGTAAGTAAATGTGTCTGTCTGTTCTAACTTCTGGTTCCTTACTGTTATTGGCTCAGGATTGCCCACATTTAGTGTCATGACCTCTGTCTTCTTCAGATTGATGTTCAGGCCAACCTGCTGGCCATACTTATTCAGTCTATCAGTTTTGTCTTGAATGTGTTGGTGTGAATGCGCGAGCAGTGCAATGTCATCTGCATATTCCAAATCTTCCAGTGTAGAAAACGTTGTCCATCTAATTCCCCTTGGACTGCCCTCTGTTGTCTGGCGCATCACCCAATCTATGACTGTCAAAAATAATGTTGTTGATAAGGGGCATCCCTGTCGTACTCCTGTTTTCACTTCGAAAGTTACATTACTCGATCCAACACTGCACGTAAAGTTAGAATAGAGGCTTTTTATAATGGAAACAATGCGGCTGGGAATTCCATAAGCCCTCAGAATTTTCCATAGGCTGTCCCTGTGTATGCTGTCGAAAGCCTTTTCAAAATCAACAAAGTTAATGTACAGCTGTGCTGCCATTCTGAGCACTGCTCTATAATGTTCCTGAGGGCAAATATATGATCTGCACATCTTCTGTTCTTTCTGAAGCCCGCTTGTTCTTTCCTCAGTTTATGGTCAACTGCTTTTGAAATTCTCTGGATGATTATCCTGCCTAGTATTTTGCTGGGAACTGAGAGGAGGGTAATTCCTCTCCAGTTGTTGCAGTCTGCAAGGTCGCCCTTCTTGGGCAATTTGACAATTGTTCCTTTACTCCACTCTGTTGGTGTTGTCTCAGTTTCCCAGACTTGTGCAAATAGTGGTTCTAATAGTTCTGCTGCTAGTTCAGGGTCTGTCTTGAATAGCTCAGCATTCAGATTGTCGTGACCAGGCGCTTTTCCATTTTTTAGCCCTTTGATAGCTGTGATAATTTCTTCTTTTCGTGGAATGTCTGTATTTACGTCTAAGTCACTTTCAGCCTCAGGAACATTCAGCTGAGTCTCTGGTTGTTCCTTATTCAGTGTTTCTCTGAAGTGCTCTGCCCACCTTGTTTCCTGCCCCTGTGCTGTGGTGATGAGATTTCCTTGCTTGTCTCTTACTAACGTTATGTTGTTTGCACCTCGTTTTCAACTGATAGCTTTAGTTATTTTATAAACTGTGCTTTGTTCATTTCTCAGTGCTGCCTCTTCTGCCCGTCTTGCAAGGTCATCCAGAAATGTCCTTTTGTTAGCACGGGTTTGACGTTTTACTTCCTTGTCCAGCTGACTGTACTGTTCACTATATATTGCCTTTAACCTGGGAGACTTAGCTTCTGTTTTCTTCCTTTTCATTTCCTTTCTCTTCGCTATGGTGTTTAGCATTTCTGGTGTTATCCAGTCTTGGCTCTTTCTTTCCTGGAATCCCAAGCATGACTTGCTGCTTTCTTTATATATTGTTGAGATGGTGTTGAATTTCTGGTCCACATCGTCGGTCTCTGTTCTTTCCTGGCTTTTGGTAATCAGATATCGTCTCTTTACGTCGACCACAAACGCTTTTCTGGTGAGGGGGTCCTTAAGTTTCGTGATGTTGTATCTTTTCTGTTTGACTGCAACTGGTCCAGCAGCTCTGAGTTTCACCTTCAGTCTTGCTACTACTAGGTGACGATCACTTCCCACATCTGCGCCTCTTCTTACTTTCACGTCTTGTAGTGCATGTCTCCATCTGCCATTGATCATTATGTGATCTATCTGGTTTTTGTCTCGTCCGTTTGGTGATTCCCATGTTAACTTGTGCACTTCTTTGTGTTGAAAAAGTGTTCCTCCGATGACCAGGTTGTTAATACTGCAGAAGCTTATTAATTTGTCCCCATTCTCATTTACTGTTCCACTGCCGCATTTCCCCATTACTCTTTCGTTATAATTATTGTGTGTTCCAACTTTCGCATTTAGGTCTCCCATTACTATAATAAGATCGTACCTGGGTACAGTTTCCATTTCCTTTTGTACCTGTTGATAGAACTCGTCCTTAATCTCTTCGTCGCTGTCATTTGTTGGTGCATAACATTGTATAATTGTGGTGTTGGTGAATCTCCCTCTCAGTCTTGCTCTTATTAGTCTGTTGTTAATGGGTTTCCATTCCAGTAGAGATCTTTCCATTCCTTTCTTAAGGATAATGGCTACACCTTCGTTGTGCTGACCGTCCTCTCTACCAGAATAAAGTACTGTTTCCCCTGTAGCTGTTTTTATTCTCCCCATCCCTGTCCATCTGCTCTCGCTTATTCCCAGGATATGTAGTTTGTAGTTCCTCATCTCTGCTGTAATCTGTCTCAGCTTTCCTGCCTCGTTCATAGTTCTGACATTCCAAAAACCAATTCTGGTTTCGTGTTTTGCGGTCTGGGCATCCGTTTTCATGCCAGTGGCTTCCTTTCGGCTTTCACCACTGTCAGTCATACGAGCCTGAGACTCCGGATGTCCATCCCGCATCAAAGTATTTCCATTTATTGCTGTTTCCGTAACGTGTGTGATTTTTTACACAGACAGGGGACTTCTAGTCTCGGTGGACCACAATCCTTCAGCAAACTTTCATGACCTGTACCATCCATCCAATGTCTTTCCATATCTTCCTTGTCCCTTTCAAGTGTTTCCAACTCCTTTCTCCATGGGTGATCTATTTCCCTTACACTGGGAACTCCAGAACAAAGACTGTCATGTAATGATACAAATATGTTTCCTTAATGTGTGCTCTATCCAACTCCAGCACCTTTTCCTCATCTCTTCTTCCACTGGTCCATTAGTTCAACATAGGTGGTCTTGTCGTACTATTTCAATCCTTTAATATGTGCAAGCTAACATTTATGAGAAACTAACGTCTTGTTTGCCATATTTGTTGTCCATGTTTCAGAGCCATATGATAGGACTGCCTCGACCTTTGAGTTCAGGATTCCTAGTTTTGCACTTGATTTCTTGTCATGTCCACATATTTCCCAATCCAATTGGAAGCTCCTATTATCTTTTGTATTCTAATCCTAACATTTCTAATGTGCTTGCAATAAAATGCAATGTGAAACACTGACCACTCACGGGGAATCCATCAAAATATCCTGAAAACTGCATTAGTGAAGAGTGGAACATTAATTAAATAATGAACATCAATAATTTTCTTGAAAAACAAAAACAACAGAGGGCAAAACCACTAATGTGTGAGTGACTGAATGGTGAAAGCAGTCAACTGTTAATAAATTTTAGTGGGTTTTCTCTTTTTTTATTGTGTTAACAAGTTCTTCTTTTTTCAACTCCCCAAGAAGCATAGCCTTTCAACAACCTTACGCCAAGTCTTCCTGTCCCGCGCCATCAGCTCAATGTCTTTCCATTTTATGTGCAGCACAAAATGTCAAATATTTATTTTCTTTACAAATAACAGACACAAACTGATAAAAAAATACAACTGAAAAGAAGCAGTCTGATTTGTCTGAACGGATGTGCCACTCCTACAATAGTGTGTATACTTCATCTTTGTCATCACTGTTAGATTTTATCCATGTTTCTGTCACTCTCTCTTTCAGCTGTGTTGAAACACTCATTCTCACTGACATCCCCATGAACAAGCAAATCAACATATTCATTAACAATAGATATTCTACAATCTGAAATAACATTCTCACTGTCATACTGCATACTCAGAATCAGACACAGCCATTTTAATATACTGTTGTTTTAAGAAGAACTCTAAATGGAATTTGAAAATGAGCACCATCTAGACAGAGCAACTCTGTCCATCTATAAATACACTGCGTTACAGATTGCCATCTTGTCATGCTCAAAAGAAATACACAAGTGTTAAAGAAGCTGTTGTAGTTTAGAGGCTTGTATATGCTAAAAAAGACAGAGGACAAATGGAACCAGGCCAGGTAGAAGACAGCCAACAGGATAGTATGGAATTTTCTCTCCAAACCTCTACACCTCACGGTAGAAAAGGAAAGACTAAGTAAGTATATGCTAGGAGTGAATGTATGACTTTGTGTCAAGGTAACAGTAACCATGTGCCAACTGTCAATAAATTCCACAATAACGAGTGGTATCAGAGCATCCGATTGGCAGAGTAGCTAGTGTGTTGGCCTCTTGTAGCAAAGGAGCTGGGTTTGTGGGGATGATAAGTGGGGATGAGATATTGGGCTTTCTTGCAACCCTAGAGGACTTCCCCAGATCAGTGGCCATAATTGGCGGAAGTCACACCAGACCAACTAATTGGTAGGAAATGTAATGCCATGAGATAGATGGTCCTATACCAACATAGATCACATGACTTCACTGTTCCACACATTTGATCAGACCCTCCCCCCTTCCTCCACCCCACTGCAAACAATTCACTTCAACATAAGTAAAAATCCTGGATCCCACAGATAACACAGTATTATGTCATATGCACTGGTGCAGCATTTGGCAGTGATAGACTATTACATAAGACCATGTCTAAGAATTAAAGACTTCACCTACCAAAATATGACAGAAATGTCCCAGTTACTGACACTAGAACTTATTTCATGTAGTATTATTTTAAAAACACAAACAAGATAAGGTTTACCTTCTTTTGGCTTTAGGAAAAGCTTTGGCTGATGTTACATTGTCATCTTCTGTAGAGTTTGAATGTATTCCACTATCTCTGGCACTCAGCACCTGTCCACTATTACTAACTGACCTGCAGACCATTGATTTTTGTATGTTTTATCTTATATACTTTTATCTTATTTGCAAGCATGTGGTTCTTATTTGATTACTTTTCAGCACATCACTTAAATTTACACTTTAATTTTAATTATTTTACATATATTTTTGGATGTTAAAAATATTGCTTAAAGTTTATCTTTACTATAAAATGGATATTCTAACCATATGACACAGAAGAGAATCAGAATATTGGGGGAGTGGGAACGAGAAGTTTTATTTAAAACAAAAACAAATTTTTTTTTGTTTATGCAAGGAGGCCTTGAACTTGATGATTTAGCTTAGCTTTCTCTGAATCTACTTCAGTCTGAGAAAAACAGAATAAATATACATTTACAAAAATTATTTACAAATACTGTCCCAATCTATCCTCCTTTATTTTCTATGTTTACTCTCAACACAGTAGATGATCAAGAAAACTAGCAATCACCAAGTAGTATACTGGCTACTAACCAGGTATGCCTATCTCGGTTTATGGCACGAATAGTACTGGACACTTCTTCATTCAACTGGTTCACAAAACTTCGAAGTCGACGAAGTGATGTCTGAAGAAGTGGAAAGTCTGGGTGGGTAGGTGGTGTGTGGAGGAACACTTGCTGTTGAGAGATAAGCATCAGACTGTTGAACATGGTCTGAACGCAACTCAAATCAATGAAGGGAACATGTAATAATATAATATGGCATGTGGAAACCACGTTAATGCACAATGAAGCAGACTGTAGTTTCCACATTCAGGCAAGACTTAACTGATGCCTGGGGTTAATACTTAATAAGCAGCCATGTCCTGCGTTGTTCACGGGGGTCTCCGATGAGATAAAGACAGAACAGGACTACTGCTCCGTCAGGCATGTTGTACAAGGCGACTAATGAAGTTGTGCATGGGAGCTGGCAAATTCATAAAATACAACAAGTTGGCTTCAAAAACCACCACTGCAGAAGCATGTAAATGTTTGGTTGCAGGCTTCCTGCAAGGGGGGAACCACCAGCTGCAAGGGGGGAGGGGGGAACTCCATGCTCCATAAGTAGCAAAAAGCCCTGCCGTGAGATTCCCTGTGGGGTCTCTGAGGAGACAAAGAAAGAACAGAACTTCTGCTCCCTCTTGTATAAGAGGCTATAAATGGATCTGGCAATCTCATCATGTTAAACAAATTGATACATAACCCACCGCTGGATGAGCACATGAATGCTTTGAAACAGAAAGGGACTAGCTGCAATGATAGTCCCATGCCTCCAAAAAGGGCAGCAGATGAAATGATGATGATGAATAAGTAACTATAATGGTGGAAATAATCACTCTCTGTGAAGGTCACTTTATGCAGCAGCCTCATAGCTGAATGGGAAGGTAATCCTAGTGTCGGATAACATCAATTTCCTACTCCACAAGGTGGATAGCCTTTCCTTTTTTGGATTAACAATAAAGCTCTGTGTCAAATCACTCCTATTGTATGGCTCTGAAATATGGAGAACAGCAAAAACAACAACCAAAATACTACAGACATTCATAAATGGATGCTTGCATAGAATAGATGGAATAAAATGGTGTGACAAGATCACTAATGTGGAACTGATGACAAGGAGCAGACAAGTGCCAGTGGAACAAGAGATGAGAAGACGATAATGATGGATAGGACACAAACTGAGGACACCTGTGGGTACCATTAAAAAGCACCTTGTTCTGCAACCCCCAGGGAAAGAGAGGCAGAGGTAGACCAAGAAACACATGGAGAAGAGATTTGAGACAGACGTGAAAATGATGAGGAAAATGTGAAAAGAACTTGAGCTGATGGCACTTGACAGGAGGACTTGGCGTGTGTTTGTTGAAGGCCTATGCTCCATGGGGAGCTAAAGGGTATTGATTGAGTGATTGAATCAAGCTCTCTGTAATTATTAGTTATGCAGCATCCATAATGGTACAATAAAGATACCTTCCATTATGACCTTAATATTATATCTACTGCTACATATAAAACACAAGCCATAACATAGCACAGCTACAGTATTCTGAAAACAGAATTTTAGAGCGATTTTATGGTCAAATCAATGAATAGGAAATTCTAAATACAGAAATACACCAGCTATACAGATCTTCACTGACACACAAAATTATTTTGCTTTACTTCTATTTTTTCCATATGGAACATTGGACTAATTGTTTCTCACCATCCATTTCTAATATGGGCAGTCTGTTTTTGCAATATCCCTTGGATTCCTCTTCCACTGTTGTTCTCCTGGTTCTCATTGACCTCCCCACTCTTCACTTTTCCCATAGGTTCTATTCAAGGGCAAGTCTGGTTATACTGAGGGCGAGTCCTATTCATCTCCAATATAGAATATTAATTGTCTTGTTCTCAAATATGGGAAATCAAGAGCTTGGATCCAGACCTGCTACAGAAGGATGTTGAGAATACCCTGGACAGAAAAAAAGACCAACAGAGAAGTACTGCACTCACTAAACGTACAGGAACATTGGCTCCTAAATACCATCGCAATAAGGAAGCTGAAATTTTTCGGTCATATAAAAAGACATTATAGTCTGGAAAAAACAGTGATGGAAGGCATGGTCCCTGGAAAAAGGGGAAGGGGTCGACCTAGACGACGGTGGACCCAGGACATCACAGAGAGTCTGAACTTGTCTTTGGCTAATGCAGGTCGACTTGCCCAGAATCGTGATGCGTTCAGAGCAGCTGTAATGGAGACAACGTTCTGGAAAGAATACGTCACATGATGATGATGATGGATCCAGACATATCATGTTTTCTAACTACAGAGTAGGACATCTTCTTCTTCTTCCTCGTTCGCCCTGAAAAGGACGTTGGTTGTGTTGTGTCTGTTTACGGTGGAGCTGTGATATCTGCACCTTTCAGTCGACACATCCGACTTCAGCATGGCATTTTTTGGGACCGGGTTTGCCTTCCCTCTGCGATCCCTACTCGCTCAGCCAGACTGCAGTGATGCAGCCTGTTTCCAGGACCACCACGTGGAGGTGGAGTAGGGTCTTTGGTCAGCTCTGGTTCGCTGACCCTGATGCAAGCAGTCAAGCTATGGGTCGCTGACTGCATTCTCTATTGCTGAATCTTTGGGTCCCAGAGTAGGACAGACATTTGTGAAGAAAATAAAAATAAAAACCAGCTGCAAAGTTCCATACTGATTTGAGAGGCCATTCTTACTTTATTTATCCTGGGATTGACAGCCTGATCTGTTCCTCTATCTTTGTTGACATTACTTACCAGGAATACAAAGCAATACGCTTCTTCAATCATCTGATCATTGATCTGTATTGGATCTGTTTTCCTATTATTTATTCTTATCTCCTTAGTTTTATTTTCATTGCTATACAGAACTATTTTTTGCTGCTTCTGCAGTCAGTCTATTTGTCTTCTAATATATGTCTTGTTTCCCCATGTATTTCTTGGGGGGGGGGGGGGGGGGGGGGGGGGGACGGGGGGGGCTATGGGGGAACAGAATAGGACTTCTGCTCCCTCAGGCATGTCATAAAAGGTAACTAATTTGAGGTTGTGCATGGGGATGGCAACCTCGTCATGTAAAACAAATTGATAAAGAAATCTCACTGCAAATGTTTGTGCTTTAGTACAGGTTTCCTCATACTGTAGTGGTGGCTCCATGCTTCATAAGGAGTGAAAAAAAGGATATGATGATGATATGTCTGGTTGTTTAGGTGACAGAAGACATTGGTCATCTGCTAAATCAAGCTGATCTACTTATTTGTAAAATGTCCATTGTATTCCTGTTTTCTTTTCCTTCTGCTGTCTGTCCCATCACTCAATTCATGACAGCGAGGAAGATTGTTGGTGAAAGTAGAAATGGTTGTCTGACTCAACTGTAGATTGTAAAGGGTTCCTAGAGTTTGCCTTTATGGATCCCTTTCTGTAGGTGACCTCTTGATAAAAGTCTTGAATGATTTTAACTGATTTTTCATATTCCCTAGTGCCTAAATATTTTACATCTGACTACTGTGCAGCCTTTCCTATAAAATCCTCTTTTAAGTAGCTCTTATTATCAAATCCTTTTTTAACATCAGCAAAATTGATATCATTCACTTAACTGTTCTATAATGATTCTGAGCGTTGTTATCTGATCTGGACATGTTCCCTTTCAAAATCCTGCTTCTTCCTCCCTGAGTTTCCATACAAAGCTTCTTTTACATGGTCTAGTATCACTCTGGTACTAAAACTGTTCCAGTCACTATCAGAAGTGCTATGCCTTGCCAGTCGCTACATAGTTTTCATTCAAGGGTAATTCAATAATATGCTTCCTGTTCTGGTACTGGGAGATAGACTCTAGGTCGCAGATTTCTTGCGATGGTACATTTTGTTTCTGAGGAGAGAGGGTATTCCATCCATCCCTCTACCCTTTTCATTTTTCAGCAGTTTTAGTGCCTAAGTGATAGCTTGTTTTGTAGGTCGATTAGTATTAATGTTTACTTATTCCATTTCTGGTTCTATGATAGTCTTTTGGGTGGGGACACTTAACATTACTTACTTACTTAGTCATTTCTCTTTTACCGTGAGGTGTAGAGGTTTGGAAGAGAGAGCGCCATACTATCCTATCAGTTATCTGTCTCCTGGCCTGGTTCCATTCTAGTCCTTGGTCCTTCAGAGATTGTCTAATATTGTCCTCCCAACGGACAAACTTAACATAAAGAGATCAAACTAAGTTTACTAGGACATGCAGATGGATAAGAACTAGACATGCCAGGAATAAAAAAAAAAAAGTGTTTGCCAAGAAAACTGAGGATGCAGCACCAAGACGGCATTTAAGAAGAAATCTCATGGACAACAAAGAAATGAGCCTGAAAGATTTAGAATTGTAAAACTAATGAGAAACCATTTGGAATAAGAAAGAAGTGAAACAAACCATGTGTGCAACAAAAGAATTAAGTATCTAAAGTGTTCAGAAGAAAAAGAATAAAATAACTAATTAGCAGCCACTAAAATGATATGTTTAAATTATTAATCTTTGAGCTCAAATATTGAAGACAGTAGTTGACAGGACAGTACCTGCAGCTGTAACAAGTATTTCGGTATATGCTGTACAGGTGCCAATAACAGCGACATCAGGTCTTCACTTTGGCAACTGCTGTGTTTTATTGCCTGTTGAAACAGACTCAAGCACATTAGGTCAGTTGTAAAACAAAGCATCCTGATTAATAACACACTGATGTATTTATTAACATTTTCATCAATTAGGTATTGATGTCAATAGATAATAAAAACTCTCCATCCTTTGTGGCCTGTGGTAAAATTGTTTCTGAGGCTACCTGTTTTTTTTCCCACACTTGTTTAAGTTAGTCAGCCATACACCCAGTAATATGCATGGAGGTATTTCTGAAGTCATCCTTATATGACCACTAGCTATACACAATGCTAAAGTATGTAGATTTGAATGTGAACCTCTGTCTGTGAGGCTAATTACACCTTCATTGACTTTTGAAATCATCCACCCACTTCCAAGGATTCCCCCTGTGGTGAAACTTGTTGAGAACCCAGCATTGCACGCTAAGCTTGGAGAAGTCATTTGAGCCCCAGACATAACTCTGGCTTTTACCTGGTTTCCAGCATTTACGAAGATCTCACTATGAACCCCATGACAGGCAGTAGTACCTGAGAAGTGGCTGTGTGTAGGACATGACGATTCCTTGGGAGAGGCCAGAACCAGAGTACAGTATTTTAGCTCTGCATATTTGAAGAGCCCCCTTGGATGGTGGGGAATGCACAGTATGCCACACATTTCTTCCTCCTTGCTGGGGACCAGATGTGATGATCCTTTAAATGCAAGCCAAGCTGGAGCATATGACTTTAACTCAACATGTTTTGGAATGGCAGAAAAGCTACAGGAAAAACCTACATCTACAGTGTAGATAATACCAATCACTCTTCAACTTGGTATTGGCTGCAAATGAGCGAAAAGCTTAGCAGCCCTAGTTAAACAACAACAACACCCAGTAATCTTTTATAATAACGTTTGTGGAAACTGTTGTCCTATTTAACACATTTTCACTATTAATTGGGCAAAATCTATCAATGAAGTTGTAAAAAATGAATTACTTCTTATGTAAAAAAAAAAAATTATGAAAATGATATTTAATATAGCAATACCAAAATAAAAACACACAGTAGAGCTATATTTTTATTAAGGTAAAGTACAGCTACAGTTTAAAAAAATTTTTTTTTTTAAATCAAGTATCCCGTTCAACCCTTGATGGGTTATAATTATATAGTGGTGTACTAATTCAAGAAAATAAAGTGAGATTTCCAATACCCAAATATAGTACCTTCTTCCCCCCTCCACTCAGTCCAAATAGAGTAAATCAAATGTTTTTTAAACCATGTTGAAATACTTAAAATAACAACGCAGCTATCAGAAATAGAACAAGAACATGGGTATTGAGAACAATTAAGAAAAATATTACTTATAAAAGTGACCATGTATAATCAATTCCTAGATTTTTTTTTAAACTAACCAAAAAAACAAGCTATAATGGTTAAGTGGGAACTCCTCAAACACATGAAACTGTTAAAGAAAATAAGCAAAAACTCAATAATTTAGATACATCCAGGAGGCAAATGCGTGTCCTAACAATGGCTCGCCTCTTCTCAACTTGGTGCTATTTTACCAAATTTTTGTATTTCCTACCTGATCAATTCCCATTTTTGTGATAGAATTGAAGGCTAGGATGAGCCAGACATACTGCTCTAATAATTCATCTTAAATTTCTGCAAAAGTTGCATGCTAGCTTATCTTACATAAATATTGTGATGGATTTTGGTACTGCTGTGTATGACTGATAGAGTGGTCTCTCATGGCAAAGGTGCCAGGTTCGATTCAAGGCATCGACACACTCCAGTCTACCCAGCTGTAAATGGGTACCTAACTTTGCTCTTGAGTTAGGGAAGGACAAGGCAGTGAGGAAGGGAACTCATCACACCCCCCCCCCCCCACCACCGCCTCTCAATGTTGGACCTAGTATAGTGAAGTCTCTAACACATAACTCACTACACTACGGCAGTATCTACTATGGACTACCTTTACCTTGAGTAAACCATGTCTGATATTGTACATAACAAAGGTAAAATTAGCAAATTATCACATCCATATGGTAGCAGCATTTAGTACTGTTCCAGTTTGTCCAATGTACGGTGTTAGCTGCTGAAAAACTCATCAACCACTCACAATTTTTTTAAACCATTTAAATCATGTGCGGTGCATAGCAAATTACATTTAGTAATCACGGTTATGGTTTTGCACCGCAGAGCACTCCCATATTCTTCTCTTCTTCTTCTTCTGTCCTTAGCCACCGACCGTCAAAGCAGTCAGTGGCCATTATGCCTAGTGGCGTCTTAGGGCAACAGCAGATAGGTTTTCTTTGCCATTGTTTCCCATCACGCCTAGTGGCGTCTTTAGGGCAATGGCAAATCAACCCATTTGCCGTTGTTTCCGTAATCGAAGTGTCTGGCAAACGGGTGATCAGCCCGTTGGTACTCCCATATAGGATAGTGTAAATATGCGATGCATTGTAAAGTATGACGTGACAGGGGTTGACCTGGGTTCTTGTCTAGAATGTTGGCCTTGTGGGCAGACGTATGTGTTAATCGTCTGAGGACTTAGTGTCCTGAAATATTAGCCATAGTGGCTGATGGATCTGTTCCAATTCTTACTTACTTACTTAGTCGTTCCCCTTCTACCATGAGGTTAATATTTGTGCAAGCCTTTGTAGGCAGAGTATTATGTGCACTGTGAGAGCTGGACGTTCTCTGTGTTTGCCATTGAGGCAGAATGATGTATTCCTGACTAGTGGGATTGCTAGTTGTTTAGGTCAGTAGTCAACTCACTGTACATGTTTAAAGGCCATTAATTGACTGTACGTGTTTAAGGACGATGGTGAATATGGGCCTAGTTTAAACGTCTTGACTGGAAGCTGCGTGCCTGCATCTGATTATATGTATTCATTAAACTGTCGTAATAAATATGAAGAACGGTTGGCCAGTCTTACAGACTTACCAGCAGAGTTGAATCGAGTTGCCACGTTCAAGTTATGTTTACAACCCATTTCGAGTTATCATACATGAACCCAGAGAGAGTTCAAGGTTACAACACCGCTCTGGCGACCGGGTGATTCAGGATCAAACCCGGGCGACGGCATTTGAGGATTTTTCGTCGACCGGGAATTGGACTGGATTAACTCGAGACCTGGCGAGTACATTTGAAGGAGTGTCGTCGACCAGGGATTGGCGGCTCCTGAGCCGACCCAGCTGCAATGGGTACCTCCGAAATCGGAGAGTATTTGCCTGAATGGCGAGGGACACCTGTCTCTGTACAAGTAAAAAGGGATACTCACGTAAAATCAATGTCAGGTTAGACATAGTAATAACCTGAGATTTCGCCTCAAGTATTAGCGGGCGTACGCAAAAAAAAAAAAAAAAAAAAAAAAAAAACATCAAATGTCTACCACACCCAGAGTAATACTTTGTTATTCACACAAGAGCTCTTAACAATCATCATGGTCTCCACAGATCATAAAACCACCACTGTAACTGGCACCATTGTAGGAAGCCTGCACCAACGTATTCATGTGGTTGTACAGAAGTGGTTTCTGCAGCAATTTCTTGTACGTGATGAAGTTGCCAGCCTCAATGCACAACCTCATATTAGTTTACTTTTACGACATGCCTGAGGGAGTAGTTGGCTTATTCTTTCTTTGTCTCCTCAACGACCCCTGGGGTACCACACAGGGCAAACAATTTACAGGTAGCGGAAAATTGTTATGGTTACCCTGCAGGAGGCACTAAATCTAAAACAGATCTTATGGTGTCTTCAAGTTTCCAGACAAGCATTATAAACCCAAAATAACATGGCTCAATATAACATGGAATTGTTTATAAAGTGGTAAATCAAAGTTTTTTTCCTGTTGTATTTACTTATACTATGTAAAACTCAATACATTGTAGACGCATGTACAGTGTGATCTAATATCTTGGAACCACACACAACATTATATCAGATGTACAATGGTATCTCATTAGTATGTTTTTTCAGGGGAATGGGGGAAAAACTGCTATAAGCAGAAAAACATATTAATCACAATTCTCTTGAAAATTAAACAATGTGTATGAGACAAACATTTTTAAAAATCATACCCAGAGTAATTTTTTTTATTTTTATATTCTGGCCTAATTTGCAAATAACTATTGTAGTCCTTGACAAGTGATTAACAACAACTTCATCAATATCAAAACTGTAAATACAGCACAGAGTCCACAGCTTCTACAACTTTTAACAGCATCTGAACTGGTGTAAGTTTTTGTTCTTTGCCCTTATCCTCCTCACCATCATCACTGTTGGCAGAAGCACATCTTTCTGCTAACACAGCTCCATTATTTCTTCTAGAGATGAAGGTTCTGAGATAATAATGCTGTTATCACACTTAAAATGAACTGCCTTATACTATTTATCTGACTACCCTGTGGCTGAAATCATTAAAAAAAACTCCTCTTCAGTCAATGCTTTTATAAATACAAACTTTATTCTGAAGGTAAGCATTTGTCAGCCTCTCATGTGCCCATATATTTTGGAACATCATGAACTTTAACAAGACCTGAATGAAATTTAAATATGCTAAGTGGGAATAACAAATGTGATCTCTTTACAGACAGTTAAAATGGTTGGGACTGGAACTTTAAATATCATAATGTTATGTAGGAAAATGTGCTTAGTGTGAGCATGCCAATGAGATTCTACTGCATATCCTTTCTCTATGATGGGAAGTTTATAATACTTTCTCTCTAATGGGAAGTTTATTATACTTTCTCTCTGATGGGAAGTTTATAATACTTTCTCTCTAATGGTAAGTTTATAATCCTTTCTCTCTGATGGTAAGTTTATAATCCTTTCTCTCTGATGGTAAGTTTATAATCCTTTCTCTCTGATGATAAGTGTATAATCCTTTCTCTTTGATGATAAATTTATAATCCTTTCTCTCTGATGGGAAGTTTGTAATCCTTTTTCTCTGATGGGAAAAGTTTTCAAACTGCTGAGACGTGTAAAAAAAAAAAAAAAGTCTAACTAAAGCAGGGATCATTTTACATCTTCACTGTAACTGCTAAAACAGCACTTAACCAGGATTAATAAAGTTCACTACTGACCTTAAGGAATGATCTGAATTCGGAGGACTGTGCCTGGACCCGTCTCAGACATGTTACAGCTGTCAGCAAGTCATCAACATACTCCCTGTATAAAGACAGTACTGACTCCTGCTGGTAGTAAAATGGAGATGAAATAAGTAATTTTTGAGAACATACTGTTTTTTTTTTTAACGTACTTCACTATTACTCGAGGTGAAATCTCCGGTTAATATATCTAACCTGAGACTGATTTTATGTGAGTATCCCTTTTTTCCCTGTACAATGACAGGTGTCCTTTCGCCATTCAGGCAGATACTCGCCAATTTCAGAGGTACCCATTAGAGCTGGGTCGGTTCAGGTTATTCCAGTCCCTGGTCGACGACACTCCTTCAAATGTCTTCACCTGGGCTTGAATTATTCCAGTCTCAAGTCCCAGTCAATGAGACTTCTTCAAATGTCCTCGCCAGGGCTCGAACCTGGGGATCACCTGATCGCCAGCGCAGTGTGGTAACCATTACACTAGCGTGGCTCCCATGCTGTTGACATCAGCCATCATTATAGTTTCTCTTTTTCACACCTTATGGGGGCATGGTGCCACAACTACAACTGGTTGCCTTACAGGGAATCCTGAACCAAAACATTTGTGTGCCCTTACAGTGATGGTTTATGTTACAATTTATTTAAATGATGGGAGCTGTGGTAGCGCAGTGGTTAGTGCACTGGCTTCATAGCTCGGTGGACTATGGTTCGATCCCTAGTTGAGGTAGGATTTTTAGACAGCAAACACACCAGGGTCAACCCAGCTTTATGAACTGGGTACTAGAGTGTTATGGGCCTAACACCATATTCCCAATATGCCTTGTGTTATGAGTTAAGATTTCTAATATATAAGAGTCAGCTCTCTGGGTATCTTCTCAGATCTTGAAGTGATTTTGGGAAGTCAGGAACTGTGTCTGAGACGGGCTTATATACCTAATCTCAGATCTAACCCTTGTTTTCTCAGATGTCCGCGCCCGAGTTCACTTTTCTTCTTGTAAGCTTTCATGGGATTTCAATGCTATTGTGCGAATTTACGGACACAATCATAATTTCCTCATCAAATACTAAAGATAATGATTTCCTACTGCCATAATTTCATGTATTTGTAGTTTCTGTTCAAATCCCAAAAGAATTATCCTGATCGGGCCATTAACCATAAAGTTACAGCAGAATTTCTGCTGTGCAATTCATAATTTATCATAAGGACACTAGTTTATGTGGCAATTCCAGAGATCCTTTGCCCGTGTTATCACATTCAAAATAACGTTTTGTTCATCAAAATCTGTTAAAAATTAAGAAAATGACACCTTTTTGTGTACATACACTTTGAGGATGAAAAGGTCAACAAAAATTAATTTCACCATAGCATGTTACCCCATGTAGTTTCCAAGGGTCTTTGAAAAGCAAAGAAAGAATATGACTACTGCACCCTCATGCATGTCATACAATGTAACTAATATGAGGTTGTCCATGAGGCTGGCAACCTCATCATGTAAAACAAATTGTCACAGAAACCACCGCTGCAAGAGCATGTGACTGCTTGCTGTTGGCTTCCTGCAATGGGACCAGCATCAGTTGTGATTCCTTCCTTTCCTTGCAGGGAAGCTCAAAAGAAAATGATGTTGTTTTTCAGTTCAGCAGGTAATGTTTTAAACTACTACCTTCAACCAATATCAAACAAATCATAAATATAAAAGAGTTATATCTTACATCCCAAAGAGTTAATGGCCTTTGTGTGCAATAGATTTTTTATATGACGTCATTGAGAAACATTATAAAGTTTATCTGCAAGGAAAGTTTAACCACAAAATTTATTTATTCAGGCAAATGTTGTTCTGGTGAACTATAAAATTATGAATACATGTTGCTTACACTGGGTTAAGATACATTTACATACCAATACAGCAACAAATGTAACCACAGATCCTTACTGAGTTGTGAGAATCTGTAATCCTGGCCAGCAGATCAGCAACAGCCCCCATGTATGTCCAATGGACTAGTCTGTCCTGGAGGCTTGTACAGATATAACAGTGCTCTGCATAGAGCTGATCCAAATATGGTGGGAAGAGCATACCAATTTCTCTGCTACTAAGAAAACCAGCAGTCTTCAGGGGCGTGAGGTAGGTATGAAGTAAAGACCAGAGTTGAGAACAATAGTCCCTTTCTGAATCTGCCAGATCTTTTACAGCGTTCTGCCTCTGAGCTATTAGGGACAAAATTATTTACTCAACACACTGACACTGTCTGAAGTAATTCACTTTATTTAACATTAAAATAAAAATAATCTTTAAAAGCATCTAAACAAAAAGTCTTGCAAAACACAATCAAATGTTAAAAAGCACATATTTATTATTTAATAACTAGTAGATAAAATATGTCATGCTTAACTCAGAAACAATAATTATATGTTGTCACGGAAAGTGAGTTTTCTAAATCCAACAGAATACAAACAGAAAAAATATGTAATTTGGTTGGATCTAGCCAGTGCACATGGATTGGTCCCACCCACACCAGATGATACGGTAGGCCCTTCAAATGTATGATGTGCTTAAAGAGATTGCAGCAATGCTGAAGCTGTATTTCCGATGGTTCTCTTGTCGGATTTTCATTTAGAGAGTACACAACTAAATGGATTGACCTACAAGTTGGAATTGCAATGGGATGTACACTGATACTGTTCATGTTGGCCATGCTGGTAATTCTCAAGGGGGATTAAGGTCTTGTGAGTGGTCCAAAGCTCAAAGGAGGGATACACATGCCACTGCTTAAAGCATTAATGGATGACAAAACAATACCGGCATCAAATGAAAACCAAGCCTGAAAAATAGTAGCAGACTTGGATGAGCTTATCAGCTAGTGCAGAATGAGTTTCACAATTAAGAAGTCTAGAAGCCTATCAATCAGGAAAGGGAAGACATAGGTCACTGTCATGGTGTCAAACCAGAGAATCCCTAATGTCATTGAGGAACCTGTAATAAGTCTTGGCAGGATGTATGATGCCTCATTAAAAGACTAAATAGTAGTACAAAAAAATGAAAGATGTCAGGCAGAGGACGACAGATCATAGACCAAAGTAGGCTCACAGGAAAGTTCACATTATTATGCCTTCAACTCGGATTGATCCATAAACTACTTACTATATGTGAAATAGCCAGAAATACAGCACAGGCTTTAGAGAGAAAGATCAACTAGTTCAACAGGAAGTGGTAAGGAGTGTAACCAGGTTCAACAGATGTAGCACTCTACTGGAAGAAACCAAACCTTGTACTCCTTTAAAATTACTGGTGGAAGAATACAAAGCAGGAAAGGACAGATTATCGATATTGTTACTACATATCCTAGTTGTAACCCTTCATAGGTTGAACGGGATATTTTTCATCATCAAATTTTTTTTTAAAAATCAGATGAGATAGTTCAGACTATCAGCCCCTACTAAAAACCAGAAGGCAGTGAAAAGTGAATAAGCCATAGAAATTATCTGCAAAACTCTGAAGTTAAAGGAGGTGATTAGTTACATCCAGACAAATAATAGGGGATTTGACCAAGGTGACACCTGCTGGAGGTCTATAGCATCAAGCAAGATATGTAGATATATAGTAGTTCATGAAAAATTTAGCTGCAGAGAATGTTAAGTGGGTGCAAAAAGCTGTACAACAACTGCAACAAGGACAGTGAACAATGCAGGAAGAAGTTCTGCAGAGATCCTTAACATGGAAAAATATACGGCACATGACACCTCTAAGACTCATTATCAAGGAGATGAGGACACGTCCTGAACTGATTGAAGGCTTATGTACCAGAGGAAGCTGAAGGACAGAGGTAATGATGGTGATGATGATAACTGACACTGCTAGGATTAATCACATAACTAATTTATATTTATATTAAACCACAACATTAAACAGTTTTGTTTTGTAAAATTTAACCCCACAAAATATTTAAAACCAGAAGTCATCTTTCAGAATACTTCACATTTTAAACGTTGCTACTAAACTGTTAAACCCCAATACTGCACCCACACCATTTTCCACACCACACTACTAGGTTTGAAGCAAACATGAACACCTACCAGCACTGCCAACATCCTTAGCTCTACCTTGTGGTGCTGCACTGGCAGGCATGCTGTGTCGCCTGTTTTCTGTTTGGCCTAAGCTAGTTCCTGCCAACATGGATTTGTAGTGGGACACTCTCCTGCTCTCATGCTCTTCATCCTCATCACTTGACTGGGACAGATTGAGCCTGAGACACTTTTCACTCAGAGTTTGGGCTAGGGTAAGACTTTTGCATGCAATGGCTGCCACATCATCGTCATCTGGAGCAATAAATCCATTTAAAAACATTTAGTGGATATATAGAAGAATGGGGCGCATCTCATGGAAAGAGAAGAAAACAAATAAAAAGGTCCTACAAAATCTAGGCATGAAAAGAGAACTAATGAGGGAGATTAAAGTTAGGCAGCTAAAATACTTTGGCCACATAAAAAGGCATGACACCTTGCAGAAGACCATAATAGAAGGGAGAGTTGAAGGCAAACGTGCAAGGGGAAGACAGCGCTATATGAGGGAAGATAACATCAAGAGATGGACAGGAAAGAGTCTGTCAGAGTGCACCACCAAGACAAGAGGCAGAAAATGTTGGAGATCCATTACAGCCAGCCTTCAATGTGGAGATGGCAGCTGATGAAGATGAAGTATTTCCCAGGGGAATCTGAGGAGATGAAGAAAGAAAAGGACTACTCCTCCCTCCGGCATGCTGTAAGAATTGACTAATATGAGGATGTGCATGGGGCTGGCAATCTCATCTTGTAAAACAAACTGCTATAGAAACCACTCCTACAAGAGCATATGAATGTTTTCTTGCAGACGTCCTCCAAGGGGACCACCTGCAACTGTGGCTACATGACCCAGCAGATGTCCTCCAAGGGGACCACCAGCAACTGTGGCTACATGTCCCAGCAGGCGTCCTCCAAGGGGACCACCTGCAACTGTGGCTACATGTCCCATAAGAAGCAAAAAGAGAAAAAGAAGAAAATGAAGAAAAACATTTAATAATATTGAATGTGTCGGCTGCTAGCAAATATTTATGTAGAATTAACTATAAGACTTTAATAATAGTTTTCATAAATTATATTGAAAGAATATGAATATGTGGTTCTTTGAGCTCTCTTTCTATATGGTCTGAGAATAATAATAATAATAATAATAAATTCTTTAAGCGCCAAACACGGCGCATAAGGCAGAAACCAGTGCTCTCCAGGTTGTTCGTTGTGACGCCACTCCTCTTAGCTCTTGCACATTATTTAGGCCCAACGTTCTTCCTTCTCTTATTATTGTTCTTCTGAGTGTTTCTTTTGGTCTTCCTTTTTTCCGCTTACCCTCAGGAACCCAAGTGAGCGCCTGTAGTGGTATTCTGTTGTTTTGCATTCGTAGGACATGACCGATATATGACCATCGTCTTTTCCTTATATAGTCGGAGACATATTTCTGCCTAGAGTCTTCTCTTATTTGTCGATTAGTCTTGAATTCTTTCCAACTGAGAATAGCTAAGAACAAAGAGAGATAACAAAAAGAGCAGCTATAAGAGTTGATAACCTAATAAGACATTTCCACCAGATGAAGTAGTTATTAATGCCAGCTTGTTTTATCATGTGAGCTTTTTTTCTTTACACGGTGAACACAAAGTTATTAGTATAAACTAATAATATTAGCCATGTGACACAATACAGACAACTTATGATATGCTGATGGATGTGGGGAGAAGACACTAGCATAGGATAGGATACACAATGAGAAAACTAGATGATAGCATTACAAGGCAGTCCACGTTCTAGAATCCCAAACACAACATGGAAGGAGACTTCTTCTTCCACGTTCGCCTTCAGACTTCCACATTAATGACTCTAATAAAGGCAGTAGTCAGCTCAAGGTTCCTGACGTCTCCAAACAGTTTTTCATGGAATGAGGTAGGTTGTTGCCATATGCTAGTCCGTTCATTACTGTATGTTGGGCAGGACTGCAGCAGGTGTTCGGCTGTCATTGGGCTAGTGTTGCAGGTGCAGAGATATGTTGCACCAATTCTGTACTTGGGATATAGATGGTATCTCAATCTGTTGCGTCCAGTGCAAAATTGATGACCTGGGAGGGAGACTTAAAAAACATAGCAAGAAGAGAACTGGAGACAGACATGAAGGGGATAAAAAAAGATCTTGAATGGATGGCACAGGATAAGAAGGCTTAATGTGTAATTGTTGAAGGCCTGTGCTCCACTAGGAGCTGGAAGGTAATGATGATGACATATTAACAGACAATAATGAGAAAGTCACAGACAATGACGTATGCAGTAATGATAGACACTAAAATGAAGGCAGAAACTGAAATAGTATAAGAACAAATAATGATCATCTGAAAGAAAAACAATTCACCAGAATACATATTAAAAATAAATGGAACAATCTTATAAGACTTAATTACTTGGGCAAACTAAAAATGTCAAATAAATGATGCAACTCAGGAATAAACAGCAGAATAATTCAAAGCAAAAATCAGCATTCAAGAATATGAAGAACATTCTCTACAAAAATTGGAATCCATTGAACAGTGTTTCTCAACCTTGTTTGTGTTCACGGCACACTTTTCAATTTTCTAACAATTTGCTTCACACCTATCTGACCCCGCGCCTGAATAAAAAATGACAGTGATATATACTAATTGAAAACACTAATTTGTGGGTACTTTAGAACAAAGAAAACTCTCAGTTCAACTTTCTTTTAATTGTTTAAAATAACTTTGAAGAACATCTATTTTTATTCAAAGAAGTTAATAGCTTCAATTATTATTGAATGAATTCAAGCTGTAAGATCAGTTTTATATTACATAATCACTAAAAATATACTTCATGTAGTAAATCTACAAAATTTTTGCAGCACACTTTGATAGACGCAGCAGCACACTACTTGAGAAACATTGCCATAAAAGAAGAAAGGAAGTACAGGTATTCCAATGTTACAGATGACACAATCACTATGCAGATCTGCATTGTGCTTGATGATGATTAATATTTAAAAGAAAAGAGAGGCTATAAGGTAACAATTTTGTTTGTTTGTTTCAAATATAGAGATAAAGAGTGTGTTAGAAATAAGCAGAAAAACTTATCATTGGAAAAAAAATTTACACACATTTATGACTAGTCATTTTTGTAATTAATACTAGCAATAACCTGTCAAACTTGACGGGTTTTTAATTATAGTGTGCTGTTTCCGTTCCCGGATGAGCAGATAGAAGTACATTCTTAGAATGTCTTTGGTTTCTTTCCATTATACAGTGTAATCAAACTGTTCATGAACACCATCATTTGAACGCTTTTTTTTGTTGATTGTAACTATTTTTGGGAGAGTATATATAATGGAAATAATAAAATTTTTCAACACGGTTGCATTCCTCAGCTATGATCAACGTGCACACGGCGAGAATTATGTTATTTTAGATTCAATTTAAAAGTTCTTTGATGACAACATTTCATGTGAAAGTGCGTGGATTGTTTTCAAAGAGTGTTCCCTGATAATAAATGGTTTTAACAAAAACTTTCAAGTTTTCATGATTTGTACATCGGGTGAGGGCTCATGCACACCAATTTTTATGCACTTTTTCTTTGTCGAGCACTACTAATCTTGGGAAAGAATATAAAAATTTTTAAAAAACCAAAGTATTTGTTTTATATAACACCCACGCCGCGCTAGTTGCACACCGTGCGTTGCGCACTTTTTTTTCTGGCGCGAGTTACTATTTTGAGTGAGACTGACCGATGTAACATACATCGGTAATTATGTTAGTTGGGATCATAATGGAACATAATTAACACTTACTAGAACCAGAATGATCATCTAATTCAGTGGTCAGTTCTGATAACTTGGTGTTCCATTCTTCTTGGGATGCTGAGAAATCATCCAGCAAGCCCAATCTGCAAAGATAAATGAATTAGATATTTTTGCAAGAAAATTTTCAACAGATTTAACACAGTAACATGACATAAGCCTCAAAATGCATCAGCTTTATTCTTAGAGTAGACTCAGATGCCACAGCAACAATCTCTATAACAGGGGTTCATAACCTGAAGCCAGAGTGCTTTTATAAGCTTAAATAGCGCTTATCATGAGCACTAAAAAGCTCACCAAACACTAGCAACACAAGATTGGAGTCACACTGCTGCCTCGAGAGTGCCAAAAGTTCATTTATTAATAAATAACTTTATCTGAATTCCCACAATTTATAGTTTTAATAATAACTAAAACATATTTATTTTAGGTTAAAAACTATGAATATGATAAATATTGTAAGTTTTAAAAATTATAATGAATGGATTCAGTATTTAAAAAAAATTAAAATAATGAATTCTGCTTCAAAACTAATGGAAGCGTGAAATTTATTTCTTCTGAAAGGCAGAAATATTATGGCTTCAATTTGTCTAGTTATTAACATACAGTGCATGATGCCTTGCAAAAAAAAAAAAATTTAATTTTTAATTTTCACATTTTGAATTCTGTTCTGCACATCCTGTATGTTTTTCAATGCAGTTACTCATGCAAATGTGTGGTATAATAATTTTTTTTTTTCTTTTTACAATTTTATTAATTTAATCCTTCACAAAAAGAGCTCATTTTTACACCAGATGTGTAAAAGAAGTACTTCCTGTACAAATAGTGCAATGTAAATTCTTTTGTGCTAATAGGAAAATACCATGTGGATGCCTCAAAAGTAAAAAAAAACTGTATATTCATTCCAATCACCTTGGCAACTTGACTATCTTGTTATGGAGAACAACAATCATACTCATAATTATATTGGAATAATATGATTATTATGTAATGCAGTATTCTCTGGGTACTGAAAGACCAACCGTGAATGACACTACAGAACGCGCGGTGGTACATTTTTTGAGACATCCATTATCCTTATGTTCCAGAATCACTAAATTTAAAGAAAATCTGAGAGCATTAAAAAATATCATAAGTCTGTTTAACTACATTTATAAGCTATCAACAGAAGTGCCATTTCATAAAGAAAATCTGAGAGCATTAAACAATATGATCAGTCTGTTTAACTACATTTATAAGCAATCAACAGAAGTGCCATTTCATCAAGAAAATCTGAGAGCATTAAAATCATCAGTCTGTTTAACTACATTTATAAGCAATCAACAGAACTGCCATTTCATCTGCCAAATGAAATTGTTAGCATTTGTTAGCAGAAAAATAATACAAGAACTCCATTGTGCTATTTTACAAAGAAATCATTTTGCTCAAGATATGAGCACCGTCTTAAGAATTTTCCGCAAGCTACCAGTCACAGTCGCACAAGCTGTACTCTCATTCAGTATACTTGACAGGATGAAAATGTGCTCAGCTCCATAAAGTATATCAAGAATATTGTTTCACTGAGATGACAATTAATTTTGTCTTAATGCTGCTTAGAAAAATTCCCTTTATTTTTACACATTACCAGTTGGCAGTATTAGCAGTGGACATTAAAGTTTGGCCTACTTCAAATTTTTCCGTTTAGTTTTGGGAGAGGGGAGACGTTCTTATCAGACAAAAGAAGACTAGGACTTCTACTCCCTCTGGCATGTCGTACAAGGCGAGTAATATAAGGTTGTTTATGAGGATGGCAATTTCATCAAATAAAACACATTTCCACAGAAACCGTCACTGCAAGTGCATGTGAATGATTGACCCAGGCTTCCTGCTATAGGTACCAGCTACAGTGGTTGCTCCATAGGGAGCAGAAAAGAAAATGATGATTTCAAATTTCCTTAACCACGGAAATGAATCATTTTAAAACTGAGATAAATAAACATGCAATTTTATGTTCATCGGGACAGTGGCATGCACAGTGGGCTGATCACCTGCTTGCCAACCAATCTGATTACGGAAACAATGATAGATTCTTCTTCTTCTTCTTCCGTCCTTAGCCACCGACCGTCAAAGCAGTCAGTGGCCATTACGCCTAGTGGCGTCTTAGGGCAACAGCAGATAGGTTTTCTTTGCCATTGTTTCCCATCACGCCTATTGGCGTCTTTAGGGCAACGGAAAATCAATCCATTTGCTGTTGTTTCCGTAATCGAAGTGACTGGCAAACGGGTGATCAGCCCGTTGGTAATGATAGATTGTTTGGTCTGTTTTCGTTCCACAAAGACGCCACTAGGCGTGGTGGAAACAGCGATAGATTGATCAATTTGTTGTTGCCCTGGGACGCCACTAGGCGTACTGGCCACATACTGCTTTGCCGGTTGGTGGCTAAGGATGGAAGAAGAAGAAGAAGGGACAGTGGCATGCAGCAGTGGAAAGTGGGATGATCCTGCTAAACAAAGTGGGATATCTGGTAACCCTAGCTTAGGAGCCTGACCCTCAGGCTCATTCTTCTTCTTCATCTTCATTCGCCCTCAGACTTCTACATTAATGACTCTAATAAAGGCAGCAGTCAGATCAAGGTTCCTGACATCTCCAAACAGTTTTTTTTTTGGTTCTGTCTCTCGGCAGCCTCACAGCCATGTAAATTTACCTGCCCAAATTTCGCAATATATGATAAGTCATGTCACTTTACCTGTCTTTATCACCGCGAGTCTTGCACTCCTGTAAACTACCTCTGCTACACCTGACTTCCTCCAGGTGATCCTTCAAAGTCTTTTGCTCATCCTTGATATGATGCACGTTTTTCGTCAGCGAGCTCAGCTGATTCTGGGAGCATAAAATATGTAAACTCTAAAAAATCAGATCTAAATCATGGCTAGAATATTTTTTTATTTTTAAGAAACTGAAAGTGAAGAGATTGCAACTAGGAACGGGATATTTTATGACAGAGGAACCCCACTGTATAATTTACATTGAGAAAAATACCATAGCACATCATCATCTAATGTGTAACAAATATAAACATTAAAGATAACCACTAACAGAATATTTTAAATGGCAAAACTCTCCAACGCCAATGTTAGAGACAGTTCTAGAAACTGATCCATCCAGAGTAGTACACAATGTGCTAAAATTGTATATTACCAAAAACAAGAATCAGTTACAAGAGCAAATAAGAATGATTACGGTTGATATAGATAAACAAAAGAGAGATGAACAAGCCGGCTTTCCACAAAACAGATCATGCACGGACCAGATAGTCACATTGAGAATAATAGTGGAACAAAGCCTGGAATGGAATTTACCACTATACATTGGATTTGTGGACTATGAAAAGGCATTTGACAGTGTAGACCAGAGAATTACTTTGGAAACTGATGAAGCATTATGGAATCCTCATGAAGATCATTAACTTAGTGAGTCCTTCATGAAGGACACTTACAGAACTGAAAGTGGCAAGAACTGGAGTGCAACAGGGATGCCTTTTGTCACCATTTCTCCTCCTATTGGCTATAGATTGGGTTACGAAAATGTCAACTTCAGCCAAAATTAATGGAATCCAGTGGACTCTGACTCAACAGCTTGATGATCTAGATTTTGCTGATGACCTGGCTCTCCTGTCCCATAACCGTAGTCAGATGCTAAACAAAATGAAAATACTCGATGAGAGGTCACAGCAAGTTGGTCTGAAAATGCATCGTAAGAAAACACAAAGATAATGAGAGAATAAATGCAGGAAACTATAACAACAGTGCACCTTGAAAAACACACCACTACAAAATGTAGAATCATACATATACCTTGGTAGTGATATAAACACAGCTGGAGGGACAGACAATGACATCATAATAAGAATACAAAAGGCCTGAGGAGCTTTCACAGTATTGGAAAATATATGGAGATAAAAAGAACACAAAATAACAATCAAAAGAAATCGTAAGGAGATCAAAAGAAATTAAGTCTAACACACAAATAAGAATAAAAAGAAGTCCAACATAAAAATAAGAATCTTCAATTCAAATGTCAAGTCAGTCCTATTGTATGGCTCTGAAACATGGAGAACAACAAACAAAAAGCTACAGACTTTCATTAATGGGTGCTTGCATAGAACAGAAAGACTGAAGTGGCATGACAAGATGACTAATGTGGAACTAATGACACGAACCAGACAAGTGCCAGCTTAACAAGAGATGGGAAGAAGACGCTGGAGATGGATATGACACACACTGAGGGGAACCTGTTGATAGCATTACCAGGCAGTTCTTTTTCTGGAATCCCCTCGGTAAGAGAAATAGAAAGGGACCAAAGAACACATGGAGAAAAGAACTGTAGACAGACGTGAAAGGGATGAATAAGACATGGAAACACTTTGAGCTGATGGCACGGGACAGAAGACTCGGCACAAGCTTGTTGAAGGCCTACGTTCCTTGGTGAGCCTAAAGGGTAATTGGTAAGGACAACTACAAAATAGTATTCACCGCACAATTTTAGAACAAAAAGTAAGTTTAAAACATGCTAAACCTAAAAAAATCAACAAATACAAAACAGATATATTTAAGATAATTTCAATTACAATAAACGAAACTGAAAAAAGTGACATATACAGCATGACGAATAAAGTAGTGTGACTGACAAATAAAGTTGTATGGCTGACAAATAAGGCAACATAACTGACAAATAAAGTAGTGTGACTGATAAATTAGACAATATTACTGACAAATAATGTAGTGTGATTGACAAATAAAGTAGTGTGACTGACATATAAGGCAATAATACTGACAAATAAAGGAGTGACTGACGAATAAGGCAACATTACTTACAAACAAAGTAGTATGATTGACAAATAAGGCAACATTACTTACAAATAAAGTAGTATGATTGGCAAATAAGGCAACATTACTGACAAATAAATTAGTATGATTGACAAATAAGGCAACATTACTTACAAACAAAGTAGCATGACTGACAAATAAGGCAACATTACTGATCAATAAAGTAGTATGATTGACAAATAAGGCAACATTACTGACAAATAAATTAGTATGACTGACAAATAAGGCAAGATTACTGACAAATAAAGTAGTGTGGTTCACAAATAAGACAAAATGACTGCCTGATAAAGTTGTATGACTTCCAAAAAAACAGCAATACTGACAGACAAAATAGTATGATATAAAGAAGGCAGCAATACCAACAAATAAAGTAGTATGACTGACAAAAGTATTATGATTGAGAAACAAGGCAGCAGTATTGGAAGACAATAAAGTATGATTGAGAAACAAGGCAGCAATACTGACAGATAAGTAGTATGACTGACAAACAAGGCAGCAATACTGACACATAGTAATATGACTGATGTACAAGGTAGCAATACTGATAAAGTAATATGACTGAGAAACAAGGCAGCAATATTGACAGACAAAGTAGTGTGATTGAGAAACAAGGCAGCAATAATGACAGATAAAGTAGTATGACTGAAGCACAAGGTAGCAATAACAACAATGTAGTATTATTGAGAAACAAGCCAGCAATACTGACAGACAAAATAGTATGATTGAGAAACAAGGCAGTAATACTGACAGATAAAGTAGTATGGCTGTTAACAAGGCAGCAATACTGACAAAGTAGTATGACTGACACAAGGCAGCAATACTGACAGATAAAGTAGTATGATTGAGAAACATGGCAGCAATACTGACAGATAAAGTAGTATGACATGTACAATGTAGCAATTCTGACAAAGTAGTATGACCGAGAAACAAGGCAGCAATAATGACAGATAAAGTGTGACTGATAAACAAAGCAGCAATACAGACAGATAAATTAGTATGATAGACAAACAAGGCAGCAATACTGACAAAGGTAATATCGGAATGAACGTCGCTGAACGTTCCGCACAGAATATGGGGATTTTAAAGTTATTTCCCTTTACATTTTCCTGTACCGGGCATTTCACGGGGTATTGAAGTGATAAGTATCGCACTACTAATTTATTCTTTTGCACAAATAATTTATTTATTCTTCGGTATACCCATTCTTCCATCGCTACATCTGTTTCATCAAGTTTAATATATACACTAGGCTCACACTTTTAGTTAAAGTTCAAATGGATTCTTGACATAACCTTGTGACTGTGCCTTGGGATTAAATATACAGTCTTCATATTGCTCAACAAGTGACATGTCTGATTCCACATTTGATCATTTTATCTTGCAAGTGAATTATTTCTTATAAAGCGCTACATGTCAGAATGCTCCATTTCTTGCTTATCTTTTAATATATTTGCTGTCATAAAGAAACAATGCATCTTCTGAAATAAATAAACAATGTGTATGTTATATGAGTTGATGCAAAACATTCTTTTCATTTTAAATAGAATGCTGATTTTTTTGGGTCTATTCTACATAATACTTGTAATATACATCTTCCATACAATTTTATTAATGTTCCCAGGTATTTGAATGTATTGACTATTTTAAAACTTAACTGTTCCATTTACTGTGAAATAGCATTCTGGACAAGTCGTTTACTCCGAGTTGATTGTAGCTTATGTCCTTTTTGCTACTAAATCAAAGGCCTTTATTTTCACTTTCTGCCTTTTCTTCTGTACCTATCATTTCCTATAACGCATTTTCACTATTTGCCATCTAAACTTTCTCATCAGGGAACCTCAAGTTATTTATATAATGTCCACCAACAGATATGTCTGGCATATGGATTTCATTTTTTTTTTTTTAAACCACAGATGTTTATGCTTTGTAACATTTTAATAATTTACCCGTGATTAAACTTTGTCAATTGTATTAGTGTTGTCTATAAAGTTGAAAATATAAAAAATTAATTATGACAAATAAAAGTCTATTAAACTATAAATCAAAAGCATCAAGGTTAAAAAAAAAAAATTAATTAAGGAGTACATGGGGCAGTCACTCAGTATGTCCGTCAATACTTGAATCAGTCCGTTATTAAATTGGAAATTTAATATATTTCGTCAGACTGTGAAATGGTCCTGGGGGCGGCTAATAACAAATTAATTATGACAAATTATTAGTCTATTAAACTATTAAACATTTTTTTTTTAATTTTGTTTATAATTATCTCCGCGTTTTTGCACCCAAAATAGTATGACAGTTCCTAATTATAATCGATACTTGCACACTGCGATACATGCCCAGGAAACTCTTCTAAAGGCAAGAAGGGAAATAACTGCAAGTAAATATTCTGTGCGGAAAAATCAGCGACGTTCATTCCGATATTACCCTGACAAAGTAGTATGAATGAAAAATAAAGGCTGTGTTGCTGGCACAAAGTAGTATGACTGATAAACATGGCAGCAATACTGACAGATAAAGCAGTATGACTGATAAATAATGGCAATGTTACTGACAAATAAAGTAGCACAACTGACAGATTCAACAGCATGTCTGCCATAACAAACATGTATTTCCACAGCATCAAACCTTGATTTCATGAATGGTCTCTGTAAGGTCATCCAGCTGCCGTTGTTGCTGTTGTTGCAGATTTTTACTGTGATTTGTCTCCTTCTCTTCCTTGTCCTGGATCTTGGCCAGCTCCTTCAGAGCAGTCTGGAAACCTGTCTTCATCTCTAGAACCATGTCTTGGAGCTGAAGAGGGAAAAGTACAACCTAATATGATGTTGCTGTTGACACTGATTATAACTGGATTCATATTCTAATTGGAGGTTATTATCATCATCATCCTCATCATCAATTTCCGTTGAGTTCTTTAGGAACATGGAGCCACCACTACAGCTGGTCCCCCTTGTAGGAAGCCTGCATCAAGCAGGTCATATGCTCTTGTAGCGGTCATCTCTGTGGCAATTTGTTTTACATGATGAGGTTGGCAGCCTCATGAATAACCTCATAATAGTCGCCTTCTACGACATGCCTGAAGTTGCAGCAGTCCTATTCGTTCTGTTTATCTTCAGACACCCCCCCCCTCCCCGCAACTAGATGGGACTAATTGCAGGTGGCAGGAGGGAAAATACATATGAAACAGAAAGAGAGGAAATATGGAAACAGGCGCTCATGCACACGTATAGTGTATGTGCGTGCATGTAAGTGTGTGTGTTTGTGTGTGCGTGCGTGCGTGTGTGTGTGTGTATGTGTGAAAGTGAGAATGAATGCAGGGTAAACATACTTTCATTTCTGACAGCGAGGGGAAAATAGAAACTGCAAAAGAATCTGAAGAAAAAAAAGGAAAACACAAATTAAATGGACACTGAGATCATCATCATCATCATCATTACCACCAATCTCCCTGTGCAGCACAACCCTTCAACATATTCACATCTGCCCATCTTGTCCTGTGCCATCCATTCAAAGTCTTTATGTGTCTTCTTTACCTCTCTGACGTCTGTCTCCAACTGTCTTCTCCGTGTGTCTTCTTTACCTCTCTGACGTCTGTCTCCAACTGTCTTCTCCGTGTGTTTTTTAGGTCTCCCTTTCTGTTTCTCTTACTTTGGGGATTCCAGAATAGGGCATGTCTTGTAATGCTGTTAACTGGTGTCCTCAGTCTGTGCCACATCTAACGTTAACGGTTTTTCTTTACCACTGGTACTTTTACTACTTCCTTCCATCCGCTTCACATTGGTGATATTGTCTGTTTTAATCTTTTTATTCGGAACGAGCAAACATTAATCAAAATCTGCAGCATCGTAATTCTCGTGTTTGCTGGTAGCCATGCTTCACAGCCATACAATAGGACTGCTATGATATGTGTCTTGAAAATTCTTATTTTTGTCTTTCGAGGCACCGTAATTGGAATTAGTAAACTTTAAACCCTTTAAAATGTCTGCCCTATCAAATATCACCTAATAGGGAGCGTAAAATGTGTAAGGACATAAGGTATAGCATATATACGTATGTATGTGTTCTGGTGCCACACTGTATCGGCACCAGTCCTGTGGGCTCACCAGCAGAGGTTTGCTGCATGGGTAACAGCTTGTCCTTTTTATCCAAGCGCCCAACCTCGTGCCCACCGAGACATCGTTTCGGGGGCGCGTTCCTATAGTCAGAAATGACTGAAAGGGATAGACAGACAGGCAGATGGACGGACGGACAGGACGGGACGGGACAGACAGATTTATTTTTATTCCTACATTTTTCCAAATGCAACGAATACTCCTATTGCCTTTTGTATTTGTTAAATACTTTATATTCGTTGAGGGTCAGATAAATGTTTAAAGCTCTCAGATACACGCCTGGTATTTTCAGACGTGCATCTGAGCACAGCATTGATATGTTTTGTAATGTTATTTGCGTACGACCGTGCACCTTTATAAAACGGGGAATGGCGCGGTACGACGCAGTGATTTGTTGCTATACGGGCAACGTACTTGAGGCAGATCCCGATATTCTCCGTCTTGTATAGACGTGAATTTTTCGTGTGCTTGTCCTTAGTCTAGGAAAGACATGGTTATAAAGAAATTATAATCATCTGAAAGATGAAGATGATATTCTTGATGAGCAATACCAAGAATTGTTTGATTTCTAATATTTAGCCAGAAAACAGCTCGTTTTGGAGTATACATGTGCGATTGAATGGATAAGGTATGTAAGATGACAGAGAGAAGAAGGGCAGAATGTAAGACGGGCCTGCGTGCCCAATTCTTAACCCTTTGAAAATAAAGTTCGTACGTTCGTTCGTTCTATCTGTCTGTCTGTCTATCTATCTATCTATCTTTATTTATTTTAAAAACATACTTTAATTATGATGATTATTGCAAATGTTTGATGTTATATTACCTTTATAATGATAAATGCCTTAATAATGCTTAAAGTAAATGTGAGGATGAAAGGATACAGTATACATGATGAGAGAGAGAGGAAGGGCAGAATGTCAGACGGGCCTGCGTGCCCAATTCTTAACCCTTTGAAAATAAAGTTTGTTCGTTCGTTCGTTCGTATCTGGCCTCCGATACTTAGTCTCCTACACGTAACTGCAGAGCTTCAGCTTGACCAGTTAGGTCAGCTGGTAGTGCGTCCAGTTTACGCTAAGAGCTATTTGGATCGTAATTAACTCTATATAGATATATGCTCCAAGATTTTATCATGGTCACTGTTGTAAACTCATGCACTCTACTGGTACGTTGCTGTAGAGCTTCCGTTAACCTTCGTGTGGTAACGGCTAGTGCAGTCAGTCAACGTCCACGTTGATTATTATATATGCCAATGTATCTACTGTCAAAACCATATCGATGAACTGTACTTGCACATGATGTCAACGTCTTTCTGTAATAAATCGTATCGTCATTCACGTTCAATAATGGGTCCAGTATGCCTTACTTACCAATTGGTCAGTCTTATGACCCAATCGTTACTGTTACGTTTGTCTTGTCGTCTTTATCCATAACGAAGCGACGGCCCACAACAACATTCGCACCATAAACCACCAATACAGAGACGTAGCGGTAACAGTATTCTTTTTAAATCACTGTCTGCCCTTCCAACTGTGTCTATGTTTACTGCCCTTCCAACTATGTCTATGTTTACTGCCCTTCCAACTGTGTCTATGTTTAAAAAACGGTAAAGGTAGTCCAACAGCAGATACCACCAGAGGGGGAGTGACATGTTACAGACTTTACTATACCAGGTCCAGTTTTGAGAAGTGGGGTGACCAGTTCCCTTCCTTACTGCCTTTGCCTTCCTTAACAATTATTTACAGCTAGGTACATTGGAGCGTAGTGCCACCATGTTCAGAACCCGGCACCTTTATCGCAAGAGGCCAGCGCTCTAAGCCCTCTACCTATCGCATGTTCAAAGATAAAGGTAGTCCCATAGCAGATATTGCCGTAAGGCTGTGAAGTGTTAGAGACTTCACCACACTTGGTTGTGACAGTACGGACTGTTACGTCGGATTAACACTAAGGTGCTGCCACTTAATTATAGTTAGGGTAAGAATACTTAGCAAGATTAAACACTAAGTATTTGAGCGTGTCTAGTTAGCGTAATAACACTAGTCACAAATCCTATGAGTGATTTAATTAAAGGTTAAGAAATGACGTCATCGAACTTGGGGTAGAATTGCCCAGTAGTTAGGACGGAAGTGATGGTTTGAGAGAAGGGGGTTAAGTGAGTTGGTTTTAGGCACGAGACGAGCGAGGCAGTGATTTTGGGGTTTGGACCATCTTGTAAGTTCGATGGTTGTGTGTTATTTCTTGGGATGACTGGTTTGTATACCGCAGAAGCACATTTATTTATGAACTATTATGAAGTTGTCAGAGTGTGCAGACACTTAATAAAGGTGTTCATTCATATTTAATCCAGCTTGAACTTATTTCCTGAACGTCAGTAGGAAGTGTCGTTTGTTTACATCAGGTAATTGAGAAAAGAATGTTACCATATTTTCGACGATCATGCAGCCTAAAACATAAACACAGTTACGAGTCTCCAAAAGAACCACCTGGGTTATGTTCCTATTCTGTAATCACCATCTCTGGCAGTCGCCAGTAAAACAACAGATGAACATTGATAAAAGATTCCACCCCATTCTCACCCTGTCACACTAGACTTGATTTGTCACCGTGACCAAGCCCGGTCACATCTAACTTGATTCGGTGCCGTTCCCGTCCACTCCCCCGGCCACATAACTTGATTTGGTGCCGTTGACCAGCTCGTAACTGCCTTTTTACGATGGATTCAGCTACTTGATTTGGTGCCCGTGACCAGCTCGTAACTGTTTTTTTATGATGGATTCACCCATTCAACAGCTAGAGCATCAGGTATACTTGTTACAACAGCAAAATCAACTGCTTCAACAGCAATTGTCACAACAACAGGCAGCGAGTAAAACTTTACCTGATTCTCCGGATACTTCATCCAACACATTACAGTCCATTGCAAATACGCTCAGCTCCGTAACACAGAGTGCCAATTACCAAAACATTAATAACATTGTCAAGCCGTTTCACGGTGATGCTTCTCACTTTAGACAATGGCTTGTTGATATTGACAAGTTTGTGTCTTTGATCCCCTCGGCAACCGATGAGGACCGAAAGCGTGTTGCATTCTTCTCCTCCCAGTCATTGGTAACTGATTTCTTACGCCGTCGTGCACAACTTTTCCCTACAGAAACTTATGCTTCACTGAAGAAGGCAATGGTCAGTCGCTATTCATCCATAACGGATTGTCAGCACGCGTGGACTCTTCTTCGTAGGGTACACCAGGACAGACAGGAACCTGTACAATTTTATGCAGACAGACTGTTAAACTTGGCTGAAGATGCCTTCATTGATTCGTCTTCCACATCTGCAGATATTGATCGGCAGCTTGTTGGTATTTTCATTGATGGTTTGTCATCCGACGCACTTAAGTTGCATCTGATCCGCAAGGATCCTCAGACAGTCACAGATGCAATACAACAGGCCATCACAGAGGACAACGTGAAGAAACGCTTTACCAACCGTCTTGGTCGCGAGCCTCGTCTTGAACACCAATATGATGACGAACCGATGGACGTTAGCCATTGCCGCCACTCTTGGCAGCAACCTTCAAGGTCACCAATGCCTTGTAATAATGCTTCCAATTATCAGTACCAGCCTCGACGCCTTCACCATCCACCAGCGCACAGGTCCATCAAATAGCTTCAATAATATGTTACACTTGTGGGCAAAGGGGACACGTCTCGCGCAGCTGTTTTCAGCGGCTACAAAGCAGTCCACAGCCTCACAGTAATCCCGTGCCACAACCATTACATTATCAGAACAGACAGCAGCGACCACGCCAACCTTCTTGGCTTCCTACCAATCCTGTGCCCTCCCCCCAAGGTCCTCCGCGTTCCTTTTTACGTGGACAGTCCCGTCCTGCACCCCTAATGAATCAGGGAAACCCTTGGGTTGCCCAGTAGTTAAGACCATACCGGGTAACTTGAACACATCCTCACATCGGTCTTTACAGACTAAATGTTTACTTTCCTCCCCACCTTCGGTGTCTTCCTCCTCTCTTTCTTATGTCTCTCCTCCTTTTGTCACTCCGGATCCTTCATCATGTCTTATCTCCATCAACACGAAAAGCTACCGTGCTCTTGTTGATACTGGCGCAACTGTTAGCCTCATCCGTGAACAGTTGTTTCGTCAGATTCGTCGGCACGTAACATTTTTTCCTTCCTCTACTCCTTTGGCCTCCGTTACTGGCCAACCTTTACGTTCCATTGGAACTGCTATGATAAGCCTCAAGATTGGTTCTCAATCTGTTGTCCATCCATTCATTATTACAAGAGGCATGTCCCGTAACTTTATTCTCGGCCGTGACTTTCTTTTTCGTCATCACGCCCGAATCTATTTTGACTTGCGACAGATTCGCGTCAATGGTGAATACATCCCTCTTCAGGATGATATTCACATTGCATCCTTTGTCCGCCTCACTGCTCCTATTACCTTAAAGCCTCACTCTTTGACTATCGCTACTGGTCGGGTCAAACGATCCGACTATGTCTCATCTGGCCATTCTGTCATAGTGGAACCATTACCGGGTATTGACATCATTGATGACCCCTGCATCAATATTGTTGATGGCATTGTTCAGGTTTCCATTAAGCGTGATTTTCCCGTCATGCTGTTAAATACTTCTGGGAAGCCTGTAACTGTCAAACGTGGTACAGTTATTGCTCACTTAGCATCACATTCTCTGCCTCATCGTACTTTTCCTCCTTCCACAGAGTATGATAACCACCCCCCCCACTATTCCTTCCCATTTGGTTACTCACCCTCCCTCCTCACACCCCTCTACCATTGGTGCTGTTACTAATGCGCGTGTATCGTTTAGTAACTACCCTCCTCAGCGCCGTTCACTTTCCTCTCCTACCTTTACAACTCTCCCCTGTACTTCCGGTTATCGTACTTCTCCTCCTCAGCCTCTCTTCCCACAACTTTCTCCTTCTCCCTCCTCTTCCTTGAATGTGCCACCTACACGCCTTGCTCAATTAATGGAGCAAGTGACAACTGACTCCCCACATGCCAGTCGCATTTGTCAGTTCGTCAAGAATAATCATGATATCTTTGCTCTCTCAGACATGGAACTGAAGAGAACCAATACTGTAACAATGGAAATCCATACCACCACTGAAGTGCCTGTCTCACTTAAGCCGTACCACACTCCACTTAAGAATAGGGAGATCGTGGAGAAATCGATTACGGATATGTTGGCAGCAGGTATCATTGAGAGATCCCGATCCTCCTGGTCTTCCCCTATTGTAATAGTCACTAAGAAGGATGGTACTAATCGTTTCTGTTGCGATTATCGGGCTTTGAATGCCATCACCAAGGTAATTTCATACCCCCTTCCTCGGGTTGATGATATCTTGGCGACCGTTGGAAAATCTAAGTGGTTTACTACCCTAGATGCCCGTTCTGGATTCTGGTGCATTCCGATGTCACCGGAAGCCAAAGTGAAGTCCTCTTTTTGTACACATATTGGGAGTTACCAGTGGAATGTCATGCCTTTCGGCCTAAAGAGCAGCCCAGCTACGTATATGTCCCTCATGGATGAAGTACTGAAGGGCATGCAATCTTACGCCTTGGCTTATGTTGATGACATCTTGATCCACACTCCAGGAACCCTTGAGGATCATTTACTCCATGTTGAGAAAGTCTTTAACCGACTGAGGGCACATAATATTATGCTCAAATTAAGCAAATGTGCTTTCTTACAGACCGAAGCCAGATATCTTGGCTTCATAATCAACCAAGATGGTGTCCGTCCGGATGATGCTAAAGTGCAGGCCATCCGTGATATGCCCTCTCCTACTTCTGTTCGCCACGTTCGCGGTTTCTTAGGCAGTTGTTCCTACTATAGAAAGCACATAGTCAATTTCTCTCGAGCTGCTGAGCCTCTTATTGCTCTAACAAAAAAGTATGCTCGATTCCGATGGACTGACGTCTGCCAGGATGCTTTCAATTATCTTAAGTCTTCACTTACTAAGATTCCTCGTTTGGCATATCCAGACATTAGACGTCCTATGATCTTGTATACGGACGCATCTCTTCGGGCTGTTGGTGCTTGTCTTGTCCAGGCCAACATCTCGGACTCTCCTCCGATTATTGCCGAAGTCCCAAACGAGATGCCTATTGCGTTCCTCTCTCACGCACTCAGTCGGTCTCAACAACGATGGACCGTTACTGAGAAGGAAGCTTTTGCCATACACTATGCATTGCAAAAGTTAGACTTCTATCTACGTGGTACAAAGGTTTTAATCCGTACTGACCACAAGCCTTTGCTTACTTGGTTAACCAAGACGTCTGAGCAACCCCGTAAGCTACAAACTTGGGCTCTGAATTTACAGAGTTATGATGCTACCATTGAGCATATCCCAGGAGAACATAACACTGTAGCTGACCTTCTGTCTCGGATTCCATATGATACTTGTACAGACCCCTCCTATTCTTCTAAACCGGATCCTAAGGCGTCATCAGACCTTGATGATAACGCCAAAGAAATACTTGTCATAAATGCTGACTGTCCTCCTGTCATTTCTGATCATGAAAATCTCTCTAGCTCTCCTGATGAGCTCCTCTTTCTTTCTTTCACTGCGAAGGAACAACTTCGAGATCCTGCACTCCTGCAAATTCGATCTCAGTTTCAGCGTGACCCAAAATCTGTTTCTAATTACACTATTCAGTCCTCTGATAACGTTCTTTACTGGATTAACCCTAAATGTCCAGATAAACTCCTCATCTGTCTTCCTAAACATCTTATCCCTCGTGTTCTCCATGATTTTCACGATTCTAATGGCCACATGGGGCGAGATAAAACACGAGACATTATTTCTAAACGATATTACTGGTCTTCTCTCTATAAGGACGTTGCCGAGTATGTTGACTCTTGTAGAACATGCAAGCAGCGCAACATGCGTCCTCTGCGTATCCCTACCCAAATGATGTTTCTGACACATTTTCCCATGGAATGCATCAGCGTTGATCTCTCTGGTCCCTACCCCCTTTCTCAGTCCGGTAATACCCATGTCTTGCATTTTGTAGACCAGTACTCTGTCTGGCCCGAATGTTTTCCACTCCGTGGCTCTTCCTCTGAAGATGTTACTGAAATCTTCCTTAATTCTTTTGTGCCTCGCCACGGTTATCCTAAGACTATTCTTTCGGATAATGGGAAGCAATTTACAGGTCGCCCTTTCCATTCTACTCTTGCAGCCCTTAATATCAGACATAAGATGACCAGCTTCTATAGGCCTCAGTCAAATGGTCGCAACGAAAGAATGCATAAGACTCTTCATGACATTCTCTCCAAATTCACAGCTGATAATCCGCAGTATTGGGATGTTTATATACCCCAAGCACTTGAGGCTCTGCGTGTCAATGTGAATGATACAACTGGTTTCTCACCATTCTACCTCTTGTATGGCAGGGAACCACGTCTACCTTTGGATAATCTCCTTACTCCTCAAAGGAAATATATGGGCGATAATCCCATTGAGATTATCCTGCGACAAAAACGTACCGCCCACCAGCAAGTTCACCATAACGCTCTCAATGCGTTTAAGAAACGACAGCGTTTGCTTGATAAGGGCACTCGCTTGCCATCATTCCATGTTGGTGACTTAGTCTGGTTTAAAAAGAATGTCCGTAGCGATAAATTTGATCATCGCTGGCTTTCAGGGTACAAGATAGTGAAACAGACAACACCGGTTACCTTCGTGATATGGAATGAAGAGCGACACCACGAAACTAAAGCTCATGCTACCCAGTTGCGACTAGATGTGCAACGCCCCTACACTGTCCCTCCTCATGCTCTTCCGTCTGGCCGCCCCGTGCGACAGGCTACCCTCCAGTATAACCCTTCCTCCTCTTCCTCTCCCTCCATGTCTGAACTTGCATCTTGTCCTCCTTCAGACCCCATTAGTTCTGCCCCTGTCTCCTTTATCCCTCCTCCTGCTCCACTTACATCTGTTCAGCCCTATGCTTACGATGCTTCCTCATCAGAATCTGATAGTCCTCCCAGTGATGATGTTTTACACAGACTCCGGTCTAGAGTAGTCCGTCGAGCTGCTGTTCCTTCCGCCTCCTCGGTGCCCTCTCCTTCTTCCCCCTTCCATATGGTTGATCGTACCAGACGTTATCGTTCCTGTTCTACCTCCGAGGGTCCTATCCCTCTTCCTGAGCTGTACTCACGTATCCACTCCCGTGATGCTCGCTTGGCTGAGTTACTCTCCGTTACTCCAGGCCCCTCTCATGCTTCGTCTCAGCATGATATTATTGTACCTCCTATTACTGCCGCAACTCCTGTCCATACCTCCCTTCCTCCTTCTGTTCAACTCTCTTCTGACCCCGCTTTTCCTCCCTCTGGTTATTTTCCTCCACCTCCCTCCGACCTTGATACAGCCCCTGAGTCCGACTCTTCGGATGTTGAACCTCCTCTTCCTAACTCTGAATGCTTTCCTCCCCTTCCCTCCGATCTTGACTCTTCACCCGATTCTGCTTCTTCTGATATTGAACCTGATGTTCTTCCTCCCCCAGCTCGTTTTCCCTCTAAACGTCGTCATTCGACCTCATCTAGCGATTCTGCTCCCCTTCCTAAGCACCTTCACCAGCGGGCCGCCCATGTACGAACCCGTTTTCGTCGCTCCCGTGGTTCTGTTCATTCTCCTTACCGTAGTCCCTCTCCTCCGCCTCTCCCTCCCCCTGTCACACCTCCGTCCCGTAGATTGCGTGTTCCCCTCCGTTATCCTCATACCAGTCCGCAGCCTCTACCCCGACCCTCCCGTTGTTTCCCGTAGTCCATGCCATTGTTCCTACATCCCAACCTACACAGTACGATCCTCGCCTGTTATTGTAAGCCATTGAAAGATTGGAAGCAATGAACATTTTTGCAAAGATGTTTACAAATTGAACTGCACTTACCTCCAGATGCCTTCTCCGGTCAGGTTGACATTTCCTGCCCTGCTATTATTTTTAGCATGAAGTCGACCCTGCTTCTCGTGTCTTCCGATGCAGATCTCCTACACAATACCCTCCTGCTGAATTGTTTGATCCTGATGCTACCGTGAAGACCATTCGTTACGCATCCTTGAACATCTGGGTTACACACTTTACGCACATTTCCAGTTCAGATAGGAAAGTCCAACAGCCGTTATTTATGGAGAGCTGTTACATTTTCGTCCGCAAGAAAGACATTGCCGAATCTGCCAGTACATGAACAGTTCCCTCACGACATCCTTTCGACCACTGCTGATGGAGATCCACCAACTCAGACGATCTCTGCAGTCCTGATATATTGTAGTTGATGTAGTTCCCTTTTACACGTGTTAGCGTCATTATGTCACATTATTTTTGACTGATGTAATATTTGACCATCTTGTATGCCCCTATGATTTTTTGTTTTTTTGTTTTTTGTGTGTTTATTTTTTTTTGTTGCCACGTTTCTGACGTAAGATTTTACCCAGATTTTTTTAAGGTTTATATCGTTCTGTTGTACCAAATAAAAGTGATTAACTAATGTACATCTTCACCCGCCACTAATGCTGGCATCATTCACGATTTATTATGATGATGACACCATATTGCATTATGATTGTTTGCATTTTCAGTTATTGTTACACCGACACTCATACATGTGATTTAACTATTTGCCCATTTATATATTCTATACCATTGTCCATTGATTACCATGTTTCCATTCCATTCATTGTTTCCGGTTATTGTTACACAGGCAAAGTCATTTTTTTTTAATGAGACTTACCCATTTTCCCCATACTTTGCCACCAAGTTCTGTGGTTCTATTTTCATTTGTTCCATTCATATTTTTTTTCATCACCCACTTCAGTGAAGTGTAGGGTGACAGCCTTTTTATGTGCACCCGCCATATTTTTTTTGCCATTTTTTTTTTCCTTGCGACGTTAACTCGCTTGTCTTTTTATTTTATGTTTTATGATTCGCACAAGTGTGAGAGATATTGATGACTATAAACCCATAAAGCGTTTTGTTAGTTCGTTGATGATTGTTAGTTACTGTTCTATTTTGCCCATATTTTTTTTGGCCACTTATTAGTACTAATTGTAGCCACCATAACCTCCATAGTTTTTTTTTCCATGTGTCCCTCGTTTATGTTATGTCCATCAGTCCCTACCCCTTCATGATTGATTTTTGTGTGTGAAACGTTAATGGTGTTATTTCATCCATTATTCCAATCTATTGTTTATTGTAGTCCTTCTGATATGATTTATGGTGGGATACACGAATCACAATAATTTTGTTTTAGAGTTAGTACATTTTTTTCTAGGGAATAAAGTGTCTCCTACGGGATACACTTTAGTGGCCCCGGGCGTATGTGACAGTACGGACTGTTACGTCGGATTAACACTAAGGTGCTGCCACTTAATTATAGTTAGGGTAAGAATACTTAGCAAGATTAAACACTAAGTATTTGAGCGTGTCTAGTTAGCGTAATAACACTAGTCACAAATCCTATGAGTGATTTAATTAAAGGTTAAGAAATGACGTCATCGAACTTGGGGTAGAATTGCCCAGTAGTTAGGACGGAAGTGATGGTTTGAGAGAAGGGGGTTAAGTGAGTTGGTTTTAGGCACGAGACGAGCGAGGCAGTGATTTTGGGGTTTGGACCATCTTGTAAGTTCGATGGTTGTGTGTTATTTCTTGGGATGACTGGTTTGTATACCGCAGAAGCACATGTATTTATGAACTATTATGAAGTTGTCAGAACGGGCTGATCACCCGTTTGCAAGTCACTTTGATTACGGAAACAACAGCAGATGGGCTGATTTGTCGTTGCCCTAAAGATGCCACTAGGCGTGATGGGAAACAGCGGCAGAGAAAGCCTGTCTGCTGTTGCCCTAAGACGCCACTAGGCGTAATGGCCACTGACTGCTTTGACGGTTGGTGGCTAAGGACGGAAGAAGAAGAAGAGAATGAAGTTGTCAGAGTGTGCAGACACTTAATAAAGGTGTTCATTCATATTTAATCCAGCTTGAACTTATTTCCTGAACGTCAGTAGGAAGTGTCGTTTGTTTACATCAGGTAATTGAGAAAAGAATGTTACCATATTTTCGACGATCATGCAGCCTAAAACATAAACACAGTTACGAGTCTCCAAAAGAACCACCTGGGTTATGTTCCTATTCTGTAATCACCATCTCTGGCAGTCGCCAGTAAAACAGATGAACATTGATAAAAGATTCCACCCCATTCTCACCCTGTCACACTAGACTTGATTTGTCACCGTGACCAAGCCCGGTCACATCTAACTTGATTCGGTGCCGTTCCCGTCCACTCCCCCGGCCACATGGTACACCTTTGAGAAGTAAGGTTACCAGTTCCCTTCCTCGCTGTCTTTGCCTTCCCTAGCTCAAGAACAGAGTCAGGTACCCATTTACAGCTTGGTAGACTGGAGCGCGACGCCATCATGTTTTGAAGCCTGTGCCTTAGCCGCAAGAGGTCAGCGTTCAAACCCCTCTGTCAATTGAACGCACATGTCTGTTGTTGCTAAGAAATATGTACGAGTCCACATCTTCCAGGAATGCCTCTCCAAGAGTAGTCTGGTAATCATTTGCTGAATTTATTCCCATAATTGTTTTTATTTTTCGGTTACAGTATTTTCAGATCCAACTGCTGTGACCTCTCACCAAGTATTTTCATTTTGTCATGCTGTTACGACATTAAATATATATGTTATATGTTGGCCCCACTTAAATTTGCTACCAGTTTAAAGTTACGCGCTAGCATATTTAATTGATGCCAACATAAGGTGCTTTGCACTAAAGTATTTTTATTAATAGGCGCGATTTTGTGTAGACGTCAATGGATAGTTATGACGTAGTATGGTGTTATGCTGAGGCATAACAACGGTTGTTCTTCACCCTTTTGTGATTAGAATCCGTCCAAGTAAGACGCGATTTCCAGTACCGTACTCCCAATATATTATTGTGCAGATTTTCTCCTCAACTAATGGCCAGGGGTCGGCCTTATTATTATTATGGATGCAGTATTGGAGCATCGTATTGTTATGAATAATCTTCTTTCCAAGAAGAAATACAGGGAGTATTTTGATTATAATTATTAAAATTATAATATCGCCAAAACTACGATTGTCGCTACCGGACGACCGCCAGACGGTATCGCGTGTATAAAGGTCGGACATTTTGACGATACGTAAAAAACACAGAATATACCCCAATTATAACCAACTTTCAGGTTGAACAGGGTATTACAGCAACATAGTAGACGAAAACAACAACAACAACAACGATACGTAAACTAATCTAGGAGACTGCACTGATTGTAATTGATTGATGCCATGAATGTCTTTAATCGTATTTCGGTAAATAAATGTGCATAATCGTGGACTCTAAACTGAACAGCGTTATCAGATTCTATCAAGATGAATGACTCACCTTCGCAACTTACATCAATCAGTATGATAGCTCAAGACAATATATATATATATATATATATTACAAGTAAACAGAACAGAATAGAAACTACCCCTTTAACAAAGTGGCAACAATGACTTTAACAATGGGCTAGTGCGTAACTTTAAACTGGTAGCAAATTTAAGTGGGGCCAACATATAACATATATTTAATGTCGTAACACATGCATGTAACAATATCTGTGTACGTCCTTCTACATTCTTCGTTAACTCCTGCATTACCGATTTATTTCTTTTTTTTTCCTCACACTCATCGTCCTTTTATTTGGCATATTTTATGCACCTACATTTTTTGCCTAGCCACTCCCAGACTTGTTTAACTTTCACCATGTGAATCGCAGTATTACAAGGCTAATTAGACAGGTCAGTGAATAATACTTTTATCACTTAAGTCGTCTAGCCACCTTTGATAGAGACGGTCATTGTTGATACAAGGTGGTTTCGCCCGATCGACGGAAAGAAAGCCAGATTGTCAATCTGGAAAAACCGTCTGGGAGATGTACGTAAACACAGGCGATAATATGTAATCGCTTCCGATGTCTCATCTCTGTATCAATAATACAGATAACCCGTCTTGGGAGATTATGTTGGGAAAGGTATTAGCCAGGAAATAAGTTCACCGGTGTGTTTGGGAGTTTGCATAAGTGCAATCGGAAGTATTACTGCCATATTTGAAAGAGGTCACGAGTTTAAATTTTAAAACACGCGGGGGATAGTAATGATTTAACACCCCGACCCACATAGTTCTAAAGAGATAGGATTGGTCTAAATCGAGAGCCTGACATAAACTTTAGCTCTCATTGGAAAGCTGGCCGGAAATATCATTTGGGACATGGACTGAGTAAGGGAAATATAATCTAGCGAAATCGGAGACACAAATCAGACTGCATTTTCAACAACGTCAAGTAACAACTCCCAGTAGCCAGAGAGAAGGATCGGACAAAGAATTCCAAAATTAAATGTGACAGATCGAAGTATATGGGCGTCTTTATATTTAATAGAAAGCCCGCAATTTTTAAATACAAAGACTGGAAACTTAAGGAATCAGAAACCGAAGTCATAAGAGGGATTCTGACACTATCCTAGACCGAGTGTTCGAAACATCAAATCAAAGCTGCTGTGTCCATTCTACTGTGCCAAGAGATTGTATATCACATTTGGGGTGAGTGTAAACATATATATATATTTTTTTAAATCTGACATGTCTTTATTTTCTAAGTGGTTATACCAGTCATAGGAGGCTGGCAACCTCAACAAATGAAAATAGTATGTTCATAAACCACTACAGCAAGCACTGGTGTTAGCTTTATGTTAGTTCGCTCAGGAAAGCGAAAGCAGAAGCGACCCCAGACTCTGAACGGAGCAGTGAGATGATTACCTCACATGTGCCTAGGGTGTATAGTATCATTTTGTGAGATATGTGTACTTTTATAATGTTAGTTCAGACAAATCATTGCACTCACGCTGTCCAGACAAACTGCTCCGTATTTAAGTAACCAGAAGAATAACGGTGATTTCTAATCATATTCCCTGAGTTATCCTATGTATACTCAGGGAGAATAATTATTCAGAGAGGCTAACATTTGTGGGTGGACAGCGAGACAATGCGCCTGTTAATCTTCAGCCCACAAATGTACTTAGCAGAGGCATTTGTTCTTTTATTTTTCCCAAAGTTCGTGGTACGAGACTACATTACTGTTCGTAGTACGAAGTTACACTTACAAGAAGCCAGTCTGAAGTAAGAGTCTTCGCCACAATCTTGTGACTCAAAAGCTAGGGTCGACACCAACTACCTACAGTGGACACGTTGTGAAGACACCCACATTGACATTAGGAGTGGAGTTCATCTAGACGCCTCTAAAGAAGAGCCCTCATCACGAAAGACTCGACAACCAACCATTGCAGTACTCTGCCAGTTAAGTTTTCGTTAACAGGCGCAAGCAACGGACAAATAATCATCAGTCCCCAATTAAGTCTCAGTGACGACAATTTTAAAGACCTTTTAAAGTCACTGCCATCCATATTTATTTAAATTTGTTAAAAACGAATTGATTATTAAATTTGTTTTATGTTATTTTACAAATCCCTAGTTGATTCAGTCCTTATAGATAAGAGAGCGCATGTATGATCTAAAATCTTTAATACATATACATATAGTTACAGCCATAGAGCCAAAAATACTTATAACAGGAATTTTGCTGGATTAAACCATCTGGGGGATCGAACAAGCCACACCTTTGCTTAAAACTTCAAAAAAGGTGCCGGATCAGATATAAGTTAATAGTGCTCTGCCCTATGCAGCCTTGTTTTTTATTTCTGAATTATCTTGTGATGACTCCTTTGAGATAGAAGCATCATTATCCTTCTATCTACAACTCTGCCAAGAGTAATCTTGTGCGAAGGTAGACACCTTTGAAGACCCATGTTAGATACTCTTGAGTTTTGGCCACTGGTGGACCACTACTGCAGAGCAAGAGGGAGGTAAATTCCGTGACAACGCATCTGGTTACAGCTATCGGACAGAGCATTTAGGTCACAGAAACAATCTAGATCATCGAGCTAGTCTTCTCGGAATCCAGTGAATTCCACTTCTGTTGGTTTACGTTGTTGCTTCCAAAATCCAATCTACAGCCAGGAAGAAGAGAAATGGTGACAAGAGGCACCATTGTCGCACTCACTTATTTCGCAGATTTTTGTAAGATGTCCTTCATGAATAATTCTGAATTTCATATAATGCCGTCTTTTGTTTTCTTTATTAGGATAATGGACTTAAATGGAGGACACTATCATGCCTCATCAGTTTCCAAAAATGACACAGTCTAAGCTGTCAAAGACCTCTTCATAGTTTATAAATCCAATATAAAGTGCTGAATTCAGTTTCAAGTTGAGTTCTACTATTATCAGCAGTGTTAACTATCCGTCCTGCTCAGAATCTATGTTGTAGAAAGCCTGCTTCTTCTTCTCTCAATTTTCTGTCCATGGTTTCTTTCAATCTCTCAAGTATGATCCTGTTTAATATTTTACCTGACACTGAAAGGGATATTATTTTTCTGTAATTTATGCACTCTTGCAAATCTCCCTTCTTCTGGCAACTTGAGTAGATGTCCTTCCTTCCAGTCTACTGATATGTCTTCTCTCTCCCAAACTTTCACCAAAAAATGTGATACTATCATATATATAAAATCCCAGCTTTTTCTGTCAGTGCGTAACGCTAAGGGATGCAACTTTGGTTGAAAGTTAGACATTAATTGTATTGTTTCCCTTATATGTACTCTCCCGAAAATAGTAACACTTACCAAAGAAGACTGCGCAAATGACGGTGCTCATGAACAGTTTGATTATACTGTATGGAAACAAGTCAACGCCACAACTGATAAACAGTACATGAATTGGAGACAGGAAGATGCGGAGATCCATGATTTAAGTTGTACCAGGTTAAAACAACAGGCAATCAAGATGCACTTCTGTCATGTTCAGACTTTTAACATCAGATGTAAAACAAGTATTTTGGTTGTTTAAAAAAAAAATACTTTTGAATAAGTAAAATTGCCATTAGGTATTGGTGCTTTTGAATTTAATTCCCGTCTTATGACGGGCTTTTACACTAGTATATAATATGAGATAATGCATGGGGCTGGCACCTCATCATGTTAAACAGATTGCTACAGAAACCACTGCTACATCAGCATGTCAATTCTTGATGCAGGTTTCCTGCCAGGAGATGCCAGCTGCAGTGGTGCTTCCATGTCCTATAAGGAGCCACAAGGAAAATGATGACATATGACATCTATGAAGAGCTGTTACTATCTGCTTTAATGACTTCTACAGGAACGCCATCTTGGCCCATGGCTGTTTAATCTCTTAGAAACTTTATGATGTCCTCCATATCTGCTTTTTCTAAGTAAATTTTATCTCTTCTAATAGCTGGATGCCTGGAAGATCTTGCGGAGCTATTCTGATTAGAAGCTCTTCAAAAATAGTCCGTTCATCTCTTCATTTGCTCTTTGATGATGCTAAGTGCTTTACCATCCTTGTCGATGATAAGATAACTAATTCCCTGATAGCTTCTTTGTATTGCTGTTTCCTTTGGCTGTGGCTTCATCTGCCTCCGTCAGCTTCACATTGCATTTCTTTTTGCCTATTCTTATATGTTCTCTTATTTCTTTGTTTGCTTCTATGTATACTTCATAGACCTTGGCTCTTGAACTTCTTGTTTTGTTTTTTTTTTAATTTAAATCTGCTGGGGGTTTTTTTAAACTTTTATCTTGGTGATGACGTATGCTGTTATTCGTGCTTTGTGCTGGTGTTCCCTTTCCCCATAAACGTCTCCACGTACCTCATTCCCATATATTTGTTATCTACTTCCACTCGCCTTCAATGACACGGGGCTTAATGTACGTACATATAAACCAAAAAAATACATATACCCATGTTGGCATGGATTTGTCAATATCAAGTTACGGAATTACTGCTGTCTTGTTATTCTGGTGTATGGCCTTAATGGCCGTAACTCCCGCTGGCCCTCAATTTCCTCCCCCCAACAAGCGAACCGGTAATTGACTATTTAAAAAAAAATCAAAATACCCTCACGCGGCGACTCTTTCAAACAAATTTTCGTGTTAACTTGGCTTACTCTGGCAACACGTCAGCGCTGAATGCCAAAGATAAATGTAACAAAGCTAAGCGGTGACGTACCCGCTACCGCTCCACCCAAAACGCTATTTCAGTAAAAGCTTATTATCCCCATCATTAGCGGCCCATGCCTGATGCCAAAGCACGTCAACGGTTGAAATTACTAGAGGTGCAAGGCAAAACCAATCATAATTCAAGCCTGACACTACCGCTTATGTGAGGTTTAAAAAAGAAAGAAGAATAACAACCGAAGCCGACATAACTGTTACAGTGAAAGTCTATCACCGCGTTTAAGATCGAAATTATTGCAATTACCAATGCATCTCGTGTAGTTCCGGGGGAGGGGGGGGGGGTATGTATGGATACAAAGAATATCACTACTACTCTCTCCGGCACTATCGTTAGAGGCTTCTTCTTCTTCGTTCACCCTCAGATGTCAACTTGAATAAGTTCAAAGAAAGCAGTGGTCAGCCTAAGGCTGTTGATGTCTCAGTAGATTTTCTCCAGGAATGGTACTGGCCATATATGCGTTTTCTCTGTTCCTCAAATGTTGGGCACCTTTGAAGCAGATGTTCGACAGTCCTTTTACCAGTGCCACAATCACACTCATCAGTAGTTCCTATGTTTAATATGTTGGTTTAGAGGCTACTAACAAGAGACTCTGGCAACCTCACCATGTCAAACAAATTGCCACAGAAAGTACTGCTACAAGAGCACGTGAATGCAATGGCGCAGGTTTCCTGGGGCCTGCTAGAATAGTGGCTTCATGCTCCACAGGCAGCGAAAAGGGAAATGATGATCAATGCATCCAGATATCAAGTTTCTTAAAGTTGCCAAACTTTATCCTTTCAATATATGGGGTCCACTATATGTAGTGAGGGAAGATCAAGTCAAGAAATCAAGACAATACTTGAGATGACCTCAGCTGCCATGACAAGGCTGAATGTGATATGGAAAAGTTACATCAGTTTTCCTGTGAAGATCAAATTATACAAATCACTTGTATTATCTATTCTCTTGTATGGGTGTGAGGGCTGGACACTCACTGCAGTTACGGAGCGAAGGATTCAGGCTTTCGAGTATGTTATAGAAGAATTTTGCGCATTTGCTATGAAGAGCCCAAAATTAAATGTTTATCTTAGAGAGAAAATAAACACGTATGCAGGCCACCAAGAACCACTTTTGTCAGTAGTGAAACGTCGAAAGCTTGCCTGGTTTGGGCATGTAACTCGTCCTGACTCCCTTTCGAAAATGATCCTCCAGGGAACAGTCGAAGGTAAACGGAGAAGAGGAAGGCAAAGAAAATCCTGGCCTGATAACATCAAAGAATGTACAGGGCACGGTTTTCCCACACTTGTACGCATTGCTGAGGATAGAGAGCAGTGGAGGACCCTGTCTGCTGATGCTTCCACCATGGCACCCCAACGACCCATGGCGGGTTACGGGTTGTGATGATGATCCGCTAGTCACTTAACTAATGATCTCGTGCATACACTGCTAATCGTCGCCTTGGTGCTTCTTTATTCTCCAGTAAATATGGAAACGACAACAAAAATAAACAATTTAAATTCTACTCAGGGCCTGATTTTTAGACATGGTGAGGCTATAAGAAGCAGTGGATGACTCCGATTTGTCAATCGGTAACAGAGAATAAAGCCGTGTAACAACAGAACTTGGCAAAAATGACGCCGAGATGCAGAGCAAATCCATTTAGGCATATCATGTATGATGCACGGCAGTACTGTCATTATAAGTGGAAATTAACATTATAGGCATACTCCTACTATAACTTTTTGTGCCGCCAACCCCCCCCCCCTCCCCTTGCTACACCACTGTTAGAGAGGCTCTTTCAGACTGTGAGGCTCTAAGCTATAGCTTGTTTAGTTTATGCCTGAATCTACTCGGCCATCGCCAACGGACGAAAGTCCTCTATTAGTGAGACTCGTGACCGCAGCGCAGAGAAAGCCGAAAAAAAAAATGAGGAAGCTACAGACTCTCATAAATGGAGGCTTGTATAGAATAGACAGATTGAAATGGTATAATATCACCAATACATAACTGATCACAAGAACTAGACAGATTGAAATGGTATAATATCACCAATACATAACTGATCACAAGAACTAGACAGATTGAAATGGTGTAATATCACCAATACATAACTGATCACAAGAACTAGACAGATTGAAATGGTATAATATCACCAATACATAACTGATCACAAGAACTAGACAGATTGAAATGGTGTAATATCACCAATACATAACTGATCACAAGAACTCACCAATACATAACTGATCACAAGAACTAGACAGATTGAAATGGTATAATATCACCAATACATAACTGATCACAAGAACTAGACAGATTGAAATGGTGTAATATCACCAATACATAACTGATCACAAGAACTAGACAGATTGAAATGGTATAATATCACCAATACATAACTGATCACAAGAACTAGACAGATTGAAATGGTGTAATATCACCAATACATAACTGATCACAAGAACTAGACAGATTGAAATGGTGTAATATCACCAATACATAACTGATCACAAGAACTAGACAGATTGAAATGGTATAATATTGTCGCAAAATGGTTTCAAGTCATTGCAAACGGGTTCAGTTAGATTTATAAACCAGTCAACGATCGATTGACCGCTTTCAAAATGGCGGCGTATCAGCGAAATGTGTATCAGACAGAGGAAATCGCCAACGATAAATAAAAGCAGAAGGGAATCCGTATGAAAAGGATTTTACATTTCAGTACAGGGAAGGATTGTGTATAACTGCATATAAGAAGGAACGGTAGGAAGTTCTCATTTACGGAGATATATGCGTATTTCGGCTGCCCACAGTTACGCTAAAAGCGTGTAAACCACTTCTGTTCTAAATATTAAAATCAACAAATAACAGTTTGGGAATTTACATGGATAGGAAGATAGAGTTTTATCAGCTGTATAAAACTAGATAAGATGGAACAATATGGATGTTATATATGCCGAGAATGATAAGGCAAAATTTCAGTCGACGCACAGATCGGCTGAAATCAATGTTCGGGAAGGATTTCTCAGGCCTAGGTTTAGCTGTGACGTCGGTACTCTCCGATACGTCCGCGCTATACGTATTTAAAGCGTATCGGTAAAACTGGAGAGATAGACAACGAAAGAGGTTGAGACAGACTGACGGCAGAGATCGCCACTACGCAAAATCCATTTGAAGTGTGAGCGGATCGCCAAAAGTTTCAGTCGATGTCTGAAGTCTGAGGGTAAGCGAAATTATGATAACTACCGTGTATAATATTTGTTATTTCAGGTTCATATAGAATTCACAAAATATGCCTGTATAATAGTCATTGATATAATGTATTGTATGATCTAAACATGTGCATTGTGGATGATTGTGGCTTGTACAAAAATTAATCACAAATAGCCCCACAGCCTAATGAAGATATATTTATCATATTGCTTTATCGCTTACGAAGATAAGGGCAGTCCCATGGCAGAGATTGTCATAGGGAAATGAAGTGTTAGAAACTTCTTCATGGAAGATCCCCGTTTACGAGGTTAAGGTGACTAGTCCCCTTCCTCGCTGCCTTTGCCTTCCCTAGTTCGAGCGCACAACTTTGTACCCATTTACAGCTGGTAAACTGGAGTGTTCTACAGCCAGTTTCAGTAGAAAGCAACCTGATCACGTGGTCACTCACTTTATTTATTTTATGTATTAATTTTGGGTAGTTGCTAAGATAGCATCAGTATTTGAATTTGCATTTGATATGATTTAGAAGGATCAAGTTATAGATCAGAAAAGGATGTATAGGAGCAGAGTAAACCAGATGATGTTTATTACGGATATATTAATAATAATTCTGTATCATTGAAATGATGTTACTTGCTATGACTGTATAACTTTGACACCTGATGACTGACTAGTCTGACTTATGTGCTAGTCAGTTACACTTAATTGAAATGTTAATATTAATGCTATATCACTGAAATGATGTCCTTACTTACTATGATTGTATAACGGTGACATCTGATGACTGACTGGTCTGACATCTGTGCTAGTCAGCTACAAGTCTAGCCAGATACTAGCCAAGGCTGATATGTTGCAGGTTCCATGAAATAACTCAAACCAGACTGTCCAGTATCAGAAGCCGGTGTCGTTCATCCGAGGCAATCCCACAAAAGTGCAGGACCCCAAAGAGTGAACTTCAACTGGTCATTGGCATCCCTACTGTTGGGCCTACCAAGTCTGATATCAGCAAAGGACAGTTCAGTTTCAGCAGTATCAAGTTGGAAAGATAAGTGTCCTGTTTGACACTGACCACCTATACATGTGAAACAGCCAATAGTTGAAAACAATAAGTAACCATACAGAAACTCAGTCAACTGATGACAGTTATCCTTAAATTCAAAGGACTAATAACAGTGATTTCAGTAACTTTATTATTTAAGATCTTGAAGTCTAAACAGACAATAATAGTAATTGTGTGAATATTTTTATATATGTATGTGTATACTCTTTTCCAACTAGTAGAAATAGAATATTAGTGTAATTATTAAACTATTTTAACTGTACCTGAGGATTTATTCACTTCTTCCATTTTGTGGGTTCAGTGAATGTACATTTTACTTATCCCCTAGAATAAAGTAATCATAAGATAGTCACAGGGAGGAGACACCTTAAATCCTGGTACTACTTCTTACCAACTGGGCCAGGGTTTTCACAGTCTGACTATTGTTATGATAACAATACACCAGTGCTTATTTCTAAGACTGGGGTATTACTTGTAAGGTCAGAACTCTTTACTGGCATACTCTTACATAATAAATAATTTTAAATAACCTCCCGCTACAAATATCACCAATACATAACTGATCACAAGAACTAGACAGATTGAAATGGTATAATATCACCAATACATAACTGATCACAAGAACTAGGCAGATTGAAATGGTATAATATCACCAATACATAACTGATCACAAGAACTAGACAGATTGAAATGGTGTAATATCACCAATACATAACTGATCACAAGAATTAGACAGATTGAAATGGTATAATATCACCAATACATAACTGATCACAAGAACTAGACAGATTGAAATGGTATAATATCACCAATACATAACTGATCACAAGAACTAGACAGATTGAAATGGTGTAATATCACCAATACATAACTGATCACAAGAACTAGACAGATTGAAATGGTATAATATCACCAATAAATAACTGATCACAAGAACTAGACAGATTGAAATGGTGTAATATCACCAATACATAACTGATCACAAGAAGTAGACAAATTGAAATGGTGTAATATCACCAATACATAACTGATCACAAGAACTAGACAGATTGAAATGGTGTAATATCACCAATATATAACTGATCACAAGAACTAGACAGATTGAAATGGTATAATATCACCAATACATAACTGATCACAAGAACTAGACAGATTGAAATGGTGTAATATCACCAATACATAACTGATCACAAGAACTAGACAGATTGAAATGGTGTAATATCACCAATACATAACTGATCACAAGAACTAGACAGATTGAAATGGTGTAATATCACCAATACATAACTGATCACAAGAACTAGACAGATTGAAATGGTGTAATATCACCAATACATAACTGATCACAAGAACTAGACAGATTGAAATGGTATAATATCACCAATACATAACTGATCACAAGAACTAGACAGATTGAAATGGTGTAATATCACCAATACATAACTGATCACAAGAACTAGACAGATTGAAATGGTGTAATATCACCAATACATAACTGATCACAAGAACTAGACAGATTGAAATGGTGTAATATCACCAATACATAACTGATCACAAGAACTAGACAGATTGAAATGGTGTAATATCACCAATACATAACTGATCACAAGAACTAGACAGATTGAAATGGTGTAATATCACCAATACATAACTGATCACAAGAACTAGACAGATTGAAATGGTGTAATATCACCAATACATAACTGATCACAAGAACTAGACAGATTGAAATGGTGTACTATCACCAATACATAACTGATCACAAGAACTAGACAGATTGAAATGGTGTAATATCACCAATACATAACTGATCACAAGAACTAGACAGATTGAAATGGTGTACTATCACCAATACATAACTGGTCACAAGAACTAGACAGGGGCCAGTGAAAGAGGAGATGAGAAGAAGATACTGACAATGAATAAGACACACCGTGAGAAAACCATTCGATAGCATTACAAGACAACCCTTGTTCTAGAATCCCCAAGGTAAGATAGGTAGAGGAAGACACCACACCCACCCACACACACACTCAAATGGAGAGAGAAGGGAAGTGGGGACAGAAATGAAATGGAAAAAGCAGACATTGAAAGACCTTGTGAGGATGGCACGGGGACAGGAAGATTTGGCACAAATTTGCTGACGGCTATGCTCCGTGGGGGGTTAAGAGGTAATGATGATGCCTTCCACTGCTGGAAAGTTAAAGAACCACCTGTCGATAATATGATTTCACTCCCAAAACGCTGCACACACGGGCGTATTTCTAATACAGTCCTACCTTATTCGTAAAAGCTAATAGCCGACAGCCAAAGCGTCACTAGATCTGTTCAGAACAGCATGATCCCACGCTAATCAAGGCCTATTATCAGAGGCGTAGGCTCAAACACATAGGAACACAAGATAACCCTTGAACTATAACTCCTACATTATTACTAGTAATTTTTTCTTCTTCTTCAGTTACAGGAACATACGCGCGCACACAACCACACTTCATATCTTCTATCCTCATCTTTCAAAAAAGCGGTAGGTAACCCAGAAGTTGTGAGAATCTACTTTAGAAACACTGAGCTCTCTAAAGATCCACCTAGATAGAATAGTGTCTGTTTTCGGAGTATCTCGAATTAGGAAGATTACCAGCCTGTATGATACTGTTATCGTCTCTACAGATCTACCTAGATAAGATGGTGTAAGTTTTCAGGTTTCAGAGTATCTTAAACTAGGAATATATCCAGCCTGCATGATACTTTTATCGTCTGTAAAGATCTACTTTGATATAATCATGTCTGTTTTCAGATTTCAGAGTATCTTGAATTATGAATATTACCAGCCTGTATGCGACTTTTATCTCTGCTACACCATCTGCTTCCAGTAATCCCATAAACAGAGTGGTGGAAAATTAAAACTAAATATTTTACCGAAAGTTAACTTCACTTCTGAGTACAAGCCTATATGCGAGTAACCACAGACAAACGGCACCCCCTGCATGGAAACATAGCTGACGTTGAGGTAGCAAGAATAAAGGCAGGGATGTCATGAATGGCACAGGCAAAAGACTATATGCGAGTAACCACATTCAAACGGCACCCTTGCATTGAATCATGGCTGACATTAAGGGAGCAAGAATAAAGAGAGGGATGTCATGGATGGCACAGGCAGAGACAACGATCAAACATGTGACCACAGCTGAAAATATATTAAAACGAGAAGAATGGAGTATGTCAAATGAGAACTGGATTAACTACCGCAAGTCATCATCAGCCTTGGCAGAGAGTGGAGAACTTGCGGCAACTGAAAAGCAGAACTGGAAATATATCAACTGATACATGATCATGCCAGGGAAAATGATGCCATTGTGTATACAGATGGGTCTATGATCCGTGGTGAGAAATCGGGTTGGGGATGCTCTGCTTGGGTAAAGGGCAGAATTGTCGCCAAACATAGCGGGGCTTACAAGATAACAACTTCCAGCATGAGAATGGAGGTAGAGGCAGTTACTGCAGCCTTAAGGTGGATAACTGAAACTTCATTAACAAAGGGAGTCTTTAGTGTCAGACTCTCAGTCCATGCGTCGAAAGGTTGAAAACGGTTGGCTACAGCAAGAATGGAAAATATTCATAGCAGCTTCGAGTCTGCAGCAGCTGGTGTGAATCTACTGTCTTGGTCACGCAGAAGGATGCGATAATGAGAGAGCTGACAGACTATCACCAAGAGCACCCATAGTGGATACACTGGATATGGATAAGGGAGAGATACTGATAAGCATTAATGATCGCCTGTTAGAGAATGACACTGCAATAGATGAACCATCAAGGTTAGGACTATTGGAATTTGACATCAAACGTAAGGCTAGCAGAGATGGACGTATGAGAGGATGCATCCATCGTGTATACAACCAGCGAGCTACAGGAACAGTTAGCACTCACACTCTTTGACATATATTGAGGGAGATTGAGCACCTATGGGTTTGCCCGGAGTGCAATGATGTCGATTCTGTTCAACAATAACAATAACACTTCAGAGAAAAGATCACTTTCTTATGCAGTTCACAAATAAAGTGATTGTTATGAATAATGTGGGATTCCTTTATACACACATTAGAATCCTCGCCGGTGCAACGAAGTTCGTTCACTGTGCTGAGATCCTCCTTGTGTGATCTAAAGGAGGAGATCGGGGCACTAATGGAGTTGTCCGTGTGCAATGAAGATAGTCATTAAAACCAAACCAATTATTTATTTCATTATTTGTTGGGATATTTATTTAAACCCTTCACCTGTCATTTATTTATTTAATTATTTGTTGCAATTTTTGTTTTTAACCCTTTCACGAATCATTTATTTATTTCATTAATTGTTAGGATTTTTTTAATTTAACCATTTCACGAATCATTTATTTATTTCAATATTTGTTGGGATATTTTTAGTTTTAAAGAAAAGGGGATATTTACAGGACACCTGGTAAAGTGTAAATACTGAAATTGATCCATGTCAGTGGGACATCTGGTACAGTGTAGATATTAAAATTAATTCATGTCAGTGGAACATCTGGTACAGTGTAGATACTAAAATTAATTCATGTCAGTGGGACACCTGGTACAGTGTAGATACTTACATTAATTCATGTCAGTGACACATCTGGTACAGTGTAGATACTAAAATCAATTCATGCCAGTGACACATCTGGTACAGTGTAGATACTAAAATTAATTCATGTCAATGACACATCTGGTACAGTGTAGATACTAAAATTAATTCATGTAGGTGGGACACCTGGTACAGTGTAGATACTAACATTAATTCATGTCAGTGACACATCTGGTACAGTGTAGATACTAAAATTAATTCATGTCAATGATACATCTGGTACAGTGTAGATACTAAAATCGATTCATGTCAGTGGAACATCTGGTACAGTGTAGATACTAAAATTAATTCATGTCAGTGACACATCTGGTACAGTGTAGATACTAACATTAATTCATGTCAGTGGGACATCTGGTACAGTGTAGAAACTAAAATTAATTCATGTCAGTGGGACACCTGGTACAGTGTAGATACTAACATTAATTTATGTTAGTGGAACATCTGGTACAGTGTAGATACTAAAATTGATTCTTGTCAGTGTATACCACCTGGTACAGTGTAGATACTAAAAAATTAATTCATGTCAGTGGGACACCTGGTACAGTGTAGGTAGATACTAAAATTGATTCATGTCAGTGGGAAAAGCAGCTATCCCCAGACCTAAGGGTCTTTTATATTTGGACATGCACCCTAATATAACCGACTAGGTTGAACGGGACGCGCCTCGCCAAAAGTTTAACATTTTAAAAAAAAATGTCAGTGGGACACTTGGTACAATGTAGATACTAAAAGTGATTCATTTCAGTGGGACACCTAGTACAGTCTTCTTCTTCTTCCGCCCTTAGCCAAAGACCGACCAAGCAGTCAGAGGCCATCACGCCTTGTGGCGTCTTAAGGGCAACAGCAGATTGATTTTCTCTGTTGTAGTTTCCCATCACGCCTAGCGGCGTCTTTAGGGCAACAACAAATAGATCCACTTGGGCACCAGACTTAATACTGGCTCTTGACTGGATGGCCGCATGCAGGAGATTTCTACAATGGAGGGTTGGCAGGTGGTGGGTATCTGGAAGTGGCTCTGTGCAGGACGTGAGGATTCCTTGGGAGAGCCCAGAACCAGAGCACAGCATTATGCAAGCTCTGCATAGTTGGAGAGCCCCCTGGATGACGGGGAATGCACAGTGTGCTACCCCACCTATCCCCAACTGCTAACTTAGAACCAGAAGTGGGGTCCTCTGTATGCGTGCCAGGCCAGGATAAAATGCCTGGGAAAGAGACTGGAGCTCAGAACTCCCTAACTCAAAGTTGCAGGATGGCAGAAAAGCCATGGGAAAGACAGGGCTATTTTGAAGATAACGCAACCATATTTTCACCATACGAGCTCGGACGCCGCCTCGGTAAACAAGGTCCGCGCAGAGCAGTGACACCCCCAGGCTGCTTGCGAATAGTCTACTACTAGGAACATAAACAGATTAGGGATGAGCCCACTCTCCCGTTGAACAGGTGCTAAAGTCATAGATACTGGGCCAGAAGGCGCACCGGAAACCACAGTATCACGCAACTCGCTTTTTTTTTCTATGGAGAGTACACCGTCAAATAAATCTCGTACTGGTGCTCGCCCTGTGGAGCTCCACCAGGCAGGTGCAGTGCCGGGCTCTGAGCCTCGACAGAGCCCACCCTCAGCTACTGGAGGACCCTCTAGACCGTCTTGTGGAGTCAGCAGACAGCGGAGGAGAACTACTGACCAAAACAAAACAGAAAAAGAGAAACCCAGAGTGCCACTTGTCATGATGCACTGGAATGCAGAGGGAGTGAACAGCAAGCAGGCTGGATACAGCAAAAAGACAGAGCTGGAAAACATCTTGTATGAGAAGCAAGTCAGTGTTTGCTGTATCCAAGAGACTCACTTGAAAGCAGATCAAACCTTTAAAATAAGGGGATATCAATGCTTCAGATCCGACAGAAAAGATAGACGAAAAGGAGGAGTACTTACTCTTGTAAGGAATAACATTCCTGCACACGAAAGGAAAACCTACATGGATGGAGCAGAATATCAGCTGTTGCAGATAAAGGTAGACAAGATGGAAATAGAACTCCTGAACTATTACTGTCCGAACAACAAACCCCTGAGTCTCAGCTCTATACAGGTACCAGCCACCAACTTTATAGCAGTTGGAGACTTTAATAGCCACTCCCAGAGCTGGGGCTATAACCATCTGGATCACAGAGGTGAAGAGGTTGAAACTTGGCAAGATGATCACTCCCTAATCCTAGTCAATAATGCCACAGATACTCCTACCTTCTACTCCAGAGGATGGCACACAACTTCAACACCAGATCTTGCCTTCTCCACACCAGATATAGCTGGATCTATTAGTAGAGAAGTAGGAGACCAACTAGGGGGAAGCGACCATCGCCCAATCTATCTTACTGTCCAGAGTGCAACTCTCAGTACAGGCCCAGCCATTACAAGATGGAACTACAAAAAAGCCAACTGGGGTTTATTCAGGCATCAGGTGAACACGCTGCTGTCTACCCTCAAGGTACAGAACAGAGACATTAATGAAGTGGTAAAAGACTTCAACAGATGCATACTACAAGCTGCAAAAGAAACCATTCCCAAAGGATGCCGGCATAACTACATACCATACTGGTCCAGCACACTCCAAGAACGTCAGGAAGCTATGGACAGGGCTAGAAAGGACGCAGAGTCTCAGCCTTCACTTGAAACTCACAACAAATGGAAAAAGGCTGTAGCAGAGTTTCAGAGAACAAAGCTAGAAGAAAAACGGAAAAGCTGGAGAACTAAAACGGCATCGCTGAACCTTGAGAAAGACGGCAGGAAACTTTGGAGATTAGTCAAGTCTCTAAATGAAGAGCGTTCCTCACCTAGGCAGACTATCACATTGGATGAAGGTGGCAAACTTTTCAGAGGCAAACAAGCTGCAGACTTGTTTGCTAGAAGATACAGTTCAGAAAGCAACTTACCCATTAACATAGATCATCAGAGAGAGATAAGAAAAGAAATACTGGCAACCATGGGACAGACAGATACTCCTGCCCCAATGAGGGAACCCATCACACTAGGAGAACTACAGAAGGCTATTTCCAAGCTTAAGTTTCAAAAGTCACCCGGCCCAGACAAAATCAGCAACGAAATGCTAATAAATCTGAGCTCAGCAGCAAAGACAAAACTGCTTGAGATATTCAACCACAGCTGGTTGAAAGGAACGGTACCCCAAGTATGGAGAGAAGCCATCACAATACCCATACTAAAGAAAGGGAAATGTAAGACCGAGGCTGCAAGTTACCGGCCAATCAGTCTCACAAGCTGTGTTGGGAAGACTATGGAGCGAATAGTCAACCACAGATTGAAATGGTATTTAGAGTCTGAGCAGATCCTGGTGCCGGAACAAGCTGGATTTAGAGAATGCTACAGTATAGAAGACCAAGTTACTTACTTGTCTCAAGCAATAGAAGATGCCTTCCAGGAGAAGAAAAAGGTCCTAACGATCTGGGTCGACTTCAAGCAGGCCTTTGACAAGGTGTGGAAAGATGGCCTCATTGCAAAACTTAGGAGAAGTGGAATCCAAGGCAACATGATGAAATGGATCCAGTCATACTTGCATAACAGGAGAACTAGAGTCACTCTTGACGGTCTGCAGAGCAGAAAAGTGTTGCTCCATCAGGGGGTACCTCAAGGAGGAGTAATTTCCCCAACACTCTTCCTTGTTTACATCAATGACCTGGTGAAAGATCTCCCTGCAGGAGTTAAAGCTGCCTTATATGCAGATGACCTAGTACTCTGGTGCGCTGATGAAAATGTCACCACAGCAAATTATAGAATGCAGCGGGCAGCAGACATGCTAGTGTCATGGGCAGAGAAATGGCTTATCACAATAAACACAGACAAAACCTCCACAACACTGTTCTCCCTCGCCCCCAAGGACAAATCAGCTAACATACACCTAGGGACAACCGTGATCAAGGAAGAAAGCTACCCCACCTATCTTGGGGTGACATTTGACCAAAGGCTTACATGGAATAAGCATATTGAAAATGCAGAAGGAAAGGCCCGAAGACGACTAGGCATACTCAGAAAATTAGCAGGTACCAACTGGGGAGCAAATGAACGAAATCTAAAGAAGATTTATAATGGAGTAATAAGACCACACTTAGAGTTTAGCTCAGCAGCATGGTCATCAGCTGCTAACTCACATCTGCAGTCTTTGGACAAGGTGCAAAATCAAGCTCTCAGGCTCATTACAGGAGCCATGAAAACTACACCAATAACAGAGATGCAGAAGGTTGCTGGATTACAGACATTGTCCCATAGAAGAGACACAAAAACCATGATCCAGATGGAAAAGTACAACAGTATGCAAATGCACCCAATGAAGGCAAGACTAGATGATCTGGCATTGGGACGTCTAAAGCGTAGCAGCTTTGTGCATCGGGGGAAAAGACTTATAAGACAGCATCAAGAAGACCTATCCATGAAGACAACACCACTGAAGCCCACCCTATACCCTGTACCATGGGAGCAGGCCAGCAGTGCCCTCCAAATTAATACATCAGTCAGTGGTCTCACAAGTGGATGTGAGTATAATGATCTGCAAAAACGAACTGCTACATTGAGTATGATCCAAGAAAGCTATCCCGATCACTCATGGATACATGCCTATACAGATGGATCAGCAACTAATGCTGTTAGGAATGGAGGTGCCGGTATCTTTATCTCATATCCTGACAACCACTATGAGACTAGGCACATTCCCACTGGTAAATTCTGTTCCAACTATACAGCTGAGGTTCAAGCTCTAGAGCAAGCTGCAAATATGATTTATAACACCAACTCTGACTGCCACCAGGTAGTCATCCTCACAGATGCACTGTCTGTCCTGCAAGCTCTCAAGGGTGGTAAACTCCCGCATCTGAGAAATGAACTAAACAAGGTAGCTGCCAAAAAGAGAACCATACTTCAGTGGGTACCATCTCATTGTGGTGTACCCGGAAATGAAAAGGCAGATAAACTTGCAAAAAAGGGAGGAGAATGTGAACAAGAAGATAATGAAGTCACATACTTTGAGAAAAAGAGAGCTATCCAGACTATCAGAAGAGAACAGAACCAACCCAAAGACGACTATCACACTCTCGACCGGCAGGGACAGATAACTATTTTTCGACTCAGGACAGGGCATAACAAACTGAATAAACACATGCACAAGCTACGATTGTCTGCTTCACCACTGTGCACATGTGCATTAAGCGAACAAACTGCTGAGCATGTTCTACAGGACTGTCCTCTGTATGACCAGTTAAGAAAGATATACTGGCCCAATGACTCAACACTAAACTCAAAGCTATATGGAGTTAAAGAGGAACTTCAAACAACAGTCGAATTCATCATGAGAACTCGTCTGACGGTGTAATCATCAAAGATGCGATCGCAAGAAGAAGAAGAAGGGAAGGATGCTGTATACTGCATATAAGATGGAACGGTAGGAAGTTCTCATTTACGGAGATATATGCGTATTTCGGCTGCTCACAGTTACGCTAAAAGCATGTAAACCCACTTCTGTTCTAAATATTAAAATCAACAAATAACAGTTTGGGAAATTACATGGATAGGAAGATAGAGTTTTATCAGCTGTATAAAACTAGATAAGATGGAACTATATGGATATGATATATGCCGTGAATGAGAAACGCAAAATTTCAGTCGATGCACAGATCGGCCGAAATCACTGTTCGGGAAGGATTTTTCAGGTTAGGTTTAAGCTGTGACGTCGGTACTCTCCGATACGTCCGCGCTTTGCGTATAAGTAGCGGATCGGTAAACTGAGAGAGATACACATCGAAGGAGGTTTGAGCCAGACTGGAGGCAGAGTTTCGCCACTACCCATGAATTGTGAGCGGATCGCCAGAAACATTTTTAAGTCCAGTATCTGAAGTCTGAGGGTTCCATGAAATAACTCAAACCAGACTGTCCAGAATCAGAAGCCGGTGTCACTCATCAGAGGCAATCCCACAAAAGTGCAGGACCCCAAAGAGTGAACTTCAACTGGTCATTGGCATCCCTACTGTTGGGCCTACCAAGTCTGATATCAGCACAGGACAGTTCCGTGTCAGCAGTATCAAGTTGAACAGATAAGTGTCACTTAGGACACTGACTACCACAATATATGAAACACAATAAATAGTCAAGTGATGACATTTATCAGAGGACTAAAAACCATGATATATTTAAAATGAATGAAGTCTAAACAGACAATAATAGTAACTGTGTGAATATTTTTTATATATATATGTATACTCTTTTCCAACTAGTAAATAGAATATTAGTGTAATTATTAAACTATTTTAACTGTACCTGAGGATTTATTCACTTTTTCCATTTTGTGGGTTCAGTGAATGTACCTTTTACTTATCCCCTAGAATATAAGTAATCATAAGATAGTCACAGGGAGGAGGCACCTTAAATCCTGGTACTACTTCTTACCAACTGGGCCAGGGTTTTCACAGTCTGACTATTTATTGCAGATATAGACAATATATTTCAAGCGAACGAAAGAAGAAGAAGAAGAAAGAATCACAACACGCCATTCAAACAATAAGAGAAAAAAAAAAGTTGAAGGCCAATGGACTACAGGACAACAACGCTTTAAGCAGATATATAACATCAAGAGATTAACATAAAATGCCAATAGGATTGTTCCATCAAAGCATAACACAGAAAACGAAGATCATTTGCAGTCAATCTTCCATGCGGATATGGCAAGTGATCTGAATATGAATTATTTTGTACACAGCATGACCATATTATTTTTACTCGTACCACTTTTAGAATCTTCAACTCAAATGTCAAGTCGGTTCTATTGTATGGCTCTGAAACATGGAGAACTACAAAAAACAACAACAGACATTCATAAATGGATGCTTGCACAGAATAGAAAGATTGAAGTGGTATAACAAGGTCACCAAGATGGAAATGATGACAAGAACTAGACAAGTGCCAGTGGAACAAGAGATGAGAAGAAGACGATGGTGATGGATAGGACACACACTGAGGGAAATCTGCTGATAGTTTTACAAGGCTGTCCTTGTGTGACAGTGAGGCTTATTACCCCAGCATTATCCGTGCCAATGAGATAAGGGCATACATTTTGGTAGCACCAATCACAATCATCGACGGTGACAAGAACTCACAACGCCGTCGAGCTAACTAAATGTTAACATCATTAAGAGGGCAGTTCCATATAGACGACCTCGGGGAAGGTTGTGTTTGTACTTGTGACATTGCTGAGAAGCCATGTTTTGAGCATCTCATCTATGCAGAACCACATAGACATTTCTGAGTGTTAATTCTTGAAGTTTTTCAGAATGAAGATAGAGAGTGATAAACTTTAGTGTTATTATTCACACGACAGAATATAAGCGGTCGCTATGTTCTGTACTAGGAGGAAAGACTATTTAAAGTGGTAACTCATGTAAGTACATCTCGATTACTTTCAGTCCCCAGCTAGAACTGATTATTATTAAGAGAAGAAAGCCGAGAAACAGATATAAATGTATTGAAGGCTCAGAAACTGAAGAAAATAGCACCTTTAAATATTGAAGGTAAAAGGCGCAACTACTTGTACTGAAAAGTTATGGAAGCAAAAGTCAAAGTGACCTAGGTCGTGAGCTACGCGGGATTTTTGGGTAACTCACACAATTACGGAGAGAGAAAGGTAAATACGGACACCTACAGTAAACTACCTTCACAACAAAGAATATTGATTTGATTTCCAGCTGCATTTGTTTATTTAAGTATTTCTGTAAATAAACCATATTATATGACTCAGCTGAGTTATGCAGATTTGTCGAATTGAATGCAAAGTTACCACCCTGTTAGTAAATACTCCACTATAACACCTTAACAACAACTGTCGAGAGAAGAACGAACCTGGCGTAACCATACAAGAATCTACATCTCTAGCGGATGGCTAGTAATTCACTTGATGAACGATTTAACTGAAAGAAGATATAATATAATACCAATATAACAACACGGTCACACTTGTTCAGGGAATCCCCAAGGCAGGAGAAGTAGATGAAGACGAAAGAGTACATGAAGAAGATAAATGGTGACATACATGAAGGGAATGAAGAAGATAAGTGGTGACATACATGAAGGGAATGAAGAAGATAAATGGTGACATACATGAAGGGAATGAAGAAGATAAATGGTGACATACATGAAGGGAATGAAGAAGATAAATGGTGACAAACATGAAGGGAATGAAGAAGATAAATGGTGACATACACGAAGGGAATGAAGAAGATAAATGGTGACATACATGAAGGGAATGAAGAGGATAAATGGTGACAAACATGCCTATGCTCCTTGGGGAGCTAAAGGGTGTTGATGATAATGATACTTTTATTCCCTTCTCCATTCCCCTTGCAAAACCCCTTCCATGCGAATCAAAATATAAGATGGGAAACCACTGCTCCAAATTAATACTCCACGCAGGTGCCAGATGGGCCTTCAGTACTCAGGCTTCCCCTTTTTATCACATGCATTTAGCTGGCACATTACCATAAGCTTACTGTGATGAAGGTCATATCCACTTATTTACATTCCATCGAAAACTACGTATGAAAATATAAACATGGAATGCAATGTTTTTCCTCCTGGTGTGGTCAATGTTAAATGTCAGGCCAATGTGGTATACAGGCCGATGAGTTGTCACGGTGCTAAAAGGTAAATGCAGTCCCATAGCAGATACTGCCGCATGCATTCAAGTAGTAGAAAAAAGTAAAGCCCCTGTTTTATTAGGTAGGGTGACCAGTCGTGATAAGCTGACTCAAAATTTTCTCAGCATTAGAACCACCCCTTTCTTATCTCTGATTTGTGTCCCACCCCTCTACTTTTCCTTTGAGTCTACTGTAAAATTCCAGACCCCGTCAGTGTCAATCTTCATTTAGACAGCCCCTGAGATTTCTTCACTCACGCATCTTTTGGTCGTCTACACTAGCCGACCACACTCTTGTGTTGTTGGGCGGCACGTTTCTTCAATGTCTTTTGAATTAAACGAGAGAAGGCAGCAGCGGCTCGGTGCCTTTTCATGTCCCCTGAGCGGTTCGGTTTTTCGGACCCTTTGCGGCCCGGCCGCCGCTCCAAACACCCTGTCAACTGAAAGACCTTAATTCTTTTATCCTGTTGCATCGGGGGAAAATCTTAGTTTCCCCAGTGTTTGTTACGGGAGGTCCCGCCGACTCTTTGTGTCCACCTGCACGCAAGATGACAGAGACTCTTGATGGGGCCATTTTCCCTATATAAGACAGCCCTAAAAACCTTCCGACTTACTAGCAGCAACGAACACGGACTTGTTATATGAAGTAAATACTCGAAGTCATCGTAATTCAGTCACGAAAAATCAACGGATATCTCTTCTGTTAGAAACTGAAGGATACTTTTTCTGTTTTGGGTAAGCGACACTTAGTTGATTAGTATTTATAATTAGGTTATCATGTAAACAGATGCAAAATAACTATGTGACATAGATCTAGGGTAATTATCTTCATAATTTTAATAAGTGAAGTGGGTTTGTTAAGCAACGTAATATTAGGTTGTGGGTAATCTCTCTGAAGGGAAAACGAACATAAAGTTTCACTTGAGATAAATTCATCTATAAATTAAGGCTTTCGGCTTCGAAGACCTTTTGAGTAAATTGGTGGAGGTTTAAAGGGGAACGCCTCAAGGGGATGTGTAAATTTTATCTTTTCATTTATCATTTGTTTTAAGGTTATCGTTTGGTGCGATACATGCATTTTATTCCAGGCGGATTACAATTGCAGCCTGAATAGTTTTGTGTGTGTGTGTGTGTGTGTGTATATATATATATATATATATATATATATATATATATAGTGAATGTGAGCTACATGTTACAACGAGAGTCATGGATAGTTTTTTTTTACATCTGACCGCAAGAGAACCTGTTTGTTTACTTTTCTCCAGGCGAAGAAAAGCTAACTCTGACGGCCAGTTCCCACCGGGCGAACACGCAAGGCATAATCGCTTGTGGCGAGCGAGAACGCTGTGTCAAGTCATAGTACTGTGCTGCCAGGGGAGAAGCTTTAATTTGAAAATGGGATGAAAGGTATATTTGTAATTTGCGAAGGGGAGCGGGAAGGGGATAACTATCATAAGGTTATCATTTATTGTCATTTAATAAATGTTTTACGGGTGTTAAATGTCTCGTTCCAGGCACAACAGCCGGTTCAACTGCTCATAAGTCAAACAGCAAAAACATTGCTTTAAGCCAGGATCGAGTACCAACCAATATCACCTCGTAACCTACGCAGTCACGCACTCATAATGAAACTGTGTTGCCATACACGTTTTGGGAGCTTGCTAAAGCGCTCCTTATAGCAGTACAGACGAGCATGCAGTCGCATGGTGACTATACCTTTAGGGCCCAGATCTCATCTGGCTCTAAAAGCTTAGTGTGTTAGGCAGCTAACGTTTGTGGATATATATATATATATATATATATATATATATATATATATATATATATATATATATATATATATATATATATATATATACGTTAAAAATCCCAAAGTAATTGGAAATCGTAAAGAGTTGGCCATAAGGCCGCTGCCCTGGCAAAATTTAAAAATTAGTAACCTATCCACCCCAAAAAATATTTATAGAATGGACGATTCCAATATACACACACTGGGATTCTCGCCGGTGCTACGGAGTTCGTGCACTGTGCTGAGATCCTCTGTGTGTGGTCTAGGTGGAGATTGGAGCACTGATGGAGTTGTCCGTATGCAATGAAGATAGTCCTTAAAACGAAACCAAACCAAACTAGAATAAGGTGTATCGCGGTGTATTACAATGTATCACGGCATATCAGTTATTTTCTTTGAAACTGAAAGATAACATTTACCAATGTCAGTACGCGGATGGCACGTTTCTGAATGGTAGGCGAGAATGTGCTTCTGTTAAATCTTTTACAGATATATGTAATTGTGACGGTATTGCATCCCCTGCTTTGCAGTAGAGGTCCAACAGTGGCCAAAACTCAAGAGTATCTAATAGTGGCTTCTAAGGTATCTACCTGCGCACAAGATTACTCTTGGTAGATGTGTAGATAGAAGGTTAATTACACTTCTACCACAAAGGAGTGTTCACAAGATATTCAGATAAGCGAAAACAATGCTGGAATTTGCTGAGCACGTTAATTCTGGAATCTGCCGACAACTTTTGTGAAGAATTTAAGCAATGGTTTATTCTAGCTCGTTAAGCCCCCACCGTTGATTTAATCAGTGGAATTATTATAATATAGCTCTGTTTAGAGTGTGTGTTTAGTAACTTTGACTGAGACAAACATGTAGTACATTTAAAATTACTGAATCGAAGTTAAATTGGTATAATTACAAACAACAAAATTTAATAATCACTTTAAGTTTAACAGTTTAAAAGAAAGGAATAATAGTTAATTACAAAATAAAGTTTTCATCACTCGGGTGATGGTTTTTGATAAGAGGTTCATGTAGCAGCACATGGGTTAACTTATCTGCCAGTGACGATTCTGATCCTCCTACCCCTGATGAGTTGGTTTTCTGTACACTGTGTTCACTTGTCCCTGGTCAAGGTTCGTACGGTGAAGCTCGTTTCCCAGGAAACGTCAAGGAGAGTCTTAAAAGCTGGTCTTCCGTCGTAAAGAGTAGCCGCTTGTCCCTTTGTGTGCCAGAAATGGTCCTTTCTGCTGGTACCACTAATAACTGATAATAGAAATAGAAACGGAACGCTCTTCTGAGTATGGCGTTTTCCGACACATAGTTATGTGCCCCCCTCTTCTATTCTACCATCCCATGTCAGAATTTACCCTCGACGAGCATTAAATTTAATCCCTCGGGATAACAGTTTCTTTACATTTAAAGTGAATAGCTTTAGCTTTACATTACATTTAAATGAAAAGGTTAAACGTACAGATATAATATGTTTTACATTTACATCTCCACTGTTTGAAAGGTGATCACAGTATAAATTTATTTATGTTTCCTTTATATTTACACTTGTTGAAAAGTTTGAAACTTCTATTAATTTTAACATGAATATGTTTTTTCGTTTACATTTACACTGAGTGAAAAGCTTTGAAACTGTAAGTATTATTCTTAGAATGTACAACATTTCTTTCATCTTTCCCTCCCTACTCCATAGGGAACCTGGAATCATACTAGATTTGAAGTTGCCAACCTCTTTTGGTTCTGTCAATTTTCACACATTAAAATGGTTATATATATATATATATATATATAAACTAATTTCCTCTCTGACTCCGTGAGTTTCTTCAGTTTCCTATTCCCGGTGTTCCTTATTAAAATGTAGATATTTCCTGTGCTTCGTAAGTCTTATTTGGTTCTCCAATAAATGGTCCGGTTAAAAAAAGGAATTATGAATCTAGCCTTCACTCTGGCGAGGTCTGATGTTGTCTTGGCGAGCGTGAAATTCACAGTGAAATAAAACTGCGAAAATGGTCAGACTATATTCCTATCTTCCCACGCATTGTTGTTATGAATCTAATCAGAAAGATCCAATCATTTCAAATTATGCAGATAGGGTGTGATATTTTCAAAATAGTCCCACGTAAAATAAGGTGCGTGCCTGCAAAGGTCACGTATTACCATATATGGAGATCTGATGCCTTGCATACACTCTCACATGCAGATCGGTAGACACACATGACAACATGGGTAAGCAGTAGAGATGGGCAAATCGACACACTCCGCTGTATCGAGACATTCGGCACAGTGATTTAAACTGTATCGACACACTGTTTCGACACAACGGCACTTTTGCCCGTGTCGGGAGAAGTCTCTAGCAATAGACAAGTATACATGAACTGTGTGAGACAATCTCCGCCGTTTTTCTTGCGCGCTTCTGGCGTGCTGTCTGCTTGGACTGGCGTGTGTGAAAATCTATGGCATTTCGTGTGACCACAATTCAATATTTTTACACAAGTCTTCATTATGATGAAATAAAACGGAGATATGATGATAGCTGCAGTATATGTGAGAATAATAAAAAACAACAATAATAATAACAGTAATAATAACACATGATATCAAACTAGAGTAAGCTAGTTTTGGTAGACAATGATTCAAATCCACACCGAGTACACAGATATCAGCAGAGCTAATAAAGTGTCCATTACATTTATACGAACACACGGACACTTTCAACTTTAACATAGTGCCTAAAACATTGACAACTGCAGCACTGACACAATTTCCAGTGTCTATAACTTCTCAGCAAAAATAATATCACTTGTAAAATCAAGTCATCATAACACATCCCTGAAAAATATGACATGTTTGATATTCCATACTATCTATGAACGACTAATGTCCCGGACGCTTGACTCAAATTTTACAAAGGCCCACGGAAGGTGAGACAGTGTGCCTCTTTGCAAAACAGCGAGGCAGACAGGAACTGAAACTGTTTCGAAACAAGAAGCAGGCTGTGTTTCGGATCTTTCGGACTCAGCGCTGTTTCGAAGCATTGTTTCGACACACACACACACAGTAGCCATCTCTAGTAAGCAGTAATACTTATTACTTTATTAGAAAGTAATGTTGTCATAAGTCGGCCCGGAAGCGATTATGTCATAAGTTCCGCCTCGTGCACGGGTTATCCTGTGTTTAAGCTTTTAGCAAAGCTGTGCCGCGCCCTCGAGGCTGCGATGTATCATATCAGCCGCTCCTTGGAAATGTTTTAGCAAAGGGACATGACACGCACAGAAAATGACTAATCCCTGAAAGGGGTGTACGAAGGAAAATACAAAATATCTGCTACTTAGCAGCAAAATAACGAAGAAAGAAAGAATAGTGCGATACTTGAGAGCACATAATAAAAATCAGTACCACAAATGTACCGATACTGCTGGAGAGAAACAAAGATCGATAGGGGCCGCCTCGTTTTGTCACAGCAATGTCTAGGATAGTGTAACCTGGTGTCCCATTTTTAACTTAAGTTCCCAGTGTGACTAAATTTAAAATGAAAGACTTAGCCTAAAAATAGCATTAAGGCATCAGGAACAATTATCTCAAAGCAATAAACATTCTCCAGAGTGCTGAGTTATGTAAATGGCTCAAATGTGAAACATGTCTCCATATTTAAACCCGGAACATAACGAGCGTCCGATTGGCATCGTGGTTAGAGCGCTGGTCTCTTAAAAGTACCAGGTTCGAAAAAGGGTGGCGTCATGCCCCAGTCTACTCAGCTGTAAATAGGTACCTGGCTCTTCTCTTGAGTTAGGGTAAGAAAGAGGCAGTGAAGAAGGGAACATATTACCCCACCTCTCGATGCTGGACCTAGTATACTGAAGTCTCTAACTCTTCTCTCCCCTACGGCAGTATCTGATATGGAACTACCTTGACCTTCAACATTAATAACGTCATACGGAATATGCAAATTAGAAATAGCGAATAGTAACGCCGAAGCAACAATACAAGTATACAGTATTAAAGAAAGTGAAAAGCACTCTATGCAACAAATCATTGGTAAACTGAAGTAGAGGAAGGAACGCGTCCAGTGTTAAATATCAAACTGGAGGAACTGATAGTCGTATCAAAAATAAGAATACAGAAGGCAAGAGGAACTTTCACTGTACTGGGAAATATACAGAAATCAAAATCTCACACGCACGCACGCACACATAATTTTCAACTAAAATGTTACGGAAAGTCTTTTCTAAGGCTGATGAAAATTCTTTGCTTAAGAATATGATTCAAATCGCTGCGCTTTATGGGACCACAGATCAGCACATCAGACATTAACGGTCAATGAGTTCAACTCATCAAACATTAAGCATATGAAACCACCATACAAGAAAATTAGACCAACGGTAACTACATCTGGCAGATCGATCAGTTAAATTCAAGGCATCTAACAAGTTTAAATCATGCCCTGGATATTATATAAATTCTCCTTCCCATATTGCCAAGCCAACTATTTCTCATCATATAATCATCATCATTTTTCTTTTCGCTCCCTATAGAGTACAGCGCCACCACAGCAGCTGGCTCCCTTGCAGGATGCCTGTACAAAGCATTCACATATTATATATATATATATATATATATATATATATATATATATATATATATATATATATATATATATATATATATATATATATATATATATCTTCTTCTTCTTCGATCCTTAACCACCGACCGTCAAAGCAGTCAGTGGCCATCACGCCTAGTGGCGTCTTGTAGGGCAACAACAAATTGATTCCACTTTGCACGGTCGGTGGCCATCCTTCGTACAGTGCCCCAACTCTGGTTCATTCTTTGCATCTCAGCCTCCACAGTCCTCCGCCAAGTTGTTTTTGGTCGGCCTCTCTTTCGCTTTCCTTCAGGGGTCCAAAGCATAGCTGTTCTTGTGATGGCATCGGGGTCTCTTCTGAGGACATGACCAACCCAGTTCCAGCGTCTGCCAGCTATGATGGTGTGCATGTCCTCTTGCTTGCTACGAGTAAGCAGATCTTGGTTGGTGATGGTATTCGGCCAAAAAATGCGGTGAATTTTTTCTTAGGCATGTTGTGTGAAAAGAGGACAATTTTGACATTTCCTTCTCTGTGACTCTCCAGCATTCCGCACCATAGAGAAGCACAGAAAGCACGCAGCTCTGGTATAATCTTAATTTTGTGCTTGTGCTGTATTGGGAGGACTTCCAGATGTTATTTAGGCTAAAGAAGGCTGTTCTTGCCTTATTATATATATATATATATATATATATATATATATATATATATATATATATATATATATATATATATAATATATATATATATATATATATATATATATATATATATATATATATATATATATATATATATATATATATATATAAGGTTAGTGGATGACATTCATCTGATTGTTCGATGATTGTACCGAGTCTAGTTATTTCTATTTTTCTGTGCAGGATTTTTCCACTTAACAACTTACTTGCCCTTTCCTACGTTTTGAAGGTTAAAGTCTACAACAGTTTTGATGATATCTATTACGTATGTCTTTTTTTTTCTTAGTTGTCTGGTGAGTTGTGCATCTTCTTGGGTTTATAAACTACTTGTCTTTGCGGAATTATCGATCATTACTTGTGTGTATTTGCCCATGTCCTTGAAAATTCGCCGTACTTTTGCAATGTACATGACAACATAGACAACCTGAACAGCGTGATACATAAAGATGACAAAAGCTCTTACCATGCTCATTTGATCTTCTGTCCCGCCATCTCTACCGCGGGAATCCATTGAAGCAGAAGCTGAAATACATAAGGAGCTCATGTCATGAGATGTGATCGTCAAACTTTAATTTAAAATATATATATAAAAAAAAAAGCTAGTCTACGTCAACTGACATAATTTATAAGATATTATAGGATGAATTCCTCCTCCTCCCCCCACCCCCCCCCCCACCCCCGCGCTCTATCAGGAAGGAAGTACAACAGACCCGCCACATGTCATAATAAAATGGCCTTGAGCGTGGGGTTGGCAGCATCATTAAGCCAAAATAGTTACCACAGAAGAAACAAGCACTGCATCACCAAATTTAAAACAAACAAAAAATTAGGCACAGGTGTCCTATAAAGAGGCCAACTGCAGCTGTGAACCCATGTTCTATAAATAACAAAAAAGTAGAAAAGATGATGGTGAGATAAAGAAATGTATCACAAGAACTGTTACAGTACTATCATCATCATTATCTTTTGCTGCCAAGGGAGCTTGGAGACGCCAACATTATCAAGGCTTAATGTGAAACATATACTATGCTTTCTTCTGTTTGTTCTTCTTCTACCTCAACTTCATCTTCTTCTTTCTTCTTCAACTTCTTCCTCCTTTGTCTTTCTCCTTTTGTCCCCTTATTCGGCTTCCCATTCACTCTCGTTACTCCATACAGTCCATTCATATTACTCTCTGTTCTTGATAACCATTCGCCATTTCACAACCTGCAGTACTTTCTGGCCATTTCAGTGATGCCCATCTACCTTTTTCTTTTCGTGCCTCATTGCTCCTGTGACCGGAATGTGACCAGTATAAGCCTTTCTTGCTTTTGTGTAAGGATTCCAACAGTTCAACACGTCGCAGCCACGTTAACAAGTAAAACGGTATTGAATCAGTTTTACAAATTAACGGTACACGGGAAACACGGGACGTTTTGACTACTGAGTGTGACATGTTCATATAGTGAATCTCCATATTCGTTATTACTCCCCAATCAATAATGCTGACATAACTGACTATACACTACACATTCTTCTGTGTATTCTATGTTTACAATTCTGCGGCTGTGCTGTGTCATTTACCTGGTGTTCTCCACCTAGTCTATCAGCCACGTAGTAAAAAAAAAAAAGGTAAAGGATCCCGTTACACGCCCATTGAGGTATACTGTGAATATGGTGTTAGGCCTATATTTTCTTGACCATCGGCACACTAGGGGTGATGTTATCAGCATCACGCCGGCCGCCTTAACCTTTCCAGAGTTGCTCTGGTACCAAATTCATGAAGTTCGGTCGACCCCGGAGCCGTTTGCGGTCTAAAAATCCCTCTTCAACTGGGGATCGAACCATGGACCACCGAGCTGGGAAGCCAGTGCACTAACCACTGTGCTACCGCGGCTCTCGGCCATGTAGTGGTGCGAGTAGTTCTCTGTCCATAACCGTTATAATTCTTAGGTTATAATATTTTTTATATAATTAGTTTTCGCGGCTAGAAGTATGTGGGAGGGGGCGCAAGCCAAACCACTCGCCCCGGGTGCCGAATATTCTAAGGCCGGTCCCTGAGTGCAGACTTCGTGAGGGAGCAAAAAAGAAATTAATGAATACTGATGTGGGGAGCCCGCCTGAAAACAGCGTCGAGATCAAGGCTATCTGCAACATGAAATGCCACTAGACTCTCGCCAACGAAGAAGCTGACTGGTATACAACACCAAACCTGTGTTTCATACAGTGGTCTGCTTGCACAGATAGCATACGTCTCACATTCCTTAAGAGCGTGCACAAAACATTTACACGTGTTCTCAAATTATTTCCTCCGCTGCTATGAAGATGGCTTCCGTTTATGACTCACGGTTGGTACTTTCAAATATCTCACAGAAAGATGTCATGAATGTTCATCATGCAAGCTTTACGAGATTCAACGAAGGGATGTGTATTATTCAGTAATTAGCAGGTTAGAGGGTAAAGATAGACCAAAATACAATGTACAAGAGAAATGCATACAGAAACGAAAGTGAGGAAGACATCAGCTTGAGCTGATGGTACGCGACAGGAGTACATCGCATGTTTGTTGAAGGCCTATGCTCATTTGGCAGCTAAAGGATGTTGACTGATCGGTTTAGAGCAGTGCTTCTGAACCCTTTTAGAGGTTCCGTACCCCCTCGCAGCATCTTAAGAATCCTCGCGCCCCATTATCTTCTGGTTCGCAAAATAGCCAGAAATGAGAAAGCGAGATAAAAATTATGCAGTTAATGCTTGCAACGGAAACCTGGTCGTTAGCGATAAGCGAAATAAGAGAGTTTTGTAAGTAATTTCCAGAGTTTGCCTTTCATTACAGCTGCAGACATACAGAAAATAATTCTTTTGAATATGACCCGTACAAATATTCGAAACTTTCTGAAAAGGCTTAATATTTTCAAGTGCAGTATATTCATAACTAATGAATGAGAGAGAAATAATTTTAAATAATACTTTATAAGCAGGGCTGTGGAGTCTGCCAACAATTTGTCCGACTACGACTCCGGAAATATTAGAAGTCCGACTCTGACTACAGTTTTTGTTTTTTTAACTAGTGATATGGCATAACATTGCAACCCTTACAGCATCTTAAAGAAGCTTGACACCATTATCTTCTAGCTCACAAAATATGCCAAAAATGAGAAAAAGAGATACAAGTATGTTTAGGGAAAATGTTACTTACAAAATATGACTAAAATTCGGTATTGAATTCACGTTGTCAATGTTGTATTTTGTACAAGTACTTTTTAAGTTCTATGTATTATATAATGTTAATGATGATTCGACTTCTAAAATAACTGGCATATCTCGCACCCCCTGTCGGTAGGTCTCGCACCCCCTGTCGGTAGGTCTCGCACCCCCTGGACGGTAGGTCTCGCACCCCTGGACGGTAGGTCTCGCACCCCCTGTCGGTAGGTCTCGCACCCCTGGACGGTAGGTCTCGCACCCCTGGACGGTAGGTCTCGCACCCCCTGATGGTAGGTCTCGCACCCCCTGTCGGTAGGTCTCGCACCCCTGGACGGTAGGTCTCGCACCCCCGGACGGTAGGTCTCGCACCCCATGACGGTAGGTCTCGCACTCCCTGACGGTAGGTCTCGTACCCCCAAGGGGTGTATGCACCCCTGTAAGAAACACTGCATTATACATACATTTATTTGTAGGCCAGTTCACGAGACCATTACTATGTTAAAAAGACACATTTATAATAAAAAAAACAGAAAGGCGCCCGCTACCTAACACGCAAAAGTCTAATCTATAGTAGTTACATCTAGTGTCATAAAACAGCTGAATTACGCTAACACATTCATGCATTATCTCCCATCTCCACAAAGAACATTCGCTCAACATCTTTGCATGCCTTCTTTCTCCCTTCCATTTATGTCTCCGGTTATCTTCTCCGTGTGTTTTTCAGTATCCCTATAGCTCACTTACCCTGGGAAATCCAGAACACGGACTTCCTTGTAATGCTATCAACATGTTTTCTCACTGTGTGCCCTAACCATCTCCAGCTTCTTTTGTAATGCATTGTATAGATACAATTACTTAGCCTGCACAATGACGATCAACGTGGATGTAGAGATGAAGACAACAAGCGGTCAGATCCAGAGGCGTGTGGTAAAGTGGGATGTTATAAATATTTATAGGGGACTTAGTGTACTGACTGAGATCAGCTGTGAAGGTATCTGTATCTATTAAGTGTGGTGTATTACAGATGACCTTACTTGCTACCACATTTATACCTCAGTCAGAATTATTCTGGAATATTGTGATGACTACGTTAAATGTCTAGGGTTATGAAAATGATGAAGTGTAAGTCACAACAACAACAGACAGATAAACAATTTAATTTATTCCACAACACTTTACAACACTGTGACACTCACACACATATAACACTCTATAAGACTATCTTAAATGAGTCAAGTGTTTAAGTTTAAAAATATATGTATTAATTCTTTCAATAATGGGTATCCTGATTCAACTACACAGTGAACCAGGAAACACAATCAAATGTAATTACAAGTAGTATGTACACAGTTTATATATATGAACTTTGTATTGACATATTTTATTATTATTATTCTATGTGTGTAATTTGTGAAGTAGTAATATGAGGTAATACTGGTTTTGTTCAAGCTTGGTTGTTGTTTTTCATCATGACTTCAAGTGTTTGATTATCGTGGAAATAGTATTGGGAAAAGTTCACAGTTCCTGTCATTTGAACCAATTTATTGTCCCTCTGTGTTTAATAGATGTCAATTTTTGAGGGGGGCGGGGGGGGGGGGGCACATAATGTTGAGCTACTCTGGCCACAGAAGCTTATCTTTCGTGATGGCGGCAGGAAAAGACTCCTCTGCTCGATTGCTTCACTGTGTTCTGGAGACACCTCACTGGCCGCTATCTGGACCAAGGAGTATGCTGTCAGCCTCTGGATTCAGCAAAACTCAGACCAAGTGCTGCTTCAATAACTTAGGACCACAGTCCCTGAAACAAGAAGGTTGTACCTCCTATTTCAGATCTAATTTATAATCTATTTCCACACTGAACACAATACATAACAAACACTGAGTTCAGAGCGGTAGGCCAACTGCTAGCTTCATCTGAAACAATTTACACCAGTATACTCCTCCCTAATGGTTACTACGCCTCTGCGATTCCAGCATTAGTTCTTTCTAGTCAATAAGATAGGTGTCAGTGTACTGTTTGGCAATTCCATGCAGTTTTACTTTTCTCTGACACGTCCTGTTCAGGTTGGAGCACTATCTAGGCCTTGCCTCATGTTCGCTACTGAACCACGCACATATACAGACATAAATTATCAATTTACATTCAATTTTCATTAAAAAGATATCGAATATGTCAAGCTTACCACAATTCATGGAAATAATACACAAATACGTTGACTGGCGATGAATAATGGCACAAATTCCGATCTGCCTCTGTCCCAGACTTTTATTTAGAAAAATATGATCTGGATCTCAACGCACTGTTTCTTAGTAAGTTTATTTTAAAATGTGGCACTGAACTGACGCTCCTAATTGACTATATTGGCGGGTCTAACCAATCGGGCCATGTTTACACAGCTTTTCAAAAAAAAGTACCCTTACTACCGTTTCCCCTAACAACAAAGAATTTGTATTTGTAGTCCGACTAATCGTGTTTAGCCTTACATTTACTTCTATCCAATCAAATAGGATTTTACATGGTGGCCCATTTCCCGTAAAATAGTGGTTTCAAAACATGCCACTGTGCGATTATTATTTGGTGTTGTCTGACACCCTCACTATTTTCTTTTGGCTATAATTTGTTAATTCCTAGACTATTTGCGTAACACTTAACATATTCTTTGTCAGCAAGTCCTAAGGAACCCAAATATATAAGTTTAATGGGGCTAAGGGGCTGCGTTCAAAAATATGCATTTTTTTCTTCTACCTCCCGTTCACTTCGATACGATGTGGTGTCTGGGTACTGTCAGGCTTTCAGACATAAAACAGTATAATGTCATGTTTCCTAATAAGCGTTTTTCAGGTTTTTAAACCTAACTCTCGTAGTTGTAGTGTTTTTTTCTCACGGTCTATTTGAAAAAAAGTTAGTGCTTCTGGCCTTTCGCGCGGGGAGGGTGGCATTAATTGTATATCGCGAGACGCGTGTTAGTGTTGCATGCGTTCCTGCTTTCAGCCCTCCCTCCTCTATCCTAAGTCCATCTGTCTATTCCGTTTTATAAGTAGTGTAAATTAATCTGTCGTATCTCAAGGTTTTCTTAGAAATGCAGTACACGTTTTTTTATTGTATAAACGCAGTAGGCTTTACTATCAACGTGAAAACGTTAACAACTTGCAGACGAAGTAGAAAAAAGGGGGATTAATGTTAGTATTAAATGATGGCTTTAGGTTTTACCCATTACGCACGTTTGTGTCCTATATCTCAATTTTTATTCTTAGAAAAATGCGGAGTACACGCTTTTTATTGGGAAGGAAACGCCGTGTACTTTTGCAGTAGGCCTTTGTTACTATCAACGTCAAGCGTTGAAGGTCGTGCAGTACTTCCAAGGAAATACAGGCTGAGGATATACGCCTATATTATATAGATGAATCGATGTACTTTTCTTTCCTTTTCGGAACTGTGTTAATCTAAGCATTTGAGATTAATTAAATGTGGATTTCTAATAATGGAAGGAGAATCGTCATTATGATTTTGTAATTGTGTCTAACTCATGTGAGTATTGAAAAGCAGGAAGTTTTTCATGGCACAATCAGCGCCCACTCATTTTGTCACGATTGATATCTGACATATTGTTTTAAAACTACAAGCTATATACTCTTGATATTATTTGGAATGAGAATTTTAGTGCATTAACAGCGTGAAACCTTTTTTATTTCGATTTTTTTTTTATGAATCTCAATACATGTGGACTCCGCCGAAGCTTGATTTATTTACGTTTAAAATTCTACAGCTGTTTGGTGTTTACCTTTTCAGCACAAATAACTTCCCACAACTTAACAAAATCAAATTATTACTATGCAAATGCAAAGCGTGTGAAGGGAATGTTGGATATGCCCAAGCAAAATATTTTTATAACCAACATTGATACGTCTAAAGAGTGACTTTCAACTAGCTCAATAAATAATACCATAACCAAGGAGCGTACGCTTCAGTGAAAACACAAAGTCCGACCTGTCACGTACCCTTGACAGCTGAACTGTACTTTTACCATGTCTTATCTTTCCTTCTTTTGAATTCTATCGTGTGTTACTTTAACATTTACCTCTTAATTTTATATGTGGGATTTAGAATGTTTCAAGACAGTCTGGCAATCCTGGTTAGATCCGCCCATAAACATAAAGAAAACTGTTGATTATGTCCAAACATCAAAGAATACTGTTGATTATCTATGTATGGTGTTCTTGTTTTCCGCTTGTTATGTGGATTATCTTGTCGTTGGGGGGAGTATATCCGGTGGTGGTACTGTTGGAGATGGCTTAAAAGTTTCTACTGGTTGGGGTAGCCGTTCCGATGCCAAATCCTCTCTTTAGTCACCTGGTATGAGATGCGTGATAAGAGTTCAGACATGACAGGGATAAATACGACATGGAAAGGTACGGTGCGGATGTTTCACGTTACTGTTGATTATGTCCGCTTGAGGTACTGTTAAGGTAGAAGTATACCCAGAAAAGCTTAAAAAAAATAAAAATCCAACAATTTTCATTTTCATGCTTTAAATCATCGTCAACATGTTCTTGAACTAAAAATAATTCATAGAAGCTTAGAGATACTCTGGTTTGATAGGAATCAGTGTTTTTCTACACACGCCCCCTTGAGTGATTTGCATAGCAACCAATGTTTATAGTTGGTTACCATGTGAATAATGACCCAACAAGAAGGTGCGTAATTGTAAAACTGCGAAATTATAATTATACATAGGCAACAGGAAAAAGATATTTATAACTTTTCCACGGGGAATCACTCAATGATTTCTTGTGAATTTTTTCAAAAGTGTGTGTCTAGAAAGCTTTGATCGTAAATTTCAACATTTGTTACATGCATAGTGCATTTTCACCAACATCAACTCTATTTATTGCTAGTTTTATACTGATTCTGTATAATAGTAGTTAGCAGAGCTTCTTTTGTTCACAATGAGAAATAAGACAAAGACTGGGAGGCGTGTACACCAACAAACCGTTGCCTGAAAATGAGACACCTATTGTCGATAGTGACGCTATAAAACCTCTGTGCTCCTCAGCAAAGAAAATAAAGGTCATAAAGGTCCAAGAAAGTGAAGGACAAGCTAAAAATGACAACAAAGGAAATGGGTTTATCCTTATGGATGTAAAACTACTGTTTGGGTTTTTATGCGCTAACTTTAGATGTGACAAATGTTATCAGTACTCACTGACCTGTGAGATCGTCGAAGAGACTCGGAATGGCTTTTGTCATGAAATCAGTATCAAGCGCACAAACAGTGGCGAATGGACTGCCAATTTCAATACTTCTGATGTTTCATCTTCAGCTACTCACAAACAAAGAAGTAAATGTGCGAATGGTGGCATTTGTGCGTTCTATTGGGAAAGGCCACAGTGCATTGCAGAATTTTTCGATATACATGAACACAAGTCAACGCATGGCAAAGAAAGCATACAGGAGAACGCTGCACAGGATCTATTCAGCAAGTAAGGACATTGCAATGGAAAGACCCTGAGAGCACTGAAAATGGGATTCATAGACACTGCAGCTGCAGTAGAAGGAGACCTTTATTCAACAGGAGCTCATTAAACTTCATTTTGTGAGTTCTTTTTCTGTTTTTCTTTGTTTTCTCGGAATTGTCTTTTTAGCATAATTGGTGATCTTTGAAACAAGATATCTCTGGATCTGTACATTCAATTGACATGAAAATTAACACAGTTGGTTATCATATAATCTTACAGATTATGACCTAAAATGGATACAATTGAATTCAAAATTTTAGTTTTATGACCATCATGCATATATAATGAGGCACAAATATCAAACATTCAAGAAATATAAATTTTGAAAATTCATTACAAATCAACCTTTCGGTCAATATCTGTTATTTTAGGTCAAAACCTCAAGCTATATATACTAATTCAATTTGCCAAGTTTCAGTCAGATCCTTGTAAAAATAACATAGTTATGATGTTTTAAAAAAGGTGTATAATTTATTCACTACGGCGGCCATATTGGATAGCTAATTTGCATAATTAATGAGGTCATTATGTGGACAAAAATGTTAAGTCCATACTAACACTATACCCATGGTTGTTTGATTCAATACAGGAAGTGAAAAATAAGTAGGCCATAGTGAACTGACAGGTAAAGCTTGAAGGAAAGAAAAGCCTGGGCCCCCACAACGTAATAAAAAAAAAATGAAGCCCTACAAACGATGCTGAATATGCCATAAAGGTGAAGGTAATCCCATAGTTGATACTGCTGTAGGGGAGCATTTATAACACATAAGGAAGGGAAACCCGAGGCCTGTAAACAGTAAATTAATATGAGACAAACATAAAGGTATGTTTTCAGGCACTCGTAGGAAATAAAGAAGTAGAACACGAAAACAGAAAAACAACAGACATGAGTGGCTTTCACAGGATTCGAACCCTGGACCTTCCGTGCGACAACCCCGCCTCATAAAGTAGCTTCAGCTTTGAGGTATGGGGGACTATTTCCATTCCTCGATGCCTTCACCTTCCTTAACTCAAGACCAGAGTCAGGTACCCATTTACAGCTGTGTAAACTGGAGCGTGACAGAACCAGATATTTAACCCAGATAACTTCACCGCGAGTGGCGAGCTCTCTAACCACTCTGCAAACTGGACAATAAATTCCGTGGAAGGCACACAGACAAACAAACACACAAGGATCCTGTTTAGGTTGAACGGACCCTCACGTCAATTTTCAAGCCAGAAGGGGGGGAAGGGGTGGTATACTGTGCGTTCTCCGCCATTCACTCTCCAAATATGCAGGGCTATAACACAGTGCTCTGATTGTTCTCTCAAAACATGTATCAGGAGCACCGATTTAAAAAAAAAAAATTACTTAGTCGTTCTTCTTCTACCGTGAGATGGAGAGGTTTGGAAGAGAGAGCGCCATACTATCCTATCGGCTGTCTTCCTCCTGGCCTGGTTCCATTCTAGTCCTCGATCTTAAAAAAAAAACACAGAAACAAACTACGCTAGTATAATAAAGAATAACCGCTACATACTGAATTGATATGGAATGCTTTAGAGAAAAGCAGTGTTGTCAAGTCGGCCTAAAAAGTATCCGACTCCGACACCAGTTTTTTTTAACTAGTCATATAGCGTAACATTCTGAGTCGAGAGTCCTGGAATTTTTTGTATCGATTCCGACACCACGACTCCCTGGAGAAAAGAAAAGCTAGAGCCTACAACAAAGGTTCCTAACCTGGGGTATGTGTACCCCCACAGGGGGCACGAGTAGCATGTCAAGGGGGTATGGGGAATATTTGGTAAATAACTAATTCAAAGATTCCAAAACTAGAAGCGTTAGTGAAATAAAATTAAAAATGTGAACTTGAGACAGAATGACGAGTCCACTTCTCAGTCCAATCCAAAGAAACAAACAAACTGGAAGCTGAACATGATATGCAGGTATCTCTTCTTTTTTTTTTTAAACTGTACCAAGAATATAACTGTTGGTTTACAGGAAACATAACCAAGGGTCTTATTAATTTCTCTGACTGGTTCTGATAAACATTTAACAACTATTAAAAAAAAAAAAAACACAACAAAAACTATCGTTACGGCGTTATTTCCATTGCTGAGGTACGCCCGGGGATTTTGAGGGCTGAGGAATAAAGGTCGCTTACCATTGCTGTCGACACCCAGTGAGCAGGTTAGGGTTTTTTTAATTACCAATATAGGAAAAAAAAACCTAGACCTTACCGGCGTTCAAACCCATGTCTCCAGACTTCAGTGGTCGGTATTCTAAAACCGCTTCGCCACCCTCTTCCCTACAACTTTATAACAGTTAAAACTTGTATGTAAAGAAAACATGTTTCTTTATGAAAAACGAATAAATGTTTATTTATTTTCTTATGTGCATTTGCATTGTAAACTCTAGAATTCATTTTCTCCCATACTGAACAGAAGGTACGGAAAGATTTACTAAATAGCCATGGAGGTACGACAGTCGAAAACGCTTGTGAGTCCCTCGCCAACAACATAGTGAAAATGGCTGAATTCACATTTCTGGGCAAGAAATAACAATAATAAACACCATAATAAGGTCTATAATAAGGCTTCATACAAAAGCAAGGTAAACTTTTGAATTTATTTTCTCCCATTCCCAATAACCACGACAAACATGAGAAACCAAGAGCCAAAGATCCAGACTTCCAGGGCGACCCAGAATTCGCTAGGAGAGAACTCATCTCATCTCATAATCGGAACCTCTTCTACCCCGTAAAACGAAGTGTAGAGGTGACCCAAAGAGCACAAGGCTCCTGGGCAAAACATGTAATCAAAATGTTTGACAAACAGGTGATTAGCCTATTGTGCCCGAACTTGCCCTCAAGTGTGTACTCAATCGCTATGAAACCATCGATCCTTCCTTGTGAATTCCAGCCAAAATTCTTATACCCGAAGGTGTCGAGGATGCCCTTTCCTCCTCTGCCCGAAGGCATATAGAGGAACACTCAGGACCAGAAAATCTGAGAAAAATAGCCAGAGACAGTGAGCAAAAAACGGAAACGGACACAGTGATCTGCCTGGTTTTGCAATACTGGGAGGGCCCGAAATGGGTGCACCACACACAGTCAATCAAGACAGAAGATCGCCTTTGAGAATAGGAGGAGAACAACAGACAATATCTGAAGGACCGAGGACTGGGCTGGAACCAGGCCAGGAGGAAGACAGCTGATAGGGTCGTATGGCGCTCTCTTTGGCAAATCTCTACACCCCAAGACAGGTGAGGAACGACTAAGTAAGTAATAAGTAAGCCATATCGAATATGGGTTTCGGAAATGTTTGCTAAAAGCCAAAGGAGATGCGGAAACCGAAAAAAGTTTGGAAGTCCCTGGTCTATAACATAGTGAAAATGACTGCACACACATTTCTAGACACAAAATAGCAATAATAAACACAATAATAAGGTCGTGATCGACAATGCCTGCTTCATACAAAAGCAGCCCGAATAAAACAATTAACCTCCCCCCCATTAATTGGTGGATTGGGTGTCATCCCGGACACCCCCGGGCTTTCTCGCCCCTTTTCACCTTGTTAACAACAGGGCAGTGCTAAATCAGAGGCACATCTCCAATCCAACCTGCTTTTTCTGGAAGGAAGAGCTGGAGAAGAGAGGGAAAGCTCAAAGCAGCTCAAAAACAAAATCCATGGTGATATCACGAGAAGAAAGAAGACATCAGATTAAACTTGGAGAACAGGTCCTGGAGCAGGTCGATTACTTTAAATACCTCGGAGCTATTATAGACCGAAAGGGAGGCAGCAGCTGGGAGACTTTTTCAGGCCATAAATCGAGGATTCCTCAGCAAGAGAGAGGGTAAGAAAACGAAGATGGCTGTATACCGCTCCACCTATGTCCCAGTCTTGACATATGGATGCGAGTCATGGGCAATGACTACAACCCACAAAAGCCAGATCCAAACCTCAGAAATAAGGTATCTGAGGAAGGTGGTTGAAGTAACAAGAAGAGACATGGTCCGCAACCAGACAATACGTCAAGGCCTAAAATCCCACACTCTGCAGACCCAAGTAGAACAGTCCCAACTAAGATGGTTTGGCCATGTCTGCAGAATGGGAGAAGATCGGCTACCACGACAAGCATGGGAAACAAAGAGCCAGGGATCCAGACCCCCAGGACGACCCAGAGTCAGCTGGGAGGTTCATATTAGACAATCTTTGAAGGACCGAGGACTAGAATGGAACCAGGCCAGGAGGATCTTTTTATTATAATTGGTTTTTTTATAGGGGGTGGGCACATGCACATACATTTACACAATTTTACAGTTTTGATTTACTATATATGGAATGAGTGGAAAGGGGGGGGGGGGGAGAGAGAGAGAGAGAGAGAGAGAGAGAGAGAGAGAGAGAGAGAGAGAGAGAGAGAGAGAATATATTATATTTGGATATCGGAAATCAGATTTTATTACCTTGAATTTACTACACTATATATCCTAATTATAACCCATCAATGGTTGAATGGAATACTTTGTTTAAAAAAAAAAACGCAATATAAATAAGACATTCAGCATATAGAAATATAAATGTTAATAAACATTTTGCAAACTTATATTCTTGTCATAAACCGAATATCACAGGCTAAAACGGGTTTCCGTAATGTTTTATTCCAAACATAAGTACTAAAAAAAAACAAGTCTCTATCAATGAAAATGAGTCAGAAGGTGATGCAGTATTATTTGCAACCATTACTGTTGTATTGATGTGAAATGAGGAACTAAACAGCATGTGAATATCCCTTTCATGTGTGCAAGAAATGCTTACATATCCGAATCGCAAGCTATCACACAAGCTGTTTACTGGGTGGCGTGTTGCAAGAGATTGCAACAGATGCGATTTATAATGGTTCTGATGTTATCAATACATCATACGATTCAGAGACACTTGTTATGAAGATAACAGTTCGCTATATTGATTCATATAAGTTCTAGTGTAAGACAAGAAAGGCACATCCAACTTTGGAAAAATGATCCAGACTGTAGTGAAATTGACAGAGATACAACGGTAAAATACTCAAAAGATAACATTTAAGGATAAAAACATAATGCGTAGGCTGCTGATGTACATGATCGCCTAGACCGCGGGTCATCACCCTCCATAAAATTGACTTGCTAGACAGGAGGGGAACGGCGGATCAAAAGAAAAAAAATATGACTGGAAAGGCTAAGGAGACGCAATGGGGGGGGGGGATGGAGGAAAGTAAAAATTCACGTCCCCCAAATTGACACGAGGTACGGAATTGGACGTTTTGCGATACCAAGCCTTGATTTGAATTCAGCGGCTAAAACGCAGATGTTAGGAATATTACAAAAATTTAAAAAGTAATTTTTCTTAATATTAATGTTAGGAATATAAAAATTAGCTGGCCGGATGGCCTATTCTGAGCAATGAAATAATATGATCTTAATTTTACAAACGGATAGATAATATTGAAGATAATGACAAAAGACAGTGTAGTTTACATCATCGACAGACTGCCTTGAATAAAAAGTGTCGTTATTTGCACACAAAACACGACCTTGGGGACGCAGGTGTTCAAAGTTACTTGGCATAGAAGTGAAGGGACATTGGTGGTAGCTGAGTCTAAATATAACTTTTTACGACAAAATTTTAAGGGGAGAGAAAGGTTGCTTCAAAAATCAAGCACATTTTTTTTGAAACACAAGTAGAGACGGACAGACTAACAGATAACCATCCATACTTGACTGAAGCATGACTGAAATGACTTTAGTGTAGAAATTTGAAATTTAAAATAAACCTCGGCAGTGATTGGCCACAGACAATCATATCATTAGCGCTCAGAGCGCATTTGGGGTCATTCTTCAATAATTGTTCAGTGTTAGACACAGATTTTAAAGTGTGGTGTTTTCCCATATGAAAGACAGTGAATAAATTTAGGGACGCCATACTATAGCCAGCAGCTCAGCTGAGTTTTGCTAGCAATTCTGTGTTATGTATTCATAATCTGGTAAGATTGAAATTATTTCTTTATATATTTTGAATATTGTTTCATGTTCGAGTGATTTGATACTGCCATATCAAAATCTAGCCTTACAAACAAGTAGGGATTTGCTCTAGACCCCCCGCCCAAGTCAGGGTCTAGGGACCAACAAGGTACATAAACTACAGCAAGGATTATGCAAGATAGATCAAGCGTTGAAACAGGTTACCTATCTTCTTTTAGGGCCGACAACTAATAAATATTTTTCAGAATCTATGGTCTGGGAGGATCTGTCTGATGTAGGCCCACCATGGTAACTGTGCTGTTTGGTCAGAGAGATCTGACCTGTCTGTATGATGTGGTTGTTGTGTCAGTGTTGTGTCCAGACGTGGGTAGAGAATAGATTTTGACACATGGCCCATACTTTGATTGCAGAGCTGTGAGTTTCTATCGACAACAAAGCAGAGTCTATTCGGTGGGTGACTGTACTCGAGTGTATCTGTGCAGTTCTTGTGACAGAAACCACCATTATTGCCCGCCAGCACGGAGAGGTGGGACCGCAAGTTTTCAGCACCAGAGCTACAAAAAGATGAGTGAGCCTCTGGTCTGCTGGACATTCACCAACTATTGGTAGTGACTAATATCCCCGTAAAAATTCCCACCATTTTCTGGACATTGTGTAGTCAATATAGACAGGTGTGATGAGGCCACCCCAACAGCACAAACAGTAAATATCCTCCCAAAGAGATGACTACTCGAACTTTTTTTAATAAAACTAACTAGTCTAGTACTTAAATAGGTACGCTCTTGCATTTATTATGTAACATTCCATGCATTTTTTTCATAAATTTTCAATCCTTCTTTTAAAACAAGTTCTGGTCACATAAAACTTGATCCAGAACCAATAAATGTAATATAATTATATCAAAAACTTTATACACGTGAGTTAGTTCAGTGTATTTTAACACTTGTTAATCTTATTAGTCTTCTTAAATGTCTGTGGGTGTATTTATAACTAACACACCACATTACACATCATTACCCTAGACACTTTACGTAGCCACATTCATTAAGAAAAAAAAAAATTAAGTGTGAGGTCGTAGTGGTAGCAAGAAAGGCCTTCTGATAATTCTCAACTACATTTTATCTCAGGAGCCTTCACAGCTGGCCTCATACAAGTTACATGTAGTAATAACACCATCATACAATACCATCAACACCACTACACAGACATGTAGTGAAAATTAATTGACAGTTGCAATTAACAATTATGAAGGTAGCCTGGGATAAAGCTGGTACATTTGCATATGATGCGACGGAGGGATTCCAAGGTTTGTTGCAATGGACATGGAGAATGCATACAACAGTGTTAACTTTGCAACTTTGATTTCTTGTTTGGTAAACCCATGGCTGACCAGTTGGATAGCAGTTGCCTTGACAGAGAGATCCAATGCATTTCGCTTAGGAACCTGTATGTCAGAATCAATGCACATACTGCCAAGGACTATCCCAGGGCTCTTCACTATCACCGATGATGTTTAACATCTACGTATATAACAGTAGCCACCATTCAACCGACGGGGCTGGGACGAACATTTAACTTTTGCAGATAACACTCATTTACAGAACTGACTCAGACCGGCACGAACTCGTCAAAAGCATGCATTAGACACTACAAGTGGTTTCTAAATGGTGCGAAAAAACCGCTGTATGAGGCACCAAGGACGTACCCAGCAACACGCGCTGTACAGTGCTTCCTACCGTCAGGTAGGGAACACTGGACAAGTGATTCTTGCCTAGGTAGCAGGCACTTAACTCAGGCAGGAAGCACTGTACAGCAATTCTTGTCTGAAAAAAATAAATTGGTATATCGCACTGCGTTGTAGTTATTATAATTCATTAGGCAGATATTTCCACCTTTCCTTCCTTTATAGGGCAAAAGACTGGAGAGATAAAGAGTAAAGATGTTTTTATGTTTGCTTCATATGTTACTCATGTGTAGAGTGTAAACACATTTTATGAATTTTTTTTTTCTAATTTCGTCTAAAATATATGGGGGAGAGAGAGGAGAGAATAATATTATTCAGAATTCCTGGATGGTGAGCAAGGTCAAGCATCAGAAATGATAACCACTGACACAGAAGAGGACACCAATGGTGATGAAGATGACATAAAGATGGAAGAACTGAAGGCAGCACTGGAGAAAATCAGGATGGGCAAAGCAGCAGGGCATGATGGTACAACACTAGAAATGGTTAAGTACATGGGAGCAGCAGGCGACCTATTACTCCTAAGGGTCCTATGGGCAGCTTGGTGCAACAAGACCATACCAAAGGAATGGGAGATTGCCATAATAACACCGATTTTCAAAAAGGGTGACAACCGACAATGTGGAATGCATAGAGGCATATCCCTTCTCAGTGTCATTGGTAAAATCTACTCTAGAATACTGGAGCAGAGACTCAGACGCCTAGCTGAGCCACAAATGGATGGGGTCCAGTGTGGCTTCCGAGCAAATCGAAGTACTCAAGACCTAATCTTCACACTCAGACAGTTGAGTGAAAAGGCTCTTAAGTAGAAGAGTGAGATCCATCTTTGCTTCTTAGATCTGGAAAAGGCATTTGACAAGGTCCCCTGGAACAAACTCTGGGACTGTTTGGCAAGGAAGAACATTCCAACACCTCTGATTCATGCGATACAGAGCTTCTACAAATCTTGCAGAAATTATGTGAGGACAGCAAACCATAAGTCAGAAGAATTCAGAACCACCACAGGTGTAAGACAAGGTGATATCCTGTCGCCTTGTCTTTTCATACTCCTCATGGACGATGTCATCAAGGCATGTAAGGAGAGGACAGGAAAGTATTCAGTAGGGTACTGGAAGATGAGACAGGTCTGTATTTCAGAGCTGGTATTTGCTGATGATGTTGCCCTGATTACTAAATCAGAGGCATATCTTCAAATCAACCTGCAAGTCTGGAAGGAAGAGCTGGAGAAGAGGGGATGATCATAAGCAGCTCAAAAAAAAAACCATGGTGATATCACGAGAGGAAAGAAGACATCAGATTAAGCTGGGAGAACAGATCCTGGAGCAGGTCGATTACTTTAAATACCTTGGAGCTGTCACAGACCTGAAGGGAGGCATCAAAGAAGAGTTGGCTACCCGAAGAGAAGCAGCTGGGAGACTTTTTCAAGCCATAAATCGAGGACTCCCCAGCAAAAGAGAAGTTGGTAAGAAGACGAAGATGGCTGTATACCGCTCCACCTATGTCCCAATCTTGACGTATGGATGCGAGTCATGGGCAATGACTACAACCCACACAAGCCAGATCCAAACTTCAGAAATGAGGTATCTGAGGAAGTGGTTGAAGTAACAAGAAGAGACATGGTCCGCAACCAGACAATACGTCAAGGCCTAAAATCCCACACCCTGCAGACCCAAGTAGAACAGTCCCAACTGAGATGGTTTGGCCATGTCTGCAGAATGGGAGAAGATCGGCTACCACGGCAAGCGTGGGAAACTAAGAGTCAGGGATCCAGACCTCCAGGACGACTCAAAGTCCGCTGGGACGACAACATTAGACAATCTTTGAAGGACTAGAATGGAACCAAGCCAGGAGGAAGAGAGCCGATAGAATAGTATGGCGCTCTCTCTTACAAACCTCTACACCTCACGGTAGAAGAAGAACGACTAAGTAAGTATATATGGTGGGAAATTATTATTTCAATGTTCATTCCAAACAGGTATCGGTATGGTGCGTGTAGTGCAGTGTTTCTCAACCCTGATAGTAGCAATGCCCCCTTTTGACAAATAATATTTTTTAAAAAGCACCCCACCATTTTAACACCCCCTTGCTCTTTATCGTGTATACACAAACACACACACATATATTCCACGATATTTTTAAAAAAGGAATACAGTTAATTAGTTACCTTTTCTTATAATATAAAGAAAAAGAGAAAGCACATTTATAAAAGCATAGTTATATTAAATGCACAGTGGGCTGATCACCTGCTTGCCAACCAATCTGATTACGGAAACAACGATAGATTGTTTGGTCTGTTTTTGTTCCAGAAAGACGCCACTAGGCGTGGTGGAAACAGCGATAGATTGATCAATTTGTTGTTGCCCTAAGACGCCACTAGGCGTACTGGCCACATACTGCTTTGCCGGTTGGTGGCTAAGGATGGAAGAAGAAGAAGAAGAAGAAGTTATATTAAATATGTGTTTAAGTACGGAATTATATACACCACAAGTTCATTATCCTTGAATTACAAATTGGTGGAGCCAATGATATAAAATTAGTTCTTACAACTATATAACTATCATAATCATATTTTAATAGCTCCTAAATGAATGCATATATATCTTCAAATATGAATATTTAAGCCTCTCCTTATGTAACTACTTTAAACATGAAAAAATTGGGAAAATGCTAATAATTATATAATTATATAAAAATTCACTTACTAATGAAGTTTAATGAGATCCTTGCGCTTGGTGTGACTCAGCCAGCTTTGTATTATTTGATTCTAAGTTTTTTAAAAGAAGTCTCAAATCTCCTCTGTTACAAATCTGCAGTCGGTTTTTTGTAGTAGCAACACTACTGCACTGAACCCCTTCTCCACCAAATACGACGACGTTGTGAATGCTGTAATTAGCAATTTAGTTTCACGCCAAAGAACAGGATATGCAAGCCTCTGCTGGATCCAAAAATTTTCGTAATGTGTGTGACTGAATCGTGCTTTTGCCTCGAAGTAATTTTGTAGCTCAGTTAATTCTTCTTGTAAATGTTGACTTACTTGTTCCACGTCTGATTCAAACGGATTAATCACCCAATCCGGTATTATTACTTCTTGCAAGTCTTTAAATCTTATGCTCATATCATTTTTTATAGCGTCCAAACGACTGCAATAAACCTCTAAATCTAAATCTTTAAGCCTGTCCCCACCTAACTGCAGTAAACATGGAAAATGATAAAGTTTTAGGCGACTAAGATTATTTTTATATAATGTCAATTTGTTGATGAACCCCATGATAATTCCTTTCACTTTAATCAGACTGATCTTATTTCCTTGTAGCTTAAGAAGAACCTCATTTAACTTTTCAAATATATCTGAAAGATAGGCCACATCATTTCGCAATACTTCTCTTTCGATGCTAAATTCTTCTTTGATTGAATCCAAAAACTCTACAACAGTATCAAATAATGCCCATGATCTTTTTAAACAGTTTCCTTAGGACAGCCATCGTACTTCCGTGTGTAGGAGAAGACGTTCAAACTCTTCACCATTATCACAACAAAGTTTACGAAATAATCTATTGTTCAACGAATGCGACTTAATTTTGTTAATAACACTGATAACACAGTTCATTTATTTATGGAGTCCGTCATTAAGATGCTTGGCGACTAAATGTTGTCGATGAATAACACAATGAATTGTTAAAACACCTAGTGCCACATTTTTTAAGTAGGGCAGAAACCAGCGATGACGACCAACCATAGCTGGTTTTCCGTCTGTCGCACATGCGATGACATTGGAAAAAGGAATTTTTTTTTCAACAAAAATGTTTCAAGGGTTTCAAAGATTGATAACCCCTTTGTATCTGCTGTCAATAGTTTTGCAAATAACATATCCTCTTTGATATTTTCATTCTTTATGTATCTCACATATGCGAGCAGCAAAGCTTCGTTATCACGCACGACGCTTTCATCCAACTGTAGTGAAAATTCAGTAGTCTGCAAATCAGTCCACAGCTGATTTTCAACTTCGCTTGCCATCTCATCTATTCTTCTTGAAACAGTATCATTGCTCAATGGAATAGAAGACATGATGTCACTTGGATTTCTTTCCATCATTGTGCTAATTACCTCCCGTACAGCTGGTAAAAATTAAGTTTTCTCCAATGTTGTGAGGTTTACCACATTTCGCAATCATGTGTGCAATTTTGTAAGATACAATGAGACCTTTATCATTGTGATTATACATTTTCTTAAACATACTAGTGACAGTGTTGAGGCTTTCAAACTTTTGTTTTCAATCCGGGGAAGTAAGAAATATCTTTGCCAACTCTATCTGAGTGTTTCTTAGTAAAATGCTCGTTAAGACGTGATGGTTTCATTGTTTCGTTAGAAAACACTTGCTGGCACAGCAAACACATTGGTAACTGTTCATTTATGGCCGAAGGTACAAAACCGAATTTCAAATATTCAAATGAATATTGTCGACACTTTCTCTTTACTGCTGACATATTGAAAATTTTAGTATAATATCACTGCACATGCATCTACACCTCGTCAAGCCTCAAAACTGAGTGAGTTTAATTCTCTACACTCGAAACATCCAAAGGTGCATTAAAACTAAGCCACAACTGCCCACAACGTCCCTGTTGGGAGAAGGTATTTACGGTGCACTCGCATCAAAGAGAGTTGAACACAAGATATGCGAAGGGGAATATCTTTTTGTAATTGTTTCATATTGATCCTTGTAAAAAATGTACACAACGCCCACCTGAATGGAAGTAGCGACCCCCAATCGGTGCGACCCATCAGAACGCCCCCAGATATCTTGAAAACGCCCCCCAGGGGGCGATACCGCCCCCGTTGAGAAACACTGGTGTAGTGGGATCATAATTTGGGCAGTGAATAATAAATATAAGGTAAAGGTGGTCCCGTAGTGGAGTGAAGTGGAAGAGACTTCACTATACTGGGTCCAGCATCGAGAGGTCAGGTGACCAGTTATTTCATTTTAGAAATTAATATTATTTTGTATTATATTGTATATTAGCTTTAAGTAAACTGAACTAATTTTTTAAGTGAAACTTAATGAAAAAAAAAATGAAGATCACTGAAAATCAGATGTGAAAATTATCAACATTAAACGAAAAATGATTGTTTTAAAAAGCTGTCATAAAGATTCGTGTGTGTGTGTTGTTGTTTTTTTTTTATGTGCTCTTGTATCGTAATTCAAAATAGCTAGTTATTTACAACAACTTAACTGGATTACAATTAAACTTATTATGGACGAAACAATAAGCTTCGTTGCTCGCTCAGCTATAAGTGCTCTGGACACACAAGATTTATTTCACAATGCACTGGCGCAGTCATTTCACTGCACCATTGTATGGACATGAGGTAAAGCATACATATGGGCGTGAGATGGCAGGGACAGCAAACCCGTAACAATTTCGTGCTGAAATCGGATGTGTCGGGCCGAAATGCGCAGATATCGCAGGTCAGCTGTAAACAACGACACAACGTAAGCCTACATGCCGCTCAGAAAAGGCCAGCATGTAAGAGTGAGATATGGTCGAGCGAACACAAACAACAACAACACATTTCACAATGCGAGCAGATGACGTTATAAATTATTTGACTTTTTATATTAAGGTAAAAAATAGTTTTTAATGCTCTTTTGGTAATAGTAGTAACTAAATAAGCAATACACATATGTTTAACATATTTTTAACTGACGCATACTGATTTTCGTTGGTTAGATCTATATGTCGAAGGAATGTCATCTATCCAGTTTTACTTTATTAATTTTCTTTATTTATACACTGCCAAGTAGAAAAATAAACGCAATTGTCATGTATTATGGCCTTGGTTTTCCTGGCACATCCATTTCTCAATACATGCAATACAGCATTAATTATATTTATGTACGGATTTCCGATTTTTTTGTACCTTTAAAATGTTACGTCCTTCCTACCCATGTTGAGTGCTTCCTACCTAGCAGGTAAGGTTCACTGTACAGTGGACGGTACCTAGGTACCACTCACTGTACAGTGTCCGCTACCGTCAGGTAGGAGGCACTGTACAGCGTTTCATACCGTACAGTGCTTCCTACCTGCTACACCGGCTCAAAGGTCAATTCCGAACAAGGCCTGTGTGATGTGGTACTCCTTGAACAACTAAAGTAAAAGTGAACATTACTTTCAATTGGCAGAACACAAAGACGGCAAGCTGAAATATTTTGGAATAACAGTCGATCGCGGACAGGATGGGACTTATCGGCTAGAAAAAGAATTAGTTGCAGGAAGTATACAAATCACCAAAGATCTGCGGCCTTTTAGATGGCTATTGACCGCTTGGTGACCGGTGACGAGTGACGTAACTCTTTTACAGTAATTTCGCATGAAGGCTATAAAACATGAATTTCGCATTTTTTTGCATCCACTTTCATCAATGTGCCACACACGCAGTGGCATACTGCGCTACTGGTTGAAGGGAATGGTTTTTTTTTTTTTTAAGTTATTGTTGTTCATGTTTTTTTTTCTTTTTGTTCACTGTGGCTGCTGAACTTGTCGCTATTTCGCAGTCAATGCCAAGTTTGAGAATTCTTGGCATTAGTCACATTGAAGATCTAGGCTTTTCTTGCGGTTTCTCTGCCATTCGGACACTTGAGTTCAAATCATGAAAGACAGCCGATAGGATAATATGGAGTTCTCTCTGGCAAACCTCTGTACCCTAGGGTAGATGAGGAACGACTAAGCAAGTAAGTCTATTCCATTTCATCTTCACTGGATCTTTGTAGTTTTAACTTATGACTTACGGCCAATGGTCAATGCACCAGGGGAAAAAACCGAAACTATTTGAATGGGGGTTTAATTTAACATTCACGGTGCAATGTGCGCACTTACCGTATTTTCCCGAAAGGTGGCGGGATTTTTTTTCATTTCGCTCGTTACGTGGCGTTTCACTGTTAGTAACATGGTGATGTGTACTTTTATAAACATGGAACAGATTTTTTTTAAGACTCATCCCCGTGCGCAAAGGTTTGGAGTATCATAATTCTGAAGAGGACAAAAAAAAATATGGAGAAGATTCAACCCGTATCTGGCACATCCATACATCTGGAAACGGTAAAAGTAGCGCCTGGTTATAGCCAAGTCTACGCCTCCGTTACCTGAGAAAAATCACCTTTCTTACAGGAAAGCTACATGCAGTTCCAGGCTGCTAGCGGATCGAATAAGTGCTATTAACTTTCATTACACAAGTAAAACGAAAACTATGTGTGTTTCTGGCACCAGCTGCATGACCCATTTACCTCGGCCCGGGGGAGGAAGAGGGGGGGGGGGGGGGGGGGGGGAGAGAAATGTGTCTAAGGCTATAAAATATGAAGAAGAAGAAACAAATTGAGTATAGGTAAGACAGATAGGCAAACAAAGATGAAGATGCGATACACTGGATGAGAGACCTAATTAGTAAACAAATCAAAGACATAAGGTGTTACTTTACTTACTTTTTTTTACTTACTGTAATTACTTGGTTCGGGACTATGGCTGGGAAATAAAAAACGTTATGAAGATAAGTAAAAACACAGACAAGAAAGACATCGGCGAGGACTAGCAAATTGGAAGAATAAATCACTTTTTTTTCTTTTCTTTTTTTAAAGAATAACACGTACAGACACGAAAACAAGCGATAAGCACAAAACACTACACCACAGTATGACGTGAGTTAATTTATATGAAACTACATTAGGACCTAGTTACTATAAATGTAAATCGGAGTCAATTTTACTTATCAATTTTCCCCAGATAAGATCCTCAAAGTTTTGGCAATCAATATTTCAGTTCTAAAACACAGTATCTGAAATATACGTGATGTCTACATTATATAATGCTCTTAAAACAAGAGGAGGTAACACTTCCCTTTTAGACGAGAGAATTATGTCCCTTATAGACGAGAGAATTATGTCCCTTATAGACGAGAGAATTATGTCATCAGTTTAAACAAAAGAATTGTCCCCGCAAGCATACAAAATCGCCCATGCGTTAACGCTGTCTAAAAGGGAAGCACACTGTACACCGCAAGGTATGTCGTAAGAGGCGCCTAACAAGGTTGGTCATAGGACAGGCAACCCCATCCTATAAAAACTTAAGAGCTAAAGAAAACAACACCAATAACAACATTGTTACAAGGCAGCCCTTTTACGTCTATTCATCATAATAATAGATAAGAATCTTTTAACTTAATTATAAATAACACTAGTATCTCATCTCGCTTTATGAAAATGATAATTACATTTTGATAAAGGACATATTGCCAAGCAAACGTCAAAGCCTCAGTACACGCATACATGATAAAGCACCATAATATTTAGAAATGCACGTGTGTGTGTGTATGTATGTATGTATATATATATATATATATATATATATATATATATATATATATATATATATATATATATATATATATATATATATATATATATATATATATATAGGCAATGAAAGTGAAATGTGGCAGAAAAATCTGGAAGCCCACAGAAACCCAGAGAAGAATCGCTGAAGAGGAAGTCAAACCAACAGGAACTCAATGCCGTAGCTACAAGAAGACGGCCCAAATAGATAGCGGTAACAAGGAACAGTTTATCACCTGCTATATCCTCAACTACTGTATAGATAGCGGTAACGAGCAACAGTTTATCACAGCTATATCCTCAACTACTGTATAGATAGCGGTAACGAGCAACAGTTTATCACAGCTATATCCTCAACTACTGTATAGAAAGCGGTAACGAGCAACAGTTTATCACAGCTATATCCTCAACTACTGTATAGATAGCGGTAACGAGCAACAGTTTATCACAGCTATATCCTCAACTACTGTAAAGATAGCGGTAACGAGCAACAGTTTATCACAGCTATATCCTCAACTACTGTATAGAAAGCGGTAACGAGCAACAGTTTATCACAGCTATATCCTCAACTACTGTATAGATAGCGGTAACGAGCAACAGTTTATCACAGCTATATCCTCAACTACTGTATAGATAGCGGTAACGAGCAACAGTTTATCACAGCTATATCCTTAACGAGCAACAGTTTATCACAGCTATATCCTCAACTACTGTATAGATAGCGGTAACGAGCAACAGTTTATCACAGCTATATCCTCAACTACTGTATAGATAGCGGTAACGAGCAACAGTTTATCAGCTATATCCTCAACTACTGTATAGATAGCGATAACGAGCAACAGTTTATCACAGCTATATCCTCAACTACTGTATAGATAGCGGTAACGAGCAACAGTTTATCACAGCTATCTCCTCAACTACTGTATAGATAGCGGTAACGAGCAACAGTTTATCACAGCTATATCCTTAACGAGCAACAGTTTATCACAGCTATATCCTCAACTACTGTATAGCTCTGAAACATGGAGAACAACAACAAAACGATAACCAAGAAGTTGAAGACTTTCATAAGTGGGTATGTGCGTAGAATCATCATCATCATGTGACGTATTCTCTCCAGAACGTTGTCTCCATTACGGCTGCTCTGAACGCATCACGATTTTGGGCAAGTCGACCTGCATCTTGCAAAGACATGTTTAGAGACTATGTGATGTCCTGAGTCACTGTCGTCTAGGTCGACCCCTTCCCGCTTTTCCAGGGGCCATGCCTTCCATTACCAATTTTTCCAGACTATTATGTCTTTTTATTTGACCGAAGAATTTCAGCTTCCTTATGGCGATGGTATTTAGCAGCCAATTATACTCTACATTTAGTGAGTGCAGTACTTCTCTGTTGGTCTTTTTTTCTGTCCAGGGTATTCTCAACATCCTTCTGTAGCATTTCATTTCGAATGAAGTAATATTTTTTGCAACTGTTTCATTGAGTGTCCATGTCTCGCAGCCGTATGTTGCTACTGGGAATATACATGCTCTGATCAGTTGTAACTTGGTTCCTTTGCTTGTGCCTTGCCATAGGTGCGTAGAATAGAGGGTCGAGATAGTATGACAAGGTCACCAATGTGGAACTGATGACAGGAATCAAACAGAAGGACGAGATAGTATGACAAGATCACCAATGTGGAACTGATGACAGGAATCAAGACAGGTGTGCTAGTGGAACAAGAGGTGGCGCTGAATATCAGACACCTTGAGGACACCTGCTGAAGGCATTACAAGGCAGTCCTTATTCTGGAATCTCCCAGCGTAAGAGAGATAAAAGACGATAGAAAAACACATGGAGAAGAAAACGGGAGACAGGCATTAAAGAGATGAAGGGGACATAGGTCGACCATGAAAGGATAACGATGGTGACGACGATGATGGTGACGGTGATGATAACGACGGTGACGATGATGGTGACGATAATGGCGACGATGATGATGTCGGTGACGATAGCGATGATGGTGACGATGATAATGGCGACGATGGTGTCGATGATGATGATGATGATGACGGTGACGATGGCGATGATGGTGACAACGACGATGTTCCAAAGGGAACGGAAAGGGCAGACGATCATATTTATAAGCAAGAGACCAAGACGTATACACAAAAATACTGAACGAACTACCCTTTCAAACAAGGCAAATTTATCATCCTTATATTAAATAAGATAAGGATTACACATCACGATATTAAAATATGAATTACATTTTATCAATGGATACTTTGTAAATTAGACGTGGATGAAAGCCTCGCTTACGAAAAGGCGCGAGCGCAACAAAGCATCATACTATTTTGAAAGTGGAAGCACTTATAAAACAAAGCCGAACGCTCTGCCTACCTCTCGAAGAAAACAAATTTGGGAAACCCATTCAAGTAGTTTTTACACAAGAGAGCTTCAGACAATCTCAAAATATGAAAGAACGAACAAGAAAGATGCGACGGAGATCGTGCAAGAAAGCTATCAGCATAAACAAGCACGATTAACGACATGCGAAAAGAATAAGCTATCTAAAGAAGACACAAATAAAAAAATAGGAAGACATTAGACAACAAATCTTTTCAAATAATATAATTTCCAAAACACGGACCAATTCCTTTCGTACCTCTCTCAAGGCCCGAATTGAGTGCGTATAACGACCGCAACATCACACAGCGACCAACCGATATACGGACGTGTACATGACCGCCAGTTTCAAACTTAATTTCTATACTCGCTGCTTAGCGACTATCACTTTGGGGATCGTCCACATATGACGTCACGCAGTCTGAGGGGAAAAAACGGGGGGGGGGGGGGGGGGGGTTTCTATTTTGTGAGTTGGGCTCGCTTCTTTCATAAATGATGTCGAAACAAAATAGATTTTATAACCTCCATCCCCATATTCTACTGTAATCCGCAATAGTTACAACTCCCTCGTGGACAACTTATCTTAATATTATAATCTCAGATTAAATATCGGATTATTGGTATAACCTTTAACTGTTCAAAATTGTTTTTTTTTTTTTTTAATTATACATTTCTTTTTAACACGATGTTGATCTGGAAACAAGTGGGTTTATCTAATACCACAATTCCCGCCGTAAGGTACTTCGGTCGGTCGGTCTGTCACACTTTGCACACCGTCATTTGCGCACTTATTCTATTTACGAGAGAGTGCATTAACTTTCGAGCACAGCTAAGGGTGGTGCAACTGTGATTGAAAGTTAGACAATAACATTGTATTGTTTCCCCTTATATGTTCTCTCGCGAAAATAGCAAAGTGTGACAGTGTGCATTAAATCAACAGACAATCAAGATACTCTATGTCCAGCTTCATTCGGGAAACGGATTTAACTCTTGCAGACTTATTATTATGGATCAAAATGATAAGATGGCTAAAAGGAAGAGACGATCGCGTCATTCACAGCGAGCAAGCGAGACTATAGAAGAAGCAGCAATGTAATACGTGTAACAGAAACAACACACTATAATTAAAAACCTGCCAATTTTGGCGGGTTGTTGCTAGTAAATCAATAATTTATAATAGTTGGTTCAATGGAGAAGCATCTTTCTTTGCAGTGGAATAATGATAACGAACATAAATTATTCACTGATAACTTCAGGTTTTAACACTTGAGCTTTTGTGGATTTTCTCTCAAGTTTAACATTTTTTAAATGACACTTTATCATAAGTAAGAACTGAAGTTATTGATGTGTTTACTTTACATTTAATTATTTGTGTTATTGTCTGAAACCCACAGACAATAAATAAAGCCAAAATCATCGACATTTTAAAAAACTAAATTAGCAACATTGTTGACCAGCCAAGCAGTTATTGTTAAAACCTGATTAAGGTAAAGGATCCCGTTACACGCCCATTGATGCATATTGGGAATATGGTGTTAGGCCCATATTTTCTTGACCGTCGGCACACTAGGGGTGATGTGGTCAGCATCACGCCGGCCGCCTTAACCTTCCCAGAGTTGCTCTGGTACCCATTTGGGGCTGGGTCGACCCAGGAGCCGTTTGTGGCCTTAAAAAATCCCACCTCATCTGGGGATCGAACCATAGACCACTGCGCTAGGAAGCCAGTGCACTAACCACTATGCTACCGCGGCTCCTAAAACCTGATTAAGTAAACACTATTTAACTGACAAGATTGTTATTTTGTCTGTATTATTAGTTAACTCATTTACATTCGATTACATTCTGTCTTTTCAGTATTATAAAAATATAAAAAAACGGGGGGAAAGGAGGTGGGGTGTTTAAGAGATTTGTGACGTCACATAAAAAGGGGGAGGGGGGGCTGTGTTTTTGTGAGTAAATGTGACAAAGGAGGGAGGGGGGATTTTTTTTTATGGCAAAAATTGCATGAGATCATATGTGGATGAACCCTTATTCAAATCAGTATTCTAAATAAGTGTAAGTAATTGAAAGTGAACCTAGTTCCCACGTTTCCGCTCAAATGAATTAACTGAAAATCACTCAATATTAACACTATTCACGCTGCTTCACGCTTCATTTCAATTACAAAAGTTGTGTGCGCCGTTCTTCGGCTCTTTTTAGTGTCAATTTATATTGCCGTTTTTACAGTAAGGGGCCCTTCACAAATAACGTAACGCAAAGAAAAAAAAAGGGGGGGGGGAGGTGCCGAGATATTACGCTTTGGTGTGGGAGAGTGGGGGGGTGAAATGTGGTTTTTTTTTTTGTTACGCACACGGGACCGGGGGGGGGGGGGGGGGGGGTGAGACTGAAAATGTCAAAAACTTGCGTTACGTATTGTGTGAACACCTAAGAAGGTGAGGTCACCATTCCTTCGCTCTTTTTAGTTTCAATTTGTATGCCGTTTTTACAGTAGAAAAGTGTGATCATCAAAACTTCCGTAAAGTGTGGGTCTCATACATTTGTAAACCTGATATACATATAAGCTGTGTCTTCAAGCATTAACAAAAGACAGCCCAGAATAGAAATCGATGGAGAGCAACTGTTTCAGCCCTATGTTCCATGGGGAACGGAAAGGAAATGATGATTCAAGCATTAACATATACAGTACTTTGCACACACAAAAAATGGCAGTCATATTTTGGCAACGCAGCACACTCATAGAAGCAAATAATAATAAAAACTGTATGTCTAGAGGAAGATTGGTATCTCCCCTATCTATTAACAGTGGTTTCAGTACAATATAATGTTGCCTTCTCCGGCAAGGCAAGACTGGATGATTTGGGTCATTGTCATGTTGAAATGTGCACCCATCGGGGTACATGACCTGCATAAATGGCAGAAGGTGTCCCTCTAGTATGTCGATGTACCTTTCTTTCGTGAGAATTCCTGTGAAAACACACAGTGGGGTGGCACCTCTTGCTGACACCCCTCCCCCAAAGATGGAATTTCTGGGTATGTTTCGGTCGCTGGTACACAGGCGTTACAGGGTCTTTCGTCCAAATATTTATTTGAGCAGGATAAGACCAAACAGAACATTCATCTGAAAAAATCACATTGTCCCATGACAAATTTTGGTATTCGTGGCACCAGTTCAAGCGCATCTGTTTGTGAGTCTCTGTGAGCAATGGTGACGAAATTACCAGCTTTTTTGTGTAATTCATCCTGTGTAGCTCCCGGTTGACAGTAGCATTAGATACCTCTGGGCTTCCCAACTCGATCATGCGCTGCCGTATGTTTTCTACACTCTTCATTGACCCAGCCCGAACGATTTGGGCGAGACGCCGATGGTCCTTTGTGTCCACAATTCTTGGCCTCCCACTACCTTCTTTTCGCTCGATTCCATTACCTGCTTTTAATTTACTCACAACTTTGTAGACAGTCCGCTCAGGAATGTTCAAGGTTTTAGAAATGTTGGAACATGTTTGATTTCCTTCATTCCAAAGCTGTGAAATTAACACACACTTTGACTTTGTATCCATTTTCTGCCACTAGCATTAGAAATTGTCGTCTGCTCTATTATCAAGGGACTTTACGCCAATTTTTTTTTTTACTTTTCGTAGTGTTTGCTCACTTCAGTGGAGTGCAAATTTGGGGCAGAACATGCATATTTAATTAGATTTCAGCTTATTTATTTGAGCAATATGACTGCCATTTTGTTTTGCAAAGTACTGTGTATATCATAGAAAATTCTATACAGAACGTTACAACATGAGGCAATCTGATTATCAGAAGCAGGTCCCCCGTCAGACAAGTGTTTCGGCCTTATAATCTCCTTTATACTCTAAAAAAGAAGGGAGAGGGGTCCACTTAGGTCTTACCTCCCAAGTGTCAGCCTCCTGTTGTCTTTTCCAGCCTGCGCTGGGAATTGAACCCATTCAAGTTGGTTGCGAATTTCCACTTCACTCCTGGATGTATCCAGTCATAATAAGAAAACTTGGCTACAATGAAGAAGAATTTCCTTCCAATATTTGTCAAGTGTAATAAGCATACCGAGATAAGTCGCTGGAATTTAATTAACATGCCCATTCAATTTTATAATATTTATAATATCTATGTTTTAAAATATATGTCTTACAGAAAAAAAAAATTTCTTTCAAAATTATATCAGAAAGAAAATTGACTATCGTTCCCACTTGTAAAGAATGTAAGAGTCATGTTCAGAAGAACACGTGACGAATTAGCTAAGCAGGCATATTACAATTGCTCATACAGCATAGTGAACATGCGGGCAAATACAAATGTCACATTCCAAAGTTACAGGTGTCAAATCAAAATTTAATACACAAAGAGAAGGGTGAAACAAAGTACTAGGGAGAGAAATGACAAAGTACGTGACAGGAATGAAGAAAAAAGAAAAGACTGTGAACGGAGCGAAGAATGCAGATAAGAACAACAGTTTAAAGGTCGCTTATTTACAGAAATGGGGAAAATGATCAAACACAAATAGAAACAAAGAGATCGACAATGATGAGCTAAGAGAAAGAAACAAGCTAAAGAGAGAAAGACAAGACAAATATTAACACACATCGACAATGGCGAGCAAAGAGAAACTAACTAACTAAAGAAAGGGAAAAAAAGACAAACATAAATACAGATCGACAATGGTGAGCAAAGAGAAACTAACAAACTAAAGAAAGGGAAAAAAATACAAACATAAATACAGATCGACAATGGTGAGCAAAAAGAAAGCAACAAGCTTATGAAAGAAAGACAAGACAAGCATAAACACAGATTGACAAAAGTGCGCAAATAGAAACAAACAAACTAAAGAGAAAAAGACAAGACAAACATAAACACATATTAACATCGGTGAGCAAAGAGGCAGAAACACAGAAAGATAAGACACAAACAGAAACACAGACACAAACAGAAACACAGACAGACACTGGCGAGTAATGAGAAGGAAACCGAAAGAGAGAAAGATAAGACACAAACAGAAAGACAAACAGACACTGAAGAGCAAAGCGAAAGTCACATTAAGAGAAACAAAGACAGCCACACAGAAAAGAAAGATATTGAGAAATATAAGCATGACAGAAAGTGCTGGAGATATAAACCAAGGATTTGGGAAGGTATGAAATATTAGAGGATGCAGAAATATATGCATAGGACTTCTTTCTAAAACACTACTGTTTATTAAGTAAGGCAACAATTACAAGTACGTAAACATTAGGAAGGCAAACGCACATCATATGATAATGGACACGCCTCACCTCTCGTATACGTGGATGCACACTTAACATTTAACAACCCATTTTCATACAGAACACAACATACCAAAACAAAACAATAAAAAAGGTATAACACCCCCCCCCCCCCTTATATGAGTCAGCCAATGCTGGTGAAGCATGCATGAGATGACCTATTTATTTATATTACCCTCCCCCGGCACGGCTTACAGGGCTGCGTCAGAGCTCGCGGGCGTGAGCAGTCTCGGCAAGCAATGTACAGCTGTTACCTACTGTGTCTGCTGAGGAAGTCACGTGATATTGTTTTTAAAAAAAAATGTGCAGTGCAATACAGAGATTTTTCGTGCCCTGAAGGGGGCTCTAATTATTGTTGATAAACAAGTTTTTATTGCGTCATCCGTCCAAGGTCTTTCTGTCTTCTTTATTCCTTTTGTGTCTGTCCTCAGTTCCCCTCATCCACATGTGTTGATCTTCCATGTCTCTTACCCTGGTATTTCCAGATCAGGAACTGTCTTGTAATGCTATCAATTAGTTTTCTTAATGTGTGTCCTATCTAAATCCAGCGTCTTCTCCTCGCCTTCTGTACCTTTTGTTCCAGTGCTGTTCGTCTGGTTCTTTCCACCCACTTCACATGAGTGATCCTATCATACAATTTCAATCTTATTCTGCACGAGCCATCCATTTATGAAAATATTTATTTTTTTCTGTCTTCTTCTTCTTGATCCTCAGCCCCTGACTGTGAAAGCCTTGTGGCGTCTTGTAAGGCAGCAACAAACTGTCCCCATTTTGTTTGGTCGGTGGCCATCCTTCGTGCCGTGCCCCAACTCCTGCTTTTCATCTCAGCCTCAATTGTTCTCCGCCAGGTTGTCTTTGATCTGCTTCACTTTCGCGGTCCCTCTGAGGTCCATAGCATAGCAGTTCTGGTGATGGTGACAGGGTCCCTTCTGAGGACTAGGTCAACCCAGTTTCAGCGTCTGCCTGCAATGATGGTGTGCATTTCTTTTTGACTGCACCGTGTAAGCAGTTCCTGGTTGGGGATGGTATTCGGCCAACAAATTCGAAGTACTTTCCTTAGGCAGGTTGTGTGGAATGAGGATAATTAAATATGCTTATATTTCTAACTGTCATGAGGCGATATTATTGTCGTGAAATATTCTAATCCACACATATAAATTAAAACGTAAATATAAAGCCTAACGAATTACTTCAATAACAGGAAAGAGAAAAGGTAAAAAAGAACAGTGCTGTCACAATGACTGTACTCGAAATCCCCCTTGTTTTCTACTTCGTCTGCAAATTGTAACGTTTCACGTTGATAGTAAAGGCCTTCTGCAGCATACACGCGTTTCCCCAACACAATAAAATGTGTACTCCAATTCTAAGAAAAACCTTGAGATACGCAAGTTGACCTAGATTTAAAATTCCATTCATGTCCTTTTATACACTACGTAGCCAAAAAAAAAAAAAAAAAAAAACGAAAGACAGATAGACTAAAGATAGAAAGAAGGGAGGGCTGAAAGCAGGGACACATGCAACACTAAACACGCGTCGCGCGATACACAATTGCTGCCATCACGCGTGTAAGGCCAAATGCACTAGTTTTTTTCAAATCGACAGTGATAAAAACACTACCCATACCAGAGTTAGGTTTTAAAAACTTACAACATTCTTATTAGGAAATATGACATTATACTGGTTTACGTTTGAAAACATGACAGTACCCAGACACCCTAAAGTTTGGAAGTGAGGAGGTAGTAACAGCACGACTATCCTAGAAGAAAATGCATATTGGCTCCATTAAATATATATATTTGGGTTCCTTAGGACTTGCTGACAAATAATATGTTAAACGTTACGCAAATAGTCTAGGAATTAACAAATTATAGCCAAAAGAAAATAGTGAGGGTGTCAGACAACACCAAATTCAGAATCGCTCAGTGGCAGAATTTCACCCCACCATTGTATGGGAAATAGGCTGACATGTTACCTCCTATTGGATTGGCGGAAAATAAATGTAAGGCTAAACACGATTAGTCGGACTATAAATACTACTTCTTTGTTGTTAGGGGAAACGTGAGAAGGGTAATATTTTTTGAAAAGTAGGTAAACATGGCATGATTGGTTAGAGCTGCCAATATACTCAATTCAGGGCGTCTGTTCCGGGCCACATCTTGTAATAAACCTACTAAGAAACAGTGCGTTGAGCACCAGTGCATATTGTTATAAATAAAAGCCTGGGACATCGGCAGATCGAAGTTGTGCTATATTCATTGCCATTCAACGTCACTGTGTAATATTTCCATGAATTGTGGTAAGCTTGAAAGGTTTTATATCTTTTTAATGAAAATTGAATGTAAATTGATAAATTATGTCTGTATATATGTGTGGTTCAGTAGCGAACTTGAGGTAAAGCCTATATAATGCTCCAGCCTGAACAGAAGGTGTCGGAGGAAAGTGAAACTAAATGGAATTGCCAAACAGTACACTGACACCTATATTATTGACTAGAAAGAAATAATGCTGGAATTGCAGAGGCGTAGTAACCATTAGGGAGGAAAATACTGGTGAAAAATTGTTTCAGATGAAGATAGCAGTTGGCCTACCGCTCTGAACTCAGTGTTTGTTCTGTATTGTGCTCAGTGTAGAAATAGAGTATAAATTAGTTCTGAAGTAGGAGGTACAACCTTCTTGTTTCAGGGACTGTGGTCCTAAAGGTATTGAGCAGTACCTGGTCAGAGCTTTGCTGAATCCAGAGGCGGACAGCATACTCCTTGGTCCATATAGCAAACAGTGAGGTGTCTCCAGAACACAGGGGAGCAATCGAGCAGAGGAGTCTTTTCCTGCCGCCATCACGAAAGTTAAGCCTATGTGGCCAGCGGAGCTCAACATTATGTATACCCCCTTAAACTGACATTGTATTAAAATAAGAGGGGAAATTAGTTGTTTTAATGAACGGAACTGAGAACATCTCCAATACTAGTTCCAACAGAAATAAACACTTGAAGTCATGATGACAAATACCAACATAGCTTGAAAAAACAACACCAGTATTACCTCATATTACTACTACACAACTGACACACATATGATAAAATTAATAAAATATGTCACTACAAGATTCATATTGATAAATTATATATATATATAACTTTTAATTGAAATTGATTGTGATTCCTGGTTCACTTTGTATTTGAATCAGGATACATATATATTAATGAAAAGTAATTAATACATATTGATATTTGAAAATTTACCAGTGACTCGTTTAAGATAGTCTCATAGAATGTTCCATGTATGTGAGTGTCACAGTGTTGTCAAGTGTGGTGGAATAAATTAAATTGTTTATCTGTCTGTTGTTGTTGTGACTTACACTTCATCATATACATACCCTAGACATATAACGTAGTCATCACAATATTCCAGAATAATTCTGACTGAGGTATACATATGTGGCAGCAAGTAAGGTTATCTGTAAAACACTACACCTATTAGATACAGATACCTTCACAGCTGATCTCAGTCAGAATACTAAGTCCCCTATAGATATTTATAAAATCCCACTTTACCACATATATTGGGGTCCGGTCCGGGATATTGAACTTTCTCCTGTTATATATATTGGGAATTATAAGAATTAAAAGGTATCCTTGGGTGGAATTAAATAAGGTTGAGCTCTCAGTGCCTGTGGTGTCATTAAATAAATAATTATAGATTATATTGTTTAGTTAGATATTATTTACATTTACCTGTTAGAAAATGGCGGACCTGGCCAAATTTCGATCTGCTGCTGTACAGACTGCGAAAGAGTTAGGAATGGACGGGCAAATTATGATTTCTTATGTCACTGCTGAATGTGACAAATATATTGAACGGGAAGAAAGAAGATTAGAAAAAGAGGCCGAAAGAAAGTTAGAGGCTGAGACTAAGAGGTTGCAGATTGAGGCTGAGGCTAAGAGGTTGCAGATTGAGGCTGACAAAGAGGCTAAAGCATTGGAAGCCGAGGAAAGAAGATTGACTGCAGAGAGGGAAGCAGAAAAGGAGAAGAGATTACAAAGGGAACATGAGTTACGACTAAGGGAGTTTGAGTTTCAAGGCCATGCTCCTGAAAATGGTGCCAGTTCCTTTACCTCTGATGCCACTGCTAGTCAGGGAGCCTCAACCTCGGCTATGAATTTTCATTTAGATCATTTTGTTGAGAAAGACGATGATATTGAGAGCTATCTAAATAGATATGAACTATTAGCTACCACATATGGGTTAGAGAGAGAAAGGTGGAGCTTAAAGTTATCTCAAGGACTTCGTGGGGCAGCTTATGAAGTTTTTGCTAAAATGAGCAGAGGTGATCACGAAAATTATGACATGCTAAAGCAGGCTCTTTTGTTAAGATATGAAAAGAACGCAGAATTTTATAGGAAAAAATTTAGGAATGCTAAACTACTGTCAGGTGAAACCTATCACCAGTTCTCTGCACGAATAGAGACATACTTGGAGAAATGGACTTCTCTGGGGAAAACCCAAGATCTTAAGGAAATGATCCTTATAGAACAATTAAGAGAGTCCGTGGCTCCAGACCTGAGAAAGTTTCTCATGGAACAAGGTGCAGAGAGGCTGGGTGAGTTGCTAAATGTTGCTGAAAGGTATCAAGCAGCTCAAGCAGAGGTAACAGGTAATAAAAAGAAACAGGTGGATAATTTTAGGGCACCACAGAACTTTAATAAATTTGATCCTAGAGATCAAAACAAAGGTAAGCACCAGTTTGATAGGCCACGGTATGACAATAAAAATAAAACCCCACAATTCGATGAAAGGAAATATGATGAAAGAAAATCTTTCAACCAAGGAAAAAGGTGGTGTAAAAATTGTCAGATGGACAATCATGACACTGACCGTTGCAGAAGGAAACCTGTGTATATGGCCACCCTTCAGGTCAGGTCGACCTCAAGACAGGAGGAGGATATTATGTTGGATACCACTCCAGAAGAGATGAGGAAGGCACAGGCTGGGGATAGGACCCTCAAGCCTTGTTTCAGGAAATTGTCAACTTGTCATACAACTCCAGGCAAGGGAGATTTTTACATGAAAAACAAGTTGATGTATAGGAAGACTGGAGCTAGATCCAAAGGTCAGGGACAGCTGGTACTTCCTAAAAGATATAGGACAGAATTAATAAGGAGCCTACATGTGAAACCAGATGGGGACCATGAGAAAATAGGTACCATCATTCAAAAGGTGGCTCACAAGTATTATTGGCCCAAAGCAAGATGGGACATTGAGAATTTTGTAGAAAGGTGTAGCATAGCACATGAGGGAACACCCACAAGTGGGAACATTGATCAGGACCTGGACACGCCACGGGGCAAAATTAGGCCTGAGAATAAGAAGAAAAATAAATTTGATAAAGTGGACCAAATGAAATGGGAAGCCCCTTTTCACGGACAAGCTTCACTTAACTGTTTTACAATGGCCACTATGCAGAGAGTGCAAAAAGATGTCTTACCCCAGGATAAGCCGAAAATCCCTCAATCGGACTTAAACAAACGGGAGGAAGAGGATGTAGAGAGGAAATCTCTCATCAAGAATTTTAAGTGGGGAGAAAGCCCCAAAAGAAGAATTGGTAGCGGTCGTTTTGTGACTGATAATTCTGGGAAGAAAAATCATCACTATAGAGCTTCAAGTGGAAGAGACCATACCGGTGCATGGACAAATAGGTCCACACAATTAAAGGTCCATATGTAGCTCTGTTAAGAACGTGGACTGATGAAAAAGCAGAGGAAAATATCACATCCTCATACCAATATGTGAATGAGCTGACCACTCGTTTAAAAACTGGCTGGAAACTTGCCAATGAAAATTTGAAACAAGCCAGGAAGAAACATGCTGCCTATTATAACAGGAAGGCGAAAGACAGAGATTTGGCTGTGGGAGAGAAGGTAATGCTTCTTCTCCCCGGGAGTCAGAATAAGTTACAGATTGGATGGCAAGGTCCATATACAGTTCTAGAGAAGGTGTCTAGAACAAATTATAAGATAGATAAGAAGGGGAAAGAAAAAATCTATCATGTGAATCTCCTGAAGAAATATTTGGAGAGAGAACATCAGGAAGAGACACATTTGTTGACCTTGTCTATCGCCATGGAGATGAAAAAGGAACCACTTTCATCATTTGAATATCCATTACACCCCTGTGAGACAGCGGCACAGGTGAAAATCAGTACACATTTAACGAAAACTCAGAAAGAGAGAGTGCAACAGGTTCTAGATACTCATACAGAGGTGTTAACAGACCGACCTGGGCATACAAACTTATTGGAATATGATATGAAACTGATAGACCACACACCTGTCTGTATGAAACCATATTCGATTCCTTTTGCTAAGGAGAAAGCTTTGAAGGAAGAGATAGACTATTTGTTGAAGGAAGGAATTATTTCACACAGTGAATCTTCGTATAGTTCCGGTGTTGTACTCTTAAGGAAGCCCTCTGGAGAACATAGACTCTGTATAGATTATAGGAGACTGAATGCTATTACAGAAGGACAGGTGGATCCATTGCCGGATACAAATCAGCTGTTTGCCAGACTAAATAAAGCTAAATATTTCTCAAAAGTGGATCTGAGTAAAGGATACTATCAGATTCCAGTAAAACCTGAGATCAGACAAAATTGTTGGATGTAAACATTTCGGAGGAACGTAATGAATCCCTGAGTTGCCTCTTTGATTGAGGATATTCCGAATGTTTCATACAGGCTAATAAGAAGATTATGGGATCCCCTACGAAAACTCTGCTATCACCAGGTATATGTTATCTCCTCATAACGTACATTTTGAGGAAAATCTAATGTTCTCTGGACATGTCATTGCGCAGACTCAGAGAAGAGAAATGGTGAATACGGGTTGTGAAGCAGCATTAAGACAAGCAGTCACACTTGCGGCTGTTCAGTAACATAACCGAAAAATATTATTGGTTGTAGAGGTCTGAGGCAGATTTCATGAGTAGTGCTTACTCTGAATGGACCCAACTACATAAAACCAAACACAATAAAATGTGTACTCCAATTCTAAGAAAAACCTTGAGATACGCAAGTTGACCTAGATTTAAAATTCCATTCATGTCTTTTTATACACTACGTTACCTAAAACGAAAGACAGATGGACTAAAGATAGAAAGAAGGGAGGGCTGAAAGCAGGGACACATGCAACACTAAACACGCGTCGCGCGATACACAATTGCTGCCATCACGCGTGTAAGGCCACATGCACTAGTTTTTTTCAAATCGACAGTGATAAAAACACTACCCATACCAGAGTTAGGTTTTAAAAACTTACAACATTCTTATTAGGAAATATGACATTATACTGGTTTACGTTTGAAAACATGACAGTACCCAGACACCCTAAAGTTTGGAAGTGAGGAGGTAGTAACAGCACGACTATCCTAGAAGAAAATGCACATTGGCTCCATTAAATATATATATATTTGGGTTCCTTAGGACTTGCTGACAAATAATATGTTAAACGTTACGCAAATAGTCTAGGAATTAACAAATTATAGCCAAAAGAAAATAGTGAGGGTGTCAGACAACACCAAATTCAGAATCGCTCAGTGGCAGAATTTCACCCCACCATTGTACGGGAAATAGGCTGACATGTTACCTCCTATTGGATTGGCGGAAAATAAATGTAAGGCTAAACACGATTAGTCGGACTATAAATACTACTTCTTTGTTGTTAGGGGAAACGTGAGAAGGGTAATATTTTTTGAAAAGTAGGTAAACATGGCATGATTGGTTAGAGCTGCCAATATACTCAATTCAGGGCGTCTGTTCCGGGCCACATCTTGTAATAAACCTACTAAGAAACAGTGCGTTGAGCACCAGTGCATATTGTTATAAATAAAAGCCTGGGACATCGGCAGATCGAAGTTGTGCTATATTCATTGCCATTCAACGTCACTGTGTAATATTTCCATGAATTGTGGTAAGCTTGAAAGGTTTGATATCTTTTTAATGAAAATTGAATGTAAATTGATAAATTATGTCTGTATATATGTGTGGTTCAGTAGCGAACTTGAGGTAAAGCCTATATAATGCTCCAGCCTGAACAGAAGGTGTCGGAGGAAAGTGAAACTAAATGGAATTGCCAAACAGTACACTGACACCTATATTATTGACTAGAAAGAAATAATGCTGGAATTGCAGAGGCGTAGTAACCATTAGGGAGGAAAATACTGGTGAAAATTGTTTCAGATGAAGATAGCAGTTGGCCTACCGCTCTGAACTCAGTGTTTGTTCTGTATTGTGCTCAGTGTAGAAATAGAGTATAAATTAGTTCTGAAGTAGGAGGTACAACCTTCTTGTTTCAGGGACTGTGGTCCTAAAGGTATTGAGCAGTACCTGGTCAGAGCTTTGCTGAATCCAGAGGCGGACAGCATACTCCTTGGTCCATATAGCAAACAGTGAGGTGTCTCCAGAACACAGGGGAGCAATCGAGCAGAGGAGTCTTTTCCTGCCGCCATCACGAAAGTTAAGCCTATGTGGCCAGCGGAGCTCAACATTATGTATACCCCCTTAAACTGACATTGTATTAAAATAAGAGGGGAAATTAGTTGTTTTAATGAACGGAACTGAGAACATCTCCAATACTAGTTCCAACAGAAATAAACACTTGAAGTCATGATGACAAATACCAACATAGCTTGAAAAAACAACACCAGTATTACCTCATATTACTACTACACAACTGACACACATATGATAAAATTAATAAAATATGTCACTACAAGATTCATATTGATAAATTATATATATATATAACTTTTAATTGAAATTGATTGTGATTCCTGGTTCACTTTGTATTTGAATCAGGACACATATATATTAATGAAAAGTAATTAATACATATTGATATTTGAAAATTTACCAGTGACTCGTTTAAGATAGTCTCATAGAATGTTCCATGTATGTGAGTGTCACAGTGTTGTCAAGTGTGGTGGAATAAATTAAATTGTTTATCTGTCTGTTGTTGTTGTGACTTACACTTCATCATATACATACCCTAGACATATAACGTAGTCATCACAATATTCCAGAATAATTCTGACTGAGGTATACATATGTGGCAGCAAGTAAGGTTATCTGTAAAACACTACACCTATTAGATACAGATACCTTCACAGCTGATCTCAGTCAGTACACTAAGTCCCCTATAGATATTTATAAAATCCCACTTTACCACAATTATGGTGCCCCTTCCCCCCGTAAGTTCATTATTCTAATAAGGAAAAGATATGAAGACATGAAACGCAACATTTTTCATTAATGACAACGTACTGAATCATTTGAGATAAGAACTGAAGTGCGTCAGGGATGCCTTGTCACCGTTTTTCCTCTTACTGGTTATAGATTGGATTTTGAAAACAAAATTAGCCACTTAAAACGGGAATTCCGTGGACTGACAGAACGTGTGACGATCCATTTTACCGATAACCATGCATACCGAACTTGTAACCGAAACTAGAAGCAACATAACCTGAGGTCACATCAGTTGCTTGAGAATCCACAAAGAAAATAACAAAGATTATAATAATAAACGCAGCTAATGATAGCCAGAATGCGCTTGGGAAAAAACATACCTACAAGATCTGAACTCACATTATGATGGGAAAACATATATTTGCAGCAACGTAGAGGAACAGTTGGAGGAACGGGCAGTGGATAATAAACATACATACAGAAGGCAAGATATGACTTTCACTGCACTGTGAAGTATATGGAAATCAACAGAAATTATGCCCAATACAAAAATTAAAAATGTTAACTCAAATGTAAAGACAGTGCAACTGTATGGCTTTGAAACATGGAGAACAACAAAAGTGATTTGGAGCTGCAAGTTGTAAATTATTTTTTTTGCACAGCAGAATTATTAAATTTAAACTGCGAAATCGCCAATACGCGGGACTGATTAAAAGAACCCGATAATTACCAGTTCAGCAACAGCTGAGTTGCGGATGGGGGGAGGAAGATGACACATAATAGAACACACATTAAGAAAACCAGCTGTCATTTATGCAAGACAGCAGGATTGGAAACAGACTTTAAATACGGATAGATAAAGAATATATGTATAGAACTTAAGAGGATTGCACAAGACCGGGTGGCTTGACGTGAAGTGAGTAAAAACATATGCTGCACAATAACTGATGTTTTATGAATTAAAGAAATATCACGTTTTGTTCATGACACCTGAAACGTCTGTTTGCACGCATTTTTTTATCGCTAAGAAGAAACGGCGATTACTCACATCATAGTCTCCCTGCCGCAAGGTCAATAAAGGTCTAATGGGAGGGAGACAGAAACGGGTGGGTTTGAAAAAAAATCGAAAAAAGTTGATTCGTCTTACGAGGACAAAAGACAAAGAAAGTAGTCTACGTTACGGCCACAAGGCCTTCGTCAGGAAAAGAAAGAAAGTGAAGGCTAGATAGGAGCCATAAGAACTTAAAGAAATATAAAAATAAAAATAAAACCTAGGTACTTCCCTGAAGGCGAAGCATGGCTGAAAAGGAAGTGACTTCTGACCCCGGATGTACACAATACATACTAAGAAACTAAAAACCGAAACTGAACAAAAAACTACCCAAATGTAATAAAAGTGGGGACTGGAAATAGAAGAGGACAGAATAAGTAGGAGATAAATGAATATGAAATAAAAAATCAAGACAAATTAGAAAACGTGTACATCCATACATATTATGGAGGATGGCATAAAAATAGAAGAATAGGATAAGAGTGGAAAGAGTCCAAATAGAGCAAGAGAGGAAAGGGTGACCTCAGACAAAGGTGTGGAAAGTGTTGAGACCGGCTGGTTTTAGACACCCCCATGCGGTGGATAAGACGGTTCTCAAGCTGTTCTCGGCTGGCAGTGTCAGAGGAGCAGGATCGGATCGCAGTGACCTGGATGTCGATGGGACCCTGGTGGTCAGGACTATTGAAGTGTGTGGCAACTGGTGTGGACTTTTGCTGAGAGATGTCATTTAAGTGCTGGCTGAATCTGTCCCCAAGTCGTTTGGCTGTTTGGCCAATATAGGTTTTGCAGCAACGTTTACATATGATCGTATAAATGACATTACGCGATTCACACGTGAAGCTACTAGTGATGGTGTACGTAGCCTTAGGAAAGGACACCTTCTGGGTTGAGATGACATACTTGCACGTGTTGCATCGTGTCCGACCACAGGGTAGTGTGCCAAAGTGAGTGGCATTCTCCTCTGGGAGACGGCTGTGAACAAGAAGATCCTTCAAGTTCTTGTCGCGTCTATATGCCACCAAAGGTCACCGAATACTTCTTGGGTCGCAGGCTCTGCTTGGAGGATAGGGAGGTGGCGGAAAAGGATCTGTTTGACAGCAGTGCTGTGAGGGTGATGGGTCAAGATTAATTTGACTCTATCTGAAGTGGATTTATAGTGAGGTATGAGGGCCTCCTGACGAGAGATGGGGAGCACACGTTGGAGAGCAGAGGTGAGAACATGTTCTGGATAAAGTCTGCTACGGAAGAAATCCAACATCTCATTTGCTCGGAAGTGGAAGTCATCGTCGTCTTGGCACAAACGGCGGAGGCGGAGAAGTTGTGAAAAAGGAAGGGAGTCACGACAGGTCCGAGGATGAGAAGAGGTATACAGGAGGTAGCTGTGGGCATCTGTCGGCTTGTAGTATACTGAGGTATTAAGGCCGGAGGGCGTGATAGAAATAGTAATGTCAAGGAAGTTGACAGATACTGTGGAGACGAGGGAGGGGAACTTGATGGTGGGGTGAAAGTGGTTGACAAAGTCGATGAAGCGATATAAATCAGTCTCAGGCATATCTGTGAGACCTATGCCATCATCGATATATCTGCGGTAAAACCCAGGGAAAGGACCTGAGTATTGTTGCCATATCTGATGCTCCATGTGGCCCATGAACAGGCAGGCATAGCTAGGACCCATCTTCGTTCCCATGGCAACACCCCTAATTTGGTCAAAAAACTGACCATTGAATTCAAAGGAATTCAGTTGAAGGACCAGTTCAGCAAGACGGAGAAGAGTGACAGTGGATATAGAAGGGCAAGTGCGTTGGTCAAGAAAAAAACCGAAGAGCTCGGAGACCATCAGAGTGGGGAATAGAGGTGTACAGAGAACAGACGTCTAACAAGAAAAGACGGTAGGAGCGGTCTGCTGAGAGTCTATCCGACTCTCAGTCTCAGCAGACCGCTCCTACCGTCTTTTCTTGTCCCTTTTTCTTTGTTTCCGTTATAGCCAGGATTTCTAGTTTTGCTTTCCTCATCTCTTCCACCAGTTCCTCTTCTTTCCCATTCATACTTTTTGTGTTCCATGTCCCATAAGCCGTAGTCCGTTCCAGTTCGTCGCCTTTAGAATCAGTCCGGTTTTCTCTCTTGTAGTTCGCGTAATCATGATTTAAAGCAAACAGGTGATTGGCCTGTTGTGCCTTTGCATGGTGGAGGGGCTGCCTTCTTACGGCCTCCATGCAGGCCGCTCTTCTCCTTTTTCAGCCGGGCTTGGGACCGGCCTAGAGTTTATAGCTTGCAGTCAAAAAATGTAACATCAAATTGACAAAAAGCCTGGGGCGCTTAAGCGCTTATTATATATTTTATCCATAAGTGAGTAATGAAGTATAAAGCAGAAGTTAATTTCATGTAGAATCAGCGCCCCAGGCTTTTTGTCAATTTGATGTTACATTTTTTGACTGCAAGCTATAAACTCCTTGAAAAATTATTTGTGGCTTTTTAGTGCATTAAAAGCCTGTGTTTAAAATATTTTTTAAAATAATTTTTTTACAATCCAATTGTAATCAACAGTACAGTTTATTTACTATGCATTTTGTTTTTTAAGCTGCGTATAACATTATACTTTAAAAAAAAATCATTTTAAACAAGTTAAACGTTATCACAATTAATCGATATTTCTGCTGAGATTATAATATTAAAAACAGTCGTCCACGAGGAAGTTGTTAACTACAGTTGACATTCAAAAATCCGGCCATAGATAATCCGGTTCTTTCAGATTTCCGGCACGGATTTCGGAGCGCATTTTTAAATTTACCGCGTTGGCGCGCCACTGTTTTCTGGAGCAGTTTATGTTTTGATGCAGCTGTTGGGTCTTGCTTGCATGTGTTAACAGGCATTCCTGCTCATTCCTTCTCATTTTATCATTTATTTGCTGCTGTTTAGCCCCATTATGGATTCAGCAAATAAAAGAAGTGGTGTAAAACGTAAACATCGTGCATTGTCGATCGCAGATAAAGTGTACAGGTAGTCATTTTCTGTTAAATATATACAGAATATATAACCATAAAAAATCCGGCATTTTCAAAAATCCGGCACTCCTCAGGTCCGGAGGTTGCCGGATTTTTGAATGTCTACTGTATTGCGGATAAAAGGTTAACTATTGCGGATAAAAGGTTAACTATTGCGGATAAAAGGTTAACTATTGCGGATAAAAGTAAAATATAAGGATGGCGTTTACACATTTTATTTTGTTCCGACATCATTTATAAAAGAAGCGATCCTTACTCGTATTTTTTTTGTTTGACGTCACATTTCTTTTAACCCCCCCCCCCCCCCCCCCCTTTTTGCAGTGACGCTATATGTCAGGGGCACACAACTTGCTTATTGATGCGGGGCCATACATCTGGGGAAAAAAATCTCCACCATCGGCCGCAACTGTAAGTTTGGGGTGGTATTTTATTAAGAGGTGATTAACTAATTAAATTTAAAAAATAGTCATACGTGATAAAAAGACGCTCACGAGTATTCTCCTCTTTACTGAGCATATTTCTGATAAAGAAATCAACGTATACTTTGAACAACAACAAAATTCACCTTCTGTGAAGCGTTTCCCCGCCTCAACAATTTCATTAGAAATGTGAAAGCTAATTTAGTAACCATCTCAAACTCAGTGTTCACATTCTTGAAAATCTAAAATTTTCAGCTAAACTTTAAGCTTTCATTTTTAATTTTTTTTTTTTTTTTTTTTTTGATTTGGGTCCAATTTAGCGAGAACAGAATATTTTGTTTCAAAGTACCGCCGAAGGTTGTATTCTTTTGGAACAACCAATGTTGCACGTCACACAAGGGACGGTATTCTGTCGCACTTCAGTTCATTATGATTATTAACAGGCAGTTCAGTGCGTTATCTCTAAGGGACCTTCATTATTCACAACGGCCATTACGATCAATTTTACAAAATAAATATTATAATCTATTTGTTTCTTTGCTTCACATAAACTAATACAGATGAAAAACCTATGGCAAGGCACAAGCAAAGAAAAAAGTTACAACTGATCAGAGCATGTATATTCCCAGTAGCAACATACGGCTGCGAGACTTGGACACTCAATAAAACAGTTGCAAAAAAGATTACATCATTCGAAATGAAATGCTACAGAAGGATGTTGAGAATACCCTGGACAGAAAAAAAAAGACCAACAGCGAAGTACTGCACTCACTAAACGTAGAGGAAAATTGGCTCTTAAATACCATCGCAATAAGGAAGCTGAAATTTTTCGGTCATATAAAAAGACATAATAGTCTGGAAAAAATAGTGATGGAAGGCATGGTCCCTGGAAAAAGGGGTCGACCTAGACGACGGTGGATCCAGGACATCACAGAGAGTCTGAACTTGTCTTTGGCTGATGCAGGTCGACTTGCCCAGAATCGTGATGCGTTCAGAGCAGCTGTAATGGAGACAACGTTCTGGAAAGAATACGTCACATGATGATGATGATTTGTTTGTTTACCTTACTGTTTGTAGTGCAGCTCGCATCTTCTCCACCAAAAATTAACAGTTAATTGGAGAAATTTGTGTCACAATGTTATACTGCACTGATGTGTTATACAGTTTATGTAACATCTTTTCCCCCTTTCAAATTGACATCATTATACCGTCATAAGTCATAAACAAATACATTTTTTGATGAACAGCGCCCGATTGGTAGAGTGGTTAGAGCGCTGGTCTCTCGTGGCAAAGGTGCCAGGTTCGAATCACGGTACCGACACGATCCAGTCTACCAAGCTGTAAATGGGTACCTGACTTTGAGTTAGGGAAGGAAAAGGCAGCGAGGAAGGGGGCTGGTCACCTCTACCTCTCGATGTTGGACCTGGTACGGTGAAGTCTCTAACACTTCACTCCCCTACGGCAGTATCTGCTATGGGACTACATTTGCCTATTTAAGTGATAAACAACTGGGGGGCATAACAAGAAGGAACAAAAACTGATCGATTTTCAACGAGAAGTGCTCTCTCGGAATTGGTGTGATCTACCGCCTCCAACTCCGGTAAAGTACAGGATAAGATGTTCTTAGCGAAGCAGTCACAAGAGTCTAAACACTTACAACCAGTGATGCCACAGCTGGGTATTTCTTACTAGATCTGGGTTTTTGGGCTTCCATCTAGGTATCTGGGTAATTTTTTTCAAAATCTGCATTAATCTGGGTATATTTGACAATTGACATTTACAATGTATGTATATTCTGTGCACTGAGCATTATACATTATATTTATATTATAATTAAATGTAAAACATTATGTGCTATATATTTTCTTTTATTCCACTTAAATTTAATTCTTGTTTTTAACCACGTCAATGACGTTGTTTTTTTACTCGTTTACATCAGCTCAAACATGCATATACATTATGTTGGAAGAAAAAAAAAGCTATTACAAGTTTTTCATCAAACCAAAAGTGCCCTGTCTCCAAGATAAAATTGCTAAAGCGGAGATACTGTTGTCGGCTTTCATGGCAGAACATAATACTCCGTTTTCGCAAGCTGGTCATTTGATTGAATGTTGCAAGCAGATATTTCCAGTCAGCCCAATTGCTCAAAAAATGTCACTGAAGCGCACCAAGGCTGCCTATGTGATGCAGTACGGCATTGCTCATTTTGAGCGGCTTGAAGTTATAAACATTTGCAGAAATCAGAAATTTTCTATACTCGTTGATGAGAGTACTGATATTTCTACGAACCAGATGTTGGCAGTCGTTGTTCGATTCTGTGACACAAAAACAAAAAAAGTAGTTGATTCACTGTTAGACCTCATTGAGGTGGAGGATGGGACTGGTCTTGGCATGTTTACAACTGTTAAGAAATTGTTGAGCACGCATGAAATCCCGCTTAGTAACGTCATTGGTTTTGCTTCAGACAACTGTGCCACTATGATGGGGACTGCAAGTGGTTTACAGGCACATCTGAAGAAAGAGATTCCACATGTCTTTGTTCTCGGCTGTGTTTGTCATTCATTTGCACTTTGTTCAAATGCTGCCAGCAACCACCTACCATCTTAGCAGCGGAGTTTAAACAGTTGTTTCAGAAGAGAGCCTTGATCGTCTGTCTGATCAATGGCGAGAACTGGCATCGTACCGAAAAGATCTTGGACATCTAGTGGATGAGGATCCGCCCACATTCTGGCTGGACTGTAAAAACGTAACAGATGCTAATAACCAGAAGAAATTTGATGTTTTGGCTGACCTCATGTGCACGCTTATGGCACTACCTCACTCCTCGGCATGCGTTGAAAGAGTGTTTTCGAAGGTTAACTTAGTTAAAACTAAACAAACCAACAAGCTTTTGTGTGAAACAGTTTCCAATCGAATATTAGCCAAGCAAGCAAGCAGTTGCCAAAGATGGAGTTTGTCATAAGTTTAATCCTAGTAAATGCGTGGTTGAAGATGTGCGTGAAGGACGTTGTCGGCAGAGATATGCAAAGATTTTGGAACTTCACAATCAAGATTCCTCGTTGTCAATTCATGCATATGATCTTGACGAAGGAGAAGTTGTCGACATTAATGCCGAGTCTCTGACAAGTGACATTTTTCAACAGTAACAAGTTACAACTAACATTTTATATTTAATTTGAGGAACATTTTGTTAATGTAACTAATGTGTACATTACTGTTAAAATATCTCATTTTCAAGAGTTCATATATTGGGGTGTTATTAAAATCATTTTTATTTAATTGTGAATTTTTGGTAATAAAAAAAATAATAAAAATGAAGAAATACATAAAAATTGATAGCACACAGATTATTTGTGCTAAAGATGAACATAAAAGATTATGTAAACATCGTCTATCCCGTGTATTTGAGGCATAAAATAATCTGGGTATTTCTGGGTTTTTTTAAGAAGAACATCTGGGTTTATCTCTAGAACTTGAGTGGCAACGCTGCTTACAACTCTGGGAAGGTTAAAGGCGGCCGGTGACATGCTGACCACATCACCCCTTGTGAACCCATGGTCAAGAACATTTGGGCATAACACCATATTATCAATAATATGCCTCAATGGGCGTGTAACGGGATCCTTTTCACTTTTTATATAGAATATACTGTATAACCTGTTGATAGCATTACAAGGCAGTGCTTGTTCTGGAACCCCCAGGGCAAGAGAGGCAGCGGTAGACCAAGAAGCACATGGAGAAGAGAGCTGGAAACAGAGGTGAAAATGATGAGGAGAACGTGGAAAGAACTTGAGATGATGGAACGTGACAGGAGGACTTGGCATGTGTTTGTTGAAGGCCTATGCTCCTTTGGGAGTGGAGGGTTATGATGATGATACTGTATAACGTTAATTATATAGACTATAAAGTCATCAACTTACGACGTACGTGACTTACGACCACTCGTCCTTACGACGGTCATCCCAGACGTATTCTACACTCATGTTTCATTACTTATTTAACTACAGGACTGTGTAGTACAGTAATTTTATGTTATAATTTGTACACTGTATTACTTCACTATAAACAAAGAGTAAAATCTGTTTAAATATATAGCAAAACAGATATTACTTGTGATTCATATAGTGATTTCCGACCTACAACCACTTCTATTTTTGTTTAGCGCTGTTTATGTTAGCGCTCGAATTTTCAAGAATGAATTAAACGTGCTAAACGAAATTGGGGGGGGGGGGGGGGGGGGGGGGGGGGGGGGGGGGGGGGGGGGGGGGGGGGGGGGGGGGGGGGGGGGGGGGGGGGGGGGGGGGGGGGGGGGGGGGGGGGGGGGGGGGGGGGGGGGGGGGGGGGGGGGGGGGGGGGGGGGGGGGGGGTGGGGGGGGGGGAGAGATCGCTGTTTATATAAAGCCGAAAACAGCGACCAAGATTTCAAAAAGAAGGTAAAACCATTATTTATTTATTTTTTTTTTTTTTTCAATTCTACAGAACCACAAATGCTAGTGCGCATGAAGTGTTCTGATGCAGTCTTCCTGCATAATGGAAAAGGGGTAGCCAACGGCAGTTGAAGTAACATGCTGATGAGATGCGGGCAAAGGGATACTGACGTATGTCATTTTACGTCGTGGGTGGTGGATTCTGTTACAATGCATTTACCGTTCTATTGTATATAATGGATGTATAGTGGGATTCCCTCATTACGACCGCTGATTAGCGTAATTTCGTGTTACGTTCCGAGTCCCTTAGAGCTATATAGTCTCTAACGACCGCAGGCTCGCATATCACCAATAATTTGAAGTTTTCTTATACCAGCAATGCGATTTGTCTGTACAGCGTACGAAATTAATAACGAGCTGTGCAACCATCTGTTGTTAAAAAAAAAAAAAACAGAAAGCGATTTGAATCTTTCACTAATACCATCAGGGTTACGTAAGCGATCGATATTTATTGATCTGTTAATAAATAAGAATATATATTCTGAAATATTGATTTTTGCTCTTTGAAACACCCAATGCTTAAGATATAGATAACATACTGATCAGGTGCATATAAAGGCAATAAAGGGGAACCCGTCTATATTTGATTTTTATACCTCAAAGAATAATGCACAAACCCCTTTAAACTTCAGACCCGGGAGATAGCAAGGTAATTTATTTTAGTGTGAATAGAAGATCTTCAGTGCGTATTATGTGATCCTGGTATAATATTGTGCTTATTACGAGAGATAGTATCAGCACATAGGGTATACCAGTGTGTAAGTTACTTAGCGGACACGTGTTGTTTTTGTGTTAACTAGGGCACACCTGTGAAGGAAAAAAAAATTTTGTTAAGTAATGGAAAAAAAATGAGGAACATTACAGTACGACAATGTTAAAAGGTCAGGTGACCAAAAATAGTGGATGTTTTACTTAAAATTTACTAGAACAAAGGGCAATGATACGGCTTGTGTTGCGACTACAACATTTTTGTATGGGACAAACGTGCGAAAACATCAGAGAAAATCGAATGAGAACTGTGCGAAAACATCAGAGAAAATCGAGTGAGACCTGGTATAAAATGCAATAACATTTAAATTAAGAAAAAGATTAGCACACTGATCGTTGAAGGAAAGATTTGGCTTTACCAGAATTGACAACAGTTAGCTTCTCTAAGCAATTCGAAGTACCAGAATATTATTGTTACTGTTGTTCGGAATCGACATCACCATATTCCCGGCATAGCGATAGTTGTTCGCTTGTCCTCAGTGAATGGCGAATGGTATCGCATGCTGATTGTTCCTAAACCGCGCTTTTTGTATACACTCATCATCCATTTGTTTCATTATTTATTCAGATTCATTTATTACCATTACCCAATTTTATTTATTTCTGGAATCACATTGCAGCTTAACTAGAGCTGCTGAGCTTCTCGCTCATTTGTAGCCAATACCAAGTTGAATACTCCTTGGTATTATCTACACTGGAGATCTAGTGCTTTTCATGTGGCTTTTCTGCCATTCCGAAACGTGTCGAGTTGAAGTCATTAGCCCCAGTTTCCCTGGAATCACATTACAAGAGTTACTACCGAGATCATCGTTACCAATGTGTATCCTTTATTAATATTATTATTAATGTATTTAAACTGGTTCTCGCGTTAATGGCAATACTGTCTTCGTGCGTTTGCTCCTAAAGAAGACCGTGTGGTCGAAAGGTAGGCCGTTTCTTTGTCCTGGTCCCTGTAAGATTTTCACTACTATTCTAAGTCACATTCACATTACCGAAGAAAACAAAGGACAATTTCGCCCAAAAGTGTGAACATTTCTTGCTCACTGTGCCAGGCATTGAACTTACTTAAAAGTTCAGACCTAGGTGCAAGTCACATGATCCATATGTATAAATAAGCAATGTGAACAAGTTGTTAGCAAACATTTATAACATTATATAACCTGTCATTCCTGCTGCCGACTTGTTTCTCTCTTTCTCTCGCCACTTCATACTTCTTCCTCCCACGCATTCTTTCGCTTCTTATACTGGCAACACTATATGTAGGCCTACAGGGTGTCCATAAAAGATTGTACCCTTTTCAAAAAATTTATTCTCGGCCCCATGACAAAAGTAAGATAATCTCTGCAAGTTTTTAAGCATACCCTACAAAAACTCAAAAAAGTGCGCATGCGCGCACCGGGTATTTCAAGTGAAACTTTCGCAGTAGAGTTGCAACCGGTAATTTTTACATGTCTCTCAACACACTGGTCAAGTAGGTGAAAAAAAAAAAGAAATAGGTACATTCTTTTTTAGTCTTTGTAAGGTATGCTTAAAAACTTGCAGAGATTATCTTACTTTTGTGATAGAAAGCATCCTCGTACCACATCATGAGGCCGAGAATAAATTTTTTGAAAAGGGTACAATCTGTTACGGACACCCTGTATATTCCCGTCAGAGCGGTTAGGGTGATTGCTTCTCGGGGCGTTGGAGATGGATAGGAAACATAATAAGGAAACCTGTAGATAGCATTACCAGGCAATGCTTGTTCTGGAATGTCCAGAGAGGTAGAAGAAGACCTAAGAACACATGGAGAACAGAATTAAAGACAGACACGAAGAGAATGATGAAGATATGGAAAGACCTACCGCTGATGGCGAGGTACAGGAAGACCTGGCACAAAAATTGTTGAAGGCCTATGCTCCTTGGGGAGCTGAAAAATGATTATAACGATATTACGTCTAACAAAATATAATAATATCATTTTAATCGGTTGTACAGCAGCCATGTTATATGTATGTGCAGTGCCGGATTAAGGCCAACTGATACCCTAAGCACAGCCCAACAATGGTGCCCCCCCCCCCCCTTTCCAGTGCTTAATTGACGAGACATTAAGTCTCCGTAAGTGCTGATGGTGAAATAAGAGATTGAAAATTCAGTTTTCTTCCAGGCCAGACCGCATAACTATATTAAATGAATAGTTTTTTTAAAATGTTATTTAACACTCAATAGCAGTTAGCAATACTAGGGAAACACGGCCAATAAAGACAATTACAAAAAAATTACATGTGTGGCAGTGAAAGATTTGAGAGTTACGGGCATAATAGCTAGAGGAAAAACTGTGTGGTACCCCCTTCCCTTGGTGCCCTAGGCACATGCTTATTTTGTTTAATGGCCTTGTGTATACGAATAACATTTCTTTTAATCACACAAGCAAATGACTCACCGTACTGTGTGGCAAATTCCTGTTTATTTAATCCACGTATGCTTTCGTCGAAACTAGAATCTAATCCATGATGTGGATCTGTAAGTGAATTATCCACATCTGAGCTTTCATCCATAATCCAATTTCATTAAACCTGTGAGGAATGCAGAATATCATTACTGTAATCGTGCATCTTGAGTCAATTTAAATAAATCCTTCTTAACTGAACACTATTCATAATTCGAATGATCTGCAACGAAATGTTTTTAAGTTTCTTTTGTATAACTCAAGATAAATCCATTCGCACGGCACGCGCCCAAGCTCAGTCTGAACCACACTTTTTTCAACGGACGAAGTTAGCGAGATACCAAAATCTACATTCAGGAAGTGACATGACCTATAACCTCAACACACATGCGCAGTAAGAGCGAGCGAGCGACTTGGCTGCGATTCATATACAGTACACGGGGTCCCCACAAAGGCACCCCAGTACAGGTATATTTATTTACCTTTAAACTGACGAGTTTGGCGTTCTCGAGGTGTGAAAAGAGGAGTTTCGAACTGTTATTAGGCAATAAAATATTCTGTATGCAATCTTTCAGTTATCATTTACAAAGGTTAAAAGTTCAATACTACTAGCAGTCAGTCAATCTTCTCACAGTTTGGAGAGATCTCCACATAGCTATAGGCTACAGTACTTTACTGGACGGACACGCAGGACCTCCGAGAACTCAGAAAAAGTCTGGGCCATTTCACATTGTGATGTCCCTTTTTTTTTTTTGGAAGAGAGGGTAAACAGTGGAAGATCATGAATCTTTGGCTGAGGTGAGGTCTCCCCCCCCCCCCCCCACACTTGAACAATACGGCTTTGCTTCTCTCCCCCCCCCCTTCCCCATCCTCGAAGGGCCTAAGGCCACGGACACAGACGGACTCACACACACAAGTTCTATAGCATAAGAAACATCTCTCTTTATTCATCGCTTTTCAGATTCATGAATATTTCAGGCCTATAACAAACTCACGAGAAGCCCTCATGTGTGCCATCCGTCTCAAGGCCCTTCCATGTTTTCTCAATCTCGTTCATGTCTGACTTCAAGGAGCACATGACTTCAAGGAGCACATGACTTCAAGGAGCACATGACTTCAACAAACATTAGGCCAAGCCCTCTTGTCCCGTGCCATCCAGTTGCAGGTCTTTCCGTGTCTTCCTCATCCTTTTCATTTCTGTCCCCAACTCTCTTTTCCACATGTTTCAAGATCTGCCTCCAGTGGCGGCGTCATTACAGAGTAAAGATTTCCTTTCGGCGTTTTCTCTTCTGGTTGTTAGAGCATCTTTTCGCCCAATTTGAGGTGGTGCCTTAGGAAGCATCGAGACTTGGTGCGATCGGCAGCTTTATCCCCCCTGGTTGCTGGATTTATATCCAATGCCTTCGTGTCTCTCTTGCACGCATTTCTGAACCTCAGCTGCGGTCGCCCAACTGTTATTTTGCCATCCGCCAGTAGTACGTAGAAGATATTTTTAGGGATGCGACCATCTTCCATGCGGCGGACATGGCCAAGCCAGTGTAGTCTGCTCTGTATAAACAGTGCATACATGCTTTGAAGGCCAGCACGTGACAGCACTTAATCATTTTGTCCTTCCACGAAATACCAAGGATGTGGCGTAGACAACGTTCATGGAAGGCACTGAGCCTTCTTTCTTGCTTAGCATTTGTTGTCCATGTCTCGCTGCCATATAGAAGTGTAAATGATAATATTATAAAACCTGAACTCCACACAATGCATACATACGGCAAGACTGAAAACAGCGAAAGTGCTGTCATGTACTTGAATAAGTAATCTCTACATAGCTACAAAAGACTCTGTATAACAAGTAATATCTAACCGAACATTTTGTCATTAGTGAAAGATTTCCCTAGTACAATATGCAACGTCTCTACAATATGCAATGTCTTTTTTGAAACTGCTGAAAGTGGAAGACGTAGAAAGAAAATTATTTACTCAAAGAATGATGGAAGTGAGATATAAATAATAGAAAATGGTATATTGGGTATTACTAAAATAATAAAATAAAGAATATTAGCACGAAATAGTCTAACTGATGGATGCGGGTCATGGGCAATGACTACAAACCCACAAAAGCCAGATCCAAACCTCAGAAATGAGGTATCTGAGGAAGGTGGTTGAAGTAACAAGAAGAGACATGGTCCGCAACCAGACGATACGTCATGGCCTCAAAACCTAGCCCCTGCAGACGTGAAAACAGTCCCAATTACAATGGTTTGCCCATGTCTGCAGAAATGGGAGAAGATTGGCTACTACAACAAATATTTGAAACCAAGAGCCAGGGATCCACACCTCCAGGACGACCCAAAGTTCGCTGGCAGGACATTAGACAATCTCTGAAGGACCGAGAACTATATTAGAACCATGCCAGGAGGAAAACAGCCGATAGGACAGTTTGGCTCTCACTCTGGCAAATGTCTACACCCCAGGGTAGAAGAGGGACGATTAAGTAAGTAAATAAATAAGAAAAAATGTAAGAAATTAAACATACAAAAATAAATAAATACAGACTACATGGACCGAAAGAACAAAGTGAAAGATTACATTAATAATTTACGACATTGGAATTGTCAAACAATGCACAAGATATTAAGGAATGAAAGGTGAAAGGGGTTAAGTTGATGAAAAGACAGCGACAGAAGGAAAAATGACCGCATTAAAATCAACGAAAGACAATCTTTCCTGTTGTCATACGTTCTAATATTTCTCTTCTCAGAACATGTACTAAAAATTGTGATTGCCTTTTAATAATCTTTGCAATTATTATGTCTCTTTCTCATGACCTCCCGCAAGACCCCGTCTTACATGTCTAAACTGTCCATGATATTCTCATCATCTAGGAAACCACATCTTGGTGGAAGCTCTGCATTTGTGTATTCAATGTACATGCTTCACTTCTATAAATGAGTACTGGTTGAATGAATATTGGAGATCCCTTTTTCTTACTTTCATTGATACAGATTGTCCTCGACTTACGACAACTCGTGCTTACGACGGTCATTCCAGAAGAACTGTACACATTTGTTTCATTACTTATTACAGTGCAGGACTGCCCATTACAGTAATTTAATGTTATTATTTTTTTTTTCCGCACGCCCGCTAACACTCGAGGCGAAATCTCAGGTTATTTTTAATGTTATAGTTTGTACATTGTATCTTCTTCTTCTTCTTCGTTCGCCCTGAAAAGGACGGTGGTTGCGTTGTGTCTGTTTACAACGTAGCTGTGATATCTGCACCTTTCGGTCGACACATCCGACTTCTGCACGGCATTTTTTAGGACCGGGTTTGCCTTCCCATTTCGATCCACACTCGCTCAGCCAGCCTGCACAGCTGCAGACTGTTTCCAGGACCACCACGTGGAGGTGGAATGCAGTCTTGACCAGCTCTGGTTCGCTGGTCCTGACGCAGGCAGTCAAGCTATGAGTCGCTGACTGCGGTCTCTATTGCTGCGTCTTGAGGTCCCGTACATTGTATTACTTCACTGTAATTAAAGCGGTTTTAAAAACAAAATTTTGCCTCGTTCAACATAGACACAGGGTCTGTCGGTTATATTAGGGCCGAAAGGCCGAGGGGAAGGACGGTGAACTGGACGCTACCATATTGTGACTGTGTGGTGTGTTTTCATGTAGTGCGGTGTGTTTGCGCGTAACATAAATTTCGTGAGCATGATTTATTATGGAATTAGAAATTTGAGGCATTATATCATAATTGTAACTTACAATATGTTGAAATGGATATTATTTTCGTTCATTTAAATGGATTTTGTTTAGTTTAATAGTTGGTGTTTTTCAATGTGTCGAAGTAATACGGTTACTTATCCGTATAGATAACGTTCGGGCAAAATGGCAGACCTTGTTCTATTTTACCTATAAAAATAGACATATATATTTTAGCATTAAGACATGTTAACATATCCGTATTTTAAATATGAGCATAGAACCTTTCTACGTACTATCCACACACGGCTGAAAATAGAAATAATTCACCGTATCGTTCCAAATACAAACAGGAATAACACATTGTTTGCAACAAATTCTACACAATGTACATCTGACTGCCGCTGGTATTAACTCCAAAGTCACTACTAATCACACGCTCTCGCTGACATAGACAACATGAACTACCGCACACAAAATTCGAGCTATTACCCCCAAAAACGTGGATCACCACACCAAAAAACACGAGCTCTGGCGTGGCCAATAACACTGTTCAACAGTTCAAATAGGTAAGGAATGTATTGTGTCCGACTCACAGTTACAGTAACGAACGAACTTCTTCTCCTAGAAGCGACGCTGCAGACATGAAGGTTAAAAAGGTTACAGGAGTCTCTCAGCAATAAATGGTGTGTACAGAGTTAAGGAAAATATCAGCGGGCCAACTGTGATCATCGCTTACAATCACATGAATAGAGAAACGCTAATATACTTTGAACTCCGTGACAGAAACAACTGCCATTTGCTTATACGAAGAAATAAATGTCATTCTTGTATAGGAATACTAGCTGTCATAGGCAAAGCAAAAACAAAAACAAAACAAAACACACAACAACAAAAAAAAACACACACACACATATACTTACATACACACATACATTCATACACAAACACATACAAACATACACACACACAGACAGACAGACATACACACACACATACGTACATAATCTTTATTCTCCAGAAAATACATTGATATGTACTGACATGATATAATAAAATACAACATTTACAGAAATTCATACAGCGTTAATGAGGGCTGTTACCACACATATTGTTTAGGCACTTTAATACATACATACATACACACAAACATACATACAGAAGCGGCCTTAGGGATTTTTCAAGGCGGTGCGAACTCTCGTTTTAGCGTCCCCGCCCACACCCCCCCCCCCGCCCCCCCCCCCCCCCCCCCCCCCCCCCCCCCCCCCCCCCCCCCATCTACCACTTCCCTCCCATGCCATACTGTCTTTTTCTCTTATGAGGGTCATACACTATTGTGTTCGAGCACACTATAATTCCCATCTCATCTCATAATCGGAACCTCTTCTACCCCGTGAAACGAGGTGTAGAGGGGACCCAAGTGCACAAGGCCCATGGGCAGGACATGTAATCGAAGTGACTTGGCAAACAGGTGATTAGCCCATTGTGCCACTATAATTCCCGCGCCTTTTTATTTTAATTTTGGCGCCACCTAGAAGACGGCGCCCGGGTCAGCCGTACCGCTCGCACCCGTCAAAGCGTCGGCTCTGCATACATATACACACACCCGCGCACAGACACATAGACAGACAGACAGACATGCATACAGAAATCGTCATCTTTCACACACACATACAAAATAGATAAATAAATTAGTGAACACTGTGGTGAATTAGTGATTAATTATTACTGACCATCCACTTTATTCTATGCAATAGAATGTCTGGAACATTTATTATTTTTTTTTTTAAGTACATTTGTAACAATTGTGATATTGGATCCCTATCACTTGTTTCTCCCCCACCCCTTCCGCCTCTTTACTTGTTTTTCTCCTCTAATTTTATGTTGCAACTGAATATAATTTTTCCGGAACCGTTGGACGGAAGGTCCAATGAAATTCATCTTTGAATAAAACAAACATTGGTAAGTTTAAACACCTGACAAGAAAGTTACGCAGCCTGGGCCCCTTGTAGGGCAAACCTGCACCAAAAACATTCATGTGCTTTTGCAAGTTTCAAAACCTGAAGATCTTTTATATTTGGACATGCGCCCTAATATAACCGACTAGGTTGAACGGGACGATCCTCGCCAAAACGAGGCAAATTTTTTTTTTTTTAATGTGCTTTTGCAGCAGTGGCTCCTGTAGTAATTTATTTTACATGACGGGATTGCCACCCCCACGAACCTCCTCATGTTAGTCGACTTTTACGACATGCCTGAAGTAGTAGTCCTATTCTTTGTCCCCTCAGAGACCCCCCCCCCCCCCTCTTCCTTGAGCTACTTAAGACATATGAGTGCTACGAGATTACAAATTAAAAAAATGACTCAAATTAAAGTGCCTAAAGCATTCTTTAACAATATGTCACTCACAACTTCTTCTTCTTCAAGTACCATTCCACAATTTCCTTTCTCAAGTACAATTTATCAATTCTGTTGTTGACCTCCTTCCATATCATGACGCTAAACTGTCCAGTATTTGCTATCTTTGTCTTCCCCTATCTTTTTTCCCTTCAATCTTACCTGTTGTTACGACATATTCCAGCTTTCCTCTTCTCATAACATGCCCCCCAAAAAAAAGTTGATTGCTTCTTTCTAAATTGTGAAATAAGTTTCCTTTACGCACTGGACTCTTTCAGGACATCCTCATTACTCTATTTGGCTGTCCATGGACAAAGAATTGTTGCATAAAATACTCTTAATTTTATAGAATGCTGTTTTTACCTGAGATATTATTACCTGCATTACTTCTGTCTTCTTGCTATTAAGGTTGAGGCCTTTATTTTCACTTTCCGTCACAACATCTTCTCATTTTAAGATAGACACAGTCACACTTAATAAATATATTTTTTTTTAAATTCAATGACTGATGTATTCTTGAATGTTTAAAATCTTGATCATCGTTTCTGACTTTTCCCTCCTGTTGCGTTGTGCGCACCCTCCCCGTTACACGGTGTATTCACTGTTTTAGGGTAAATGTTCTCTATAGAACTCTGCCTAGGCCGGTCCCAAAACCCGGCTGCAAAAAAGGAGGAGGGCGGCATGTAAGGAGGCTGTAAGGATGCAGCCACTCCACCTTGCAAAGGCACAACTGGCCAATCACCTGTTTACCTTAAAAACTGATTACAAGTAATGCAGGAGAGAAAACCGGACTGATCTTAAGGCGACGAACTGGCACAGACTACGGACTGCGACTTGTGCATCATGGAATATTAGAATCTCTGAAGGACCGAGGACTAGATTGGAACCAGGCCAGGAGGAAGACAGCCGATAGGATAGTATGACACACTCTCTCTCTCTCTCTCTCTCTCTCTCTCTCTCTCTCTCTCTCTCTCTCTCTCTCTCTCTCTCTCTTCCAAACCTCTACACCTCACGGTAGAAGAGGAACGACTAAGTAAGTAAGTAAGGTTAGACACGTGCATTATAGAGACCTCCCCCTTGTAATGTTTGTCCTGGTCATGTTCGAATAGGTGAAGGCTCTCTTTCATTTCAAGGGGTCGTCACTATAATGCACATGTCTAAAGAGAATCTTTACCCTGTTTCAGACGTCATTCAAGAGTTTTGTCTTCTATTAAAAAATCTACCCCTCTCATTTTGCTCTACTGGTAAAATCGCCTAGACCTGACGCCCAGGGCCAGCCTTGGAGCATTCGGCTCCAGGGGCGAGTGGTAGACATGCTGACCCCCTGTAGCGAGATTTGGTACCACTTGCTTCGTTTGTGAAAAAATGTGTAACGCGACACACACACACACACACACACACGCGCGCGCGCGCGCGCGCACACACACACACACACACACACACGCACACATCGCCAAATCACACGGTGTAAATCTTTTTAATGTCAACATTCTGGTTTTTATGGGGGGAAAAGGGGGGGGGGGGGGGTGTAGCGAAAGGTTTTCCTAGTGTGATGATAATTGTAGAGAAAAAGTAGAATCTCTCTCCAGAAAGTATGAAGTTCCAGTGCCCGAGAAGTACACTGGTATCACAATTGAGCTACGGCTGTGAATACTCTGAGCTGGACAATATATTTAGGCTTCAGAATTATACGGTGCCACTTTCGCTATAGTAACCCTATGTGATAATATAATTAAATTAGAAAAAGTAACTCAAAATTTATCAGTTAAAAATTTACCAAGTCAAATGAGTACAATTTCATAATTTATTATGTACATCTATATATTCTTGTAATGAGAAATGGGTGTTGGAAGATGGTAAAATGTATGATTATTTATAGTTACAAATTAAAATAAATAATAGAAAAAAATCTTGGATGAATCTTCCAATGAAATTAGAACAGTCTGTCACAGTATATTTTATATATATATATATATATATATATATATATATATATATATATATATATATATATATATATATATATATATATATATATATATATATATATATATATATATATATATATATATATCTTGCTATCTAGTCCCTAGCTGTTATCATCATCGACAGTCGTTTTAGAAACTGCTCACAGGATTTGTTGGATTGAATAACACATAAACTCATCTGGTATTTGTTCGAGGTTCCTGAGACACACTGATGATCAGGAAGAATTTCCTTCAGCCCGCCCTATAACTACGGGGGACTAAGGTGTTGAAGATTGGTTGACCTCTAAGCTTCAGTTCGCAGGATCAACGGTCCTCAAGTCTTTAGTTAAACTCGAACATGAGCTTGATCAGGAAGGACCATAAAACTCGATCATAAAAACCTGGAACAAAAGGTAGTAGGTGGCCATGGTGTTCCAACAATCTCAGCACCCACTGCTGTTCATGAGGCGACCATGTCTTCAGTGTTTGTATATAAATGAATGATTCATGGTAGAATGTTACAGAGATAGCATGATAAGATATTGTCCACTGTGCAGAAAATAACAAAATACATGAATAAATCACATGTTATGTTACATGGGTAAGATGTAACCTTTGCCTTCCACTTATGGATGTCAAGTCACTTATGTACTTGCTGGTATGTCGTAAGCTTCCAGGCAAGAACTAGCCATGATATATTTGGCTAACCAATTAATGGTTATGCTTCCTGACAATGCCTGTGGAGGTTATCTCTGGTTAGCGTCATTCCCTTTTTATTATGTCTGATACAATTAAATCGTAAATAAAATGATATTAGTCATACATATATCTTTAATAAACTTACATACCCTCTTAGGATTAATAAGCTCACGGTGAGGCTGTATTGGTTGAAGTTAATCTGCCCTGCATGCAGCGTGAAATAAGAAAAAAAGAACTTTTCTTGCAGATACTGTCTTCCAGTTTCTCACTCTGGCTTCTGGATTTGGTGTGTATGATTTTCAACGCGCCGCTCTGTCCTTATATTTGGGCATCTCTCCCGTACGAGAAAGCACCTCTTGAAGTCCCATAAGATTTCGTTTTATCTCCTGGGTTTGAGGCGATCTGTGCTTTTTCTGTAGTAACTGTGTTTTTCTCTTCTTTTCACTACACAAACACTTATATCCTTCCTTCTGTCCTATGTATCCTTTCATTTTCCCCATATGAGGCTTTCATTCTAAGTTTTATCAAAATCCCGTTTCAGGCATGTATGTTATAACGGGGGAACAAGTAAGCGCAATAAATTTTTAAAAGATTATTAGCTAACTTTTAGCAGATGTTGATTGACGATGAAAAATGTTAATTATTTTTAAAACTAGTTATAATTTGAATATATATCCTTTTGGATATCATTATATAGTCATATCTCCTTTAATGAATTATTATTATTTAAATGTATTCCAACCAGGCGTTCTCTCTTGTAGCTTTAAAATTTTCTTTCCTGTAAATGCATAACTTTTAAAGTCGGCCATTTCCTATATTCGCTATTTCCTACCTTCTTCAATACAGTCCGGCTAAAAACGTAATTCACATTTTTTTTTTCTGTTTTTAGATTATGGTGGCCCGCCTTCTTCAAACTTCTAGTGAGCATCAAAGCAAGATCCGTCTCGTGTTATCCCTTGCGCTGTGTGTGTGTGTGTTGTGTGTGTGTGTGTGTGTGTGTGTGTGTGTGTGTGTGTGTGTGTGTGCGTGCGTGCGTGCGTGCGTGAGCGCGCGCGCGTGTGTGTGTGTGTGCGCGCGCACTGTTCAAAAAAATAAACGCATAGCTAAACGAGGGCGCGTTTTTATGAGTTTGTAAGTAAAATTTGGTGCTAGGGTATATAAAAACAGGCCTCAAATGCTCTTACAGAGTCAAATGCACGTGTTGACCTGAATTGCGTTCGTTTTTGTAATCGTTACAACGCAGTGGTCAATAGTGTTTATGACGCAATTTTTGACCACAGCTCATGTTGCGCGCTCGTGAAAGCAAACAAATTTGGGGTGAACACTATTCACTGACTACGCAACTGAACCCCTATAAAAGGATAACGCTACACAAAAAAGATCAGTTCATTTTCAAGCAGACATTTATGGCGTCTCTATCGATAAATTTAAGGAACATTGCTATTGGCCGACTGTATGCAGGCGAAAGTCAAAGTCAGGTTGCCAGGCATCTAAACGTGCATCAGAGTACCATCAGTCGACTTTGGCACCGGTTCCAAGCCACTGGCTCAGTTGAAGACCAGCATCGCAGTGGACGACCAAGAGTGACAACAGCACTCGAGAGAGAGGATCGCTTTTTTATTCGGCTTCGTCAACCTCAGAGACCAGGTATTTTACAACAGCTTCCTCAACTGCCCAGTATCATTTGCCTGCAGGACGTCATGTGTCTGATCAAACTGTCCCAGGAATAGATAGACTGCATGACGCTGGACTTTGGGCACAACGACCTCACCGAGGACCTGTCCTTACGCGCCCGCCATCGCCAAAATCGACTTCTTTGCGCCAACCAGCCTCGCCCCTGGGCAGCTGACAATCAATGGAGACGTGTCTGGTTTAGTGACGAATCTTTCTTTTTGTTGCAGCGTCATGATAGACGGCGTAGGGTCTACCGTAGGCGAAATGAACGTTTTGCCCAAAATTGCGTTGACGAAGCTCCGCCGCACGGTGGTGGAGGTGCAATGGTGTGGGGAATGATCAGGTCCAACGGAAGGAGTCAATTGGTGCACATTGAAGGAGGCTTGAATGCGCAACGATACGTCAATGAAATTCTTCGACCCCATGTCCTTCCACTTTTGGCTGCCCAAAGGTCTGTGTTTCAATAGGACAACGCCAGACCCCATTGTGCACGGTTGACCACGCAGTTCCTGACTGCCAACAACATTCTCCCCCTTCCCTGGCCATCCCTGTCTCCAGACATGAGTCCGATTGAGCACCAGTGCGATGAGCTGCATAGACGTGTTTGTCGCCGAGACGTTGCTCCAGCCAATCGTCGTGATCTGTTCCAGGCACTCCAGGAAGAGTGGGCAGCCATCCCACAGGCCCACATCAGACGTCTGATCGCATCCATGCCCAGGAGATGCCAGTCGCTGATCGATGCAAGAGGAGGCCACACACCATACCAACGGGAAAGCCCGTACGCCAAAAGACTCTCGTGACCCAGATGCAAAACAACTGTCAATTGATTGGTTGAACCCTAAGGTATTCTTGTGTGCAATTTGAACAATTAACTCATTATATTTAAAAAAGTTATTGAAAGTCAAAATTATGGCTATGTGTGTGCCTTCAGTAGCTAGGCGTTTCCTTTTTTGAACAGTATATATATACAGTAGAACTCCATTTATCCGAACCCCAATTATCCGAACATCCAATTATCCGAACACTTTTTTCAGAAAAAAAAAAAATCAGATGCCACAGTCACGTTAGACTAAAATTCTGAATCTTTTGATGCGGCAAACTTCAAATGTGTGCGAACAATTTGTAGAGAATGGGATGGCTAATGGTCGGTCGCTTACGTACAGGAAGTCAGTTAGATCATAAAGTCAGTTAATATCTGGTTTAAAAATACAGTGTACGTGTGCGTTCTAGGTAGAACACTGGCTAAACAGACAGTTCAACTTAAAATAATTGTGTCTGCTACTACAGGCAGAATAATTTTGGGCGTACAAGTATATTTCTCTGTTGCGATATGGCATCTTCCAGTAGGTTTGATAGTAGCCTAAAGCATATAAAAAGGAACGGGGGGGGGGGGGGGGGGGGGGGGGCCGCAATGTTTTGTCAATTGAAACGAAACAGAATTTATCAAGAGACTAGGACAAGGTGAAACTGTGTCTTCACTTGCGAGGATTTTCAATGTTGGGAAAGCTACCGCCTCTGACCTTAAAAGTAACAAGGATAAAATTATGAGTTTTGCATCGAAATTTGATAGCGAAAATGGGTCGAAGAAACGTAAAACCATGAGAAATGCGAAAGATGTGAAATTGGAAGAGGCTTTGTATATATGGTTTGTGCAAAGAAGAAGCAAAGGGGAACCTATCTCTGGTTCTCTGTTGTGTGAATAAAAGGCACTTCAGTTCAACAATCAACTTGACGGTCCTCCTGACTTTAAGGCTAGCCAGGGATGGTTAAGAAACTTTAAATCTCGTCATGGCATACGAGAATTGGAGATTCAAGGGGGATCTTTATCTAGCGATGCAACTGCCGCTAAAAATTTTATAGAAACATTCTTGGCTTTTTTTGGAAGAAGAAGGTTATTCACTCGAGGATGTGTATAATGCCGATGAGACTGGCTTATACTGGAAATCATTGCCTCAAAAATCACTTGCATCTCAGCGCGAAGCAGCTGCCCCTGGGTTTAAAAAGTGCAAAGAGAGAGAGTAACAATTTTGGTAGCCGCGAATGCCAGTGGAAGTAGCTCATCGTTTACGTGTGCTATATGATCGGCAAAGCCAAAAAACCACGTTGTTTAAAGAATGTGACATGTCTCCCATTGTGTTACAAAGCACAGAAGAGTGCTTGGATGAATAGTGAAATATTTCTTGATTGGTATACAAATCAGTTCATCCCAAATGTGAAGAGGTTGGGCGAACAAGAAAAGAAAACTGGAAAAGTAATTCTTCTACTGGACAATGCACCATCTCATCCAGAGACGGGTTCATTGAATGCAGTTGATGCAAATTTTAAAGTAATTTTTCTGCCTCCCCAATGTAACAGCACTGATTCAACCAATGGATCAGGGTGTTATAGCAAAGCTTAAAAAGATGTACAAGAAGGGAAGTCTCTCCTGCGTCAGTTTATTGTTGGCTGAAGATGAAGAAAGTGTGTGGTGGCGTTTTCCAAAAAGCTTAAATCTCAAAGACTGCTGCTATATGTTAGCTGATGCTTGGACCACCGACCCTGTCACAAGATAATCTCAACAAGGCTCTTGGAGTAGATTAGCTTGGGAAAAAAGGGAGGAAATGCATAAGAACTACTGCAGTGGACACAAATGATGATTGTATAAATGAAGTTGTGGAACTGTTTCAATAGCAATGCCCGGATTTTTCGGACTTCTGTGACAAAAGATGATGCACACATGTGGACAGAAGATGATACTGATTCTCGTTTTTAGTTATTGACTGTCGAACAAATTTTGTCTTTTGTGCAAAGAAGAAAAACCAAATACATGTAGTGACCGATGATGAAGACACCGCTCAGAAGTACATGATGTACTTGTAGATTGCAAGAGAAGAAAAACCAAAAAACTGAAAACGTTTTATTGCACGAAACCAGTCCTGAAGAGGCCTTTATTGCACTAGAAACTTATGATGTTTGAAACTGCGAATGGCTTGGTACGAGCAAGGAAGATGACAACAGCTGTCCCTACACAGCTTCTGCTGTTGTTGAAAGATTTCGGGACTTAGCAGCCAAAAGTAGGAGACTATCCAGTTTGGTGCAAAAGAGGATTGCATCCTCATTAATTTAAAATAGTTGGGCTACATTTGTTGCAAGTACATAATATACGTAAGATTTGCGCCTTGTTTTGAATCGTTTGTAATGTTATTTTGAAAACATTTCTCTTTCTTAACAAAAATAATTAATACAAGAAGTACATGCACTGCAGTGTAATAAAAGATTTTGGTGATACAGTGATCTAATACAGTGTGGGTATTATTATTACAGTACAAGTAAATATGTTTTATAGTGTATTTTCCTTGTGATGTTTAATTATTTTTAGAAATATGTGTACATGTACTCGATACATTATGTAATCCAATTATCCGAACATTTGATTATCCGAACGATGCTCGGTCCCATGGGGTTCGGATAAATGGAGTTCTAACTGTATTATATATATATATATATAGTAATATATATATATTATATATATATATATATATATATATATAATATATATTATATATTATATTATAATATATATATATATATATATATATATATATATAGTCAATGAAGTGTCATTGCTCATCATAGATAACGCTTGTATGTTTTCGTGCCACTGTTTCTGTACTTCTGAAGCAAAATGGAAATGAATGAAATGACAAGAGAATTTAGTGACGTCATCAAGACATGCAGCAGACAGAGTACAACAGTTATTTCCCGCAATATGTTGGCGGGTAACTTACTCCTTACTTCTATTCCGAGCCCAGTTTTCCACCACAAATTTGTGTTTTCTTTCCTCGCGGATTTTAACGCGAAAATTTTATCTCTTGCATATCTTTTCACACAAAAAATAACTATTTTTTTTTTACTACAATCTTTCCTGTCGAACTGAGAGATAGACGCCAGGTTTTCCATTTTGTTGCACTCACGTTCGCATTAGATGCGCCCTATCACACGCAGCTGTGGGACGGAAGTGTAGTGTAGTGCAGACGTACGACGTTCTGACGAGCTATCAGTCAAATCCTGGGGAGTTTTCCTTTCTTTTTCTTTTTTTAAACCTACTGCTTGCTAAAGGTTAGTCACTTTCAAAATGGGTAATAATGAGTCAGGTTGAAAAACATTAGCTCAACCTCTGTAGACTAACTTGTTTTTGATCGCGTTCCCTTGCGAGGCTTTTTTATAATTTTTTTTGTATACTAACGATCTCAAATTATACCTCATTAAATAAACGACAAAACGCTGTTAGGCTCTCGGGGAAACTAATGTCAAGGCTATGGAGCCTATTTGTAAGGAATTCGTGTTCACTTCACTGAGCCGTGTGTGTTACTGGATCTTGCTACAAAGACCCCACCAGTCCTGTGAGCTGAAGTTGTGTGTGTGTGCGCGCCTTCCCTCCTCCCTAGGGGTGAAGAGAGAAAAGCACAGAGAATGTGAGATAAAGCGAGCCATAGAGATAATACACCAGCAAATATCTGCTCAACAAGTCATACAATGGACTTATTCATCACTATGCTAACAATTCGCGGGGAAACGTTCACATTAAATTTCCATAGAGTAAAGCACACAGCCAAATATGTAATCTTTTGGGTATTCACACAGACACGTGACAGCAACAATCGTGTAGTTGTGGCTGTAGTCAGAAAGCAGATGTAGCAGTAACATAATAGTATTTGAATGTACTTGAAGCTGTAGCAGTGAAAGACGCAGCAGAAACTGTCAACTCTCAACTCTTTAGAGCTATGGAAACAAAGTGTGAATTGAATAATATGGAATTTTATTTTATTTATTATTTTTTTAGAAGTTTCATCTCCCGTTGCTTTCTTTTCTTTCTTTTTTTTATTTTTTCTGTTTGATAAATTATTTGGGGTTTTATTTAAAATTTTGTAACCATCAATGACACGATCCCACCAACTTTTCGGGAAGAAAGGAGAACAGCGCACACTGCACCCTGAAAGCCGAACTGAACACCCATTAAAAGAACAAGTATACCTTTCAATTGTTTCATGGTGCGTTGACCATAAGTCATGATAACTCTGCATACAAAGATCTAATGAAGTTGAAATGGAATGGGAAAGAATGAAATAACCACTGGAGAATCAATGCCACCATCAAACAGGAAGCAGAAACAGCACACCATAATTTATTCCATCATTTTGGCCGGTTACTTGCTCGAACGGTATATATATATATATATTATAACAGGCATACCTCGGAGATATTGCGGGTTCTGTTCCAGACCACCGCAATAAAGCGAATATCGCAACTTTTATATCTGATCCGCCGCCTTTTGTGAAGAATTAAGCAATGGTTTTTTGCCCGTTCAAGCCCCCAGATGGTGTATATCCAGCGAAATTCCTCTTTTTAAGTATTAGCTCTCTAAATGTAAATATCTGTCTAAATGTAGATATATTAAAGAGTCGTGCTCATACGTTTGCTTTTATACTGATAATAACTGAATAAACAATGAGTGTTTAGTTTTAAAATAACATGTAACACATTTAATAATCAATTAGTTTTAACATGTTAAAATAACGATGAAATGATGGTGAATTTTAAGAGTTAAATAAAATTTCTCCTCATTGAGACTTGGGTTGAGGATTTAAAATTAAAATTAAATGTCCGTTTGTTGGTGCCTTTTACAAGCACTTAGCTGGTATAATTGAGTCCTGCAGCCTTGGTTTCGTCAATTTTTTTGTGATGATGACACTTCACAGTCTGAAAGCTTCGTTCCTAGAACGGACTGATAGCTTCGCTCCACGAATTTTTAGACAAAATAGAAAGAACAAATGCCTCTGCTAAGTACATTTGTGGGCTACAAATTATCAGGCGCGTTGTCTCGATGTCCACCCACCAATGTTAGTCTCTCTGAATAATTATTCTTGAGTTACACAGCGTAGCTCAGGGAAGATGATTAGAAATCATCAATTCTGGGTATTAAACTGGGAAAATATGTGCTTGGACAGCGCAAAATCAATTATTTACCTGAATTAAAATTAGCAAGGTACATATATCTCACAAAATTATATGATACACTTGAAGCACATGTGATGTAATCATCAGTCATCACTGCTCCAGTCGGAGTCTGGGGTTACTGCTGTTTTCGCGTTTCTGAACGAATTAGCATAAAACAAACACCAGCGCTTGCTGCAGTGGTTTATGAATATACTTTTTCATATGTTGAGGTTGCCAGCCTCATATATATATATATATATATATATATATATATATATATATATATATATATATATATATATATATATATATATATATATATATATATATATATATATATAAAACCACTTAGCAAGAAAACATGTCAAATTCACATTTGTAAAATAAATGTTTACACTTGCCCCAAAATTTGGGAAGACAATCTCCTCGCACAGTTTAGAATGGACGTATCACTTTATTAGATGCTTCCAATCACTTGGCCTGGAAATTTTATAATTCCTCTTATGGCGGGTGATTCTGATTCCTTAGGTATCCAGACTTCGTATTTAAAATGCGGGTTTACTTTTAAGTTTCAGGGTTGCCCAAATACTGTCCAGGTCCCTTAAGTTTCCAGTCTTTGTATTTATAAATGCGGGTTTACTTTTAAGTTTTAAAGTTGCCAAAATACTTTCGATCCGTCACTTATAATTTTGGAATTCTTTGTCCGATCCTTCTCTCTCTGGCTTCTGGGAGTTGCTAATTTGACGTTGCGATGTAGTCTGATCTGTGACTCCTATTTCGCTAGATTATATCTCTCATTCTAAGCTCAAATCCCAGAATGTACTTCCGACGAATTTTCCAATGAAAGTCATTGTGTATTCCGGCTCTCACTTTACAACAATCCAATCTCTTTTGCACTATGTTGGTAGGGGTGTTAAATCATTACGTTCCCCTGCGTGTTTTAAAATATTACATTTTAAAATTCCAACGCGTGACCTCTTTCTTACAATGCTGTAATACTTCCGCCAACTCACAAACAAATATGTGAACTTATTTGATGTCCAGATGCTACCTTCCAATATTGTCTCCCCCACACAGGTTATCTGTAACAATTACACAGGGATGGCCCGGCGGAAGCTATTATCTCATTATCGCCTGTGTTTTCGTGCCTCCGCAAGACGGATCTCTCAGACAGACAATATGGCAATCTATTCAACGATCGTACTCGACCATATTGTGTCAATTAGAGGATCGTCTCAAGAGATAAACGTATCACCCGCTGACCGGTGTAATTAACCTGGTATCGTTACGATTCACCTGCCGGAACGTAAACAAGGCTGGGGTGCGGTCATAGCAAAAAGAATGTAAGAGCAATAAATATGCCAAATAATAGGACGATGAGTGAGAAAAATGAAGAAATGGAATGATACTGTCGGAGAGAACGACAGTTATGAAAAAGTGCACTGTTACGTGCAGTCTTTGCTATCTAGCAATATAGTTTGTCTGTATGCTTGTTATGTATGAAAATATGTTATAACAATATTTCGGGTCTAAAGTATTTTTGTTAGAAACCTAATTTAAAGGGCGAATACCTAAAATTGACTTTTGGAAAAAGTAAATATTTAGTTACCTGCTCCTGAAGTCCTATATTGAATATACCAGCTGACGGATAGGAGAGGTTGATGCGAACTGCGCATGGGCAAACAAAAAAAGTAGGGTGTAGCAGATTTCCGGCAAGGGAGGCCGTCATGTTTTGACCTGGGTTAGTCAGACGAAAAATGTCTGGACGTTTCTGCATTGTGTCGGGGATGGAATTTCTTCCACATATAGTATAGAATTCCCCAGTGTTATTTCTGGTCGTCAGGAGGACGATAGTTATTATATAGTGGTGTGCGGATTCTATGTCAAGGTAGAGTTGATATAATTACACTTCCTTGTTCTCAGTGCAAACTGAACATAATGTTGGGTCAACCGGTGAGGTGTGCTCACTGTGGTTGAAAGGACGAATTTTCTATGTATTAAGCTCGTTGGAGCCATTTAAGACTGTTAAGTCTATATGCACGCACAGAAACCCAGGAGAATAACATTATTCTAAAGACTCGCATGATTAGCGATATGTATAGTTTTTTGAAGTTAAACGTCCATGTCTGCACACGAGGGAACTCACAGTGTTTACTGTTCGTAGAGGCCTAATGTATGACCGTCTGGAGTGGAAGACCGGATGGTTTACAAGTTGTTATTGCGATAACGTTGAAAAAGGAAACTCGCCTGATACATGAGGGAGTTTTATAAGCCTATCGTCGAAAGGACAGATCTTTACGCCACGTCCGATTAGAGTGATGGACTATGTTATTCTTCGTCACCCGCCATGTTTGGGGGTCGACTGAAGAAGAGTGATTTAAGGAGAGATATTTAAGAAGGTATCTGACGTTGCAAAGTCAGGATGAACAGGTAGTAGGTGTTGCTACTAGTTTGGAATGATGGATAATGTGGAGTCAGCAACTTGCTGACATATATATAAATATGGATATAATTTACAACTTATACATTTGAAATGAACTGTCTTCATGTCCGCCATGTTTCGATGTCAAGATTATATGGATGTGTCTACATTGTCTTGTGACTGTGACTTTAATAAATGGTAGAAAAAGTCCACAGCTGTTCACCCACATTATTGACTTCATACCTGTGATATGTTTAAGAACTACCTACATCAACTGTACATCCACTCCACCTCTACTCCTGTCAATATGATGAACGACACACACACATATTGGTACGTTACGTCTTATGGTACATGTCTCCACTACAACCTGGATGTCCACCTTGGCGAACACTTATACCACCCATTCGCGATATAACATTACAGCACGATATAACCACCAACAACTCTCTACTTAGGGTTTGAAGTACACAACACAGAAGAGAGAGAGGACATACTCCATCATCTTCACAGCCATGACATTACAATACATTTAACATGCACCCAAATAATAAGCTGAGAAAAGAGAGAGAGAGGAGCACAAAAATACATGAACAAACCCGAGAGACCATTTGCTGTACTAAACGACTGTGGTTCGAAGCTTGAGATCGACACTTGAAGATTCTTGCCTTGACCAGGAGAGGGAACTTCCTGAACTGACCTGGAAACGTGCCCCTCACCACAAAGACGAATCTACGGAAAAGCAGCATCGGCTCTTCAGCATTTTGGCAAGTCCCAATTTTAACAGGCCAAACACGACCGAACTTTATTTGCCTATATTGATCAAGCCTAAATAATTTCTGTGAAGAAACACATTTTTTAAAGTCACCAACGAACACTTATTTACAAGTGTTAAAGTAACTGATCATTAAATTTGTATTTGTTGATTTTGGCAAATTCATAGTTGAATTAATTATTACAGAGCGAAAGGCCCTTTGGAGCACATTTTGCATGACATTTTCGCATGTTTCAACTTGTATAGCGGCGATATCCTCTCGAATATTGACTTTGAGTTGCTCAATAGTCTGTGGCTTGTTGGTATAGACCTTCCCTTTCAAAAAACCCCATTAAAAAAGTCTAATGGAGTTAAATCTGGCGATCCTGGAGGCCAGTCGATGTCGCCTAATTTCGAAATTAATTTGTCCGGAAATAACCTATTCAAAATTTCTCTTCTGTCGCGTGCTATGTGCGACGTGGCGCCATCTTGTTGAAACCACATGTCACGTAGGTCCAAATCCTCCAATTGCGGACCGAAAAAGTTGTTAATCATGTCCCGATAGCGTTCACCATTGACCGTAACAGCATTGCCATGAGCGTTCTGAAAAAAGTATGGACCAATCACACCTCCAGCCCACATAGCGCACCAGACTGTCACTCGCCGAGGATGTAGAGGCTACTCGTGTATCTCTAGTGGATTTTCGCTTCCCCAAATACGGCTATTTTGATTGTTTACGAAGCCACTGAGGTGGAAGTGAGCCTCATCACTCATGATGATTTTCTTCCCAAATTCAGGGTCATTTTCAATGGCTTCTAACAACCAATTACTTTAATTACGACGCCGTTCGTGGTCTGCAGGTTGAAGAGCTTGCGTCAGCTGGATCTTATATGGGTGTAGGTGTAGATCTTTACGCAAAATTGTGTGTAAAGATGACCGAGATAGGCCAAGTTCTTGTGAACGGTGTCTGATGGAGGTGCCCGGCATTTCAGCTACACTTTTACGCACAGCAGCAATGTTTTTCAATGAACGAGCGTTCCGAGGTGCTGGAGGCCTTGAGCGATTCACCACCGAACCTGTTTCTTCAAATACCGCCACTAAACGCTGAATTGTGCATACTGCAGGCACATGAGTAAGATTCAAAATTTCACGTAATTTACGCCGAGTCACCGCAATTGAACACTGATTTTGATAATAAGTTTTAACTATTGAAACCCGTTGTTCATATGTGTACCTCTCCATAATGAATTTGCCACGTCTCTATTTGACGTCTGCCAAATATGAAGTGACAGAAACAAAATCCACAGAAATGGCGGGCAATTCAAATCTACCTGCTCTTGTTCGGACACACTATATATATATATATATATATATATATATATATATATATATATATATATATATATATATATATATATATATATATATATATATATATATATATATATATATATATATATATATATATATATATATATATATATATATATATATATATATATCTGTCATGGAGCAGTCTATCCTTTCTCTTCCTAAATCTTCCACATTCCTTTACTCAGTCCATCCTGTCACTGTTTTCTAGTCTTCCCTATGACCCCCCTTTTTTTTTTTTTCCTACGAGAACGCGAGATCAGGTGAAGTTCTTGTATTAAATTTCGTTAACAGGCCATTTAGATTCCGCAGGTAGGGTTTTGCGAAGACGCGATGGTAATGGTGGGTTTTTCTGGGTGACATCAATTAACCCGTGACCCATAGACGACCACCTATTTCCGGTCTTAAACTGTATTTATCAGAGGAAAATGTAACTTTACTTTACTCTCTTGATGAACACCGTGAAAGCAGCCTAAACTAAATTTTAAGTACATAAGACTTTTAAAGAATATACACAGATTGTACACAACTGTGTGTAAAGTCAATAACGTGCTTATGAATATATTCAAATATTCAAGTTCTGATTGTGTGAACCTGAAGTGATTTTGTGTGTGCAGAGTGTCAGTAACCTAGGACCTGGCTTCGACCTCCCTCAATTTTGCTGAGCCCAAAAATCAAGAAGGGACAGGGACTGAATCTTCACCCCTGAGTGTGAACCAGACATCCTTAAAGACACTAGTGCCACACAGGGCAGTCAGTCACCACCACGTGCTCTCATCAAGAAGTCACAGCAGAGTGTCCTCTCAGCCTACATCCTACAAGAACACTACGATAAGTATAATAAAGTAAAGGAAGACCACTATACACCCATAGCCACCAAACGCTCAGACTTAGTCAGTGAAGAAAATAAGGCACCCCACTGGGACCTAGATTCTGTTTGTTTTCAGATGTAAACGTGATTCTTTTCCATATTTCTTTTTTCATCAGATGTAAAATAACCCTTTTTAAATGTGATTCCCTTAATAAATAGCATATTGTTTATTTACTTACTACACGTCTGAGTCAATTTGATAAAATATCATAAGCCTGTCCAGAGCTCTCTTTTTGTGATTACTTCCCTTTCTTGTTTACTGTCCTCTTTATTGACGAATGGTCAACATTGTGTGGTGTATGTTAGTTGTGGAACAAAAGTCACGTGGGAGAACAACTTGTCTGATATTCTTACATGGTATTTAGTTACCCTTGATTTCAGACAGTTAACCTCTTGGTTTCATAACAAATAACATCACTATTACAGTATTGCAAGAAAATCAATCAAATATTCTTACTGTTATCTAGAGCAGTTGACCTGTGTCGACCTTGCTCTGTGGGCGCGTTTTTATGAGTTTGTAAGTAAAATTTGGTGCTAGGGTATATAAAAACCAGCCTCAAATGTTCTTTACAGTGTCAAATGCACGTGTTGACCTGAATTGCGCTCGTTTTTTTAATCGTTACAACGCAGTGGTCATTAGTGTTTATGACGCAATTTTTGACCACAGCTCATGTTGCGCGCACGTGAAAGCAACAAAATTTGGGGTGAACACTATTCACTGACTACGCAACTGAAACCCTATAAAAGGATAACGCTACACACACAAAATTCAGTTCATTTTCAAGCAGACATTTATGGCGTCTCTATCGATAAATTTAAGGAACATTGCTATTGGCCGACTGCATGCAGGCGAAAGTCAAAGTCAGGTTGCCAGGCATCTAAACGTGCATCAGAGTACCATTAGTCGACTTTTGGCACCGGTTCCAAGCCACTGGCTCAGTTGAAGACCGGCATCGCAGTGGACGACCCAGAGTGACAACAGCAGCAGAGGATCGCTTTATTCGGCTTCGTCGCCTCAGAGACAGGTTTACAACAGCTTCCTCAACTGCCCAGTCATTGCCTGCAGGACGTCATGTGTCTGATCAAACTGTCCGGAATAGACTGCATGACGCTGGACTTTGGGCACAACGACCTCACCGAGGACCTGTCCTTACGCGCCGCCATCGCCAAAATCGACTTCTTTGGGCCAACCAGCATCGTCCCTGGGCAGCTGACAATCAATGGAGACGTGTCTGGTTTAGTGACGAATCTTTCTTTTTGTTGCAGCGTCATGATAGACGGCGTAGGGTCTACCGTAGGCGAAATGAACGTTTTGCCCAAAATTGCGTTGATGAAGCTCCGCCGCACGGTGGTGGAGGTGCAATGGTGTGGGGAATGATCAGGTCCAACGGAAGGAGTCAATTGGTGCACAATGAAGCAGGCTTGAATGCGCAACGATACGTCAATGAAATTCTTCGACCCCATGTCCTTCCACTTTTGGCTGCCCAAAGGTTTGTGTTTCAACAGGACAACGCCAGACCCCATTGTGCACGGTTGACCACGCAGTTCCTGACTGCCAACAACATTCTCACCCTTCCCTGGCCATCCCTGTCTCCAGACATGAGTCCGATTGAGCACCTGTGGGATGAGCTGCATAGAAGTGTTTGTCGCCGAGACGTTGCTCCAGCCAATCATCGTGATCTGTTCCAGACACTCCAGGAAGAGTGGGCAGCCATCCCACAGGCCCACATCAGGACGTCCTGATCGCATCCATGCCCAGGAGATTCCAGTCGCTGATCGATGCAAGAGGAGGCCACACACCATACTAACGGGAAAGCCCGTACGCCAAAAGATTCTCGTGACCCAGATGCAAAAAAAGTTAGTTGCTTATCCTTTACAGGACGTGGCAATCAACCCCAGCTTTTATTGGCTGTTTGTGATTTTTCTAGGCAATTTTTTCATTCAGTAGTTTGCCATTGCTTTCTGAACGGTACGGCGCTTATACCATTGTTAAAAATCCACACAAAGCGATTTAGATGCAAAACAACTGTCAAATGATTGGTTGAACCCTAAGGTATTCTTGTGTGCAATTTGAACAATTAACTCATTAAATTAAAAAAGTTATTGAATGTCAAAATTATGGCTATGTGTGTGCCTTCAGTGGCTATGTGTTTCTTTTTTTTTTTTTCTTTTTTTTTTTGAACAGTACTCGTATATACAGCTAATAAGAGGAATTTCACTGAATTACATCAGCTGTGGGCTTGAACGAGCTAAATCATACAATATCCATCTTCACAAAAGGCGACGGGTCAGATAAAAAGTTAACGTGATCAGACTCATTCAGCATTGTTCTTGACTTCTCAAATATCTTGTGGAGGAGAAGCATCATTATCCTTCTATCTACAACTCTGCCAAGAGTAATTTTGTGCGAAGGTAGACACCTTTGAACATTAGATACTCTAGGTTTTGACCACTGTTGGACCACAACTGCAGAGCAAGGGGAGGCAACCCGTGACATGTCTCCAGGATTGAACAGGTTAAAATCTCGCGGATTGCGGGTATAATATAATATGCTACATTAATAATACGAACCACACATTGTAATAATATGCGAATCTTCACATGTACGATATTCTGTAAATAAACATGGCTACGAACTGAACATGCTTTTACTGAGTCCCTTCTGAAACATGTGTGTGCTTGTGTAGATGACGAGGTAATGATTATATACATACATCATAACATTACATGGTGGCAGCGGTCGATACCGGACTGACGCAAAACAGCTACACGATAACACGTGAGTACAGTTTATTCGACTAATTTTCGTCATCGAGGTCAGCCATGGAGTCTAAACACTACCGCAGCGCACCGCAAATGCGATTTGCCGGTCGAAATGATAAGAGTGAAGCTTTCTTGTTATGGCGCCAACGCATAGATCTATATTCCAAGACCACTGGTCTGGAAGGACAAACCCTAACTCCATACATCCTAGAAGCATTGGACGATGAAGGTTTGAAAATTTACAACAGTTTTGCTACCGCCATGCCTGTTGAGTCAGCGACCGACCCCGTAGCCATATTGGACGAATTTGAAAAACGTCTGATCATAAAGCACACAAACTTTAGAGCGGCAAGATTAGAACTCCACCACCTGCGACAGAAACCTAGTGAAAGTCTAGATGATTTTTTCACTCGCATCAAGGAGAAAACAAGTGTATGCAAATTAAACAAAGAAGAAGAAAAAGAGCGAATTATCGAACAGATCCTTCTCAGCACACCAATGCCAGAGTTCCAGAAATGGATACTGAGCCAGAGTGATACACTAACTTTACAACAACTTCTGGATGAAGGCAGGAAACACGAGGCACAAGCACTAAACATTAAACAAATTCAGCAAGGTACATTAGGTCCCCAGGTGGATGCAGTGAAAAGCTATAAACCTAGACACAACAAAGCAACTGGTTCGAAACAACAAGAAAAACACAACACAAGCAGAGGTGCTGTGTGTAAATGTTGTGGCCTAAACCACATACAAAACCACTGTCCAGCTAAAGACTCTACATGTCATTACTGCAGAAAGAGGGGCCACTGGATAAAATTATGTTTCAAGAGGAAACAAGACAGTGCTCAACACAAACTTCACAGCAGAAAGTCGTCAAAACAAACACACTCTATGATGACTGAGGACCTTGACTCCAGTGAAGAAAGTGATCCTTCCACTTTTGATACTGTGAAGATACTAACTTTCAGTAATGAACCAAAGAGAACGCAGGCTTTCTGCAAGGTACAATTCCGAATACCAGGAATTAAAAGGCACAAAGAAAGATATATTCGGTTCAAGATAGACACAGGTGCCCAAGGTAACACTCTACCCTTAAGAATATTCAGACAGATCATGCCTGACAAGGTGGATGAGCAAGGATTTCCCACAAGGGATGTAAAACGTAGGAGTGGCAGGACAAAGCTAAGAGCTTACAATGGAACAAGTATAGACTGTTTCGGAGCAGTAACACTTGAATGTTCATACAGAGACTCTGAATGGACATTGTCAACATTTTTACTTGGTAGATGTTGAAGGACCCGCAATTTTGGGTTTACCAATGTGCGAAAAGCTGAGTGTGGTAACTATTAACAACATTAAAGAGGATATAGGTCTTGCAGATGCTCCCAGCAGACTACCAAACCCCAACAAGACAGCAGATCTTACCCCAAACATCAAAGTTGATTTTGTCAAGTTTAGCGATAATCGGCTTGAACACATCAGAGAAGACACAATGAGAGATCCTATCCTTAACTCTCTCAAAGAACTGATATACCATGGATGGCCAAGCTCTATCAGGGAAGTTCCAACACACATCCGTCCATACTACTCGATGAGGGACGAGTTAAGCATCGAAGATGGTCTGATCCTTAAAGGAGATCGCATTGTTGTACCAGAAACACAACGCGATATCATCCTTAAACAGCTCCATAATAGTCACCTTGGTATTGTGAAGACACAACTGAGAGCAAAGAAAGACGTTTACTGGCCACAGATAAACAAGGACATAGAAACACTATGTAAAAACTGTTCAATTTGCCAAGAACATGCAAACAGGCAGTGCAGAGAACCTCTCATACCATCAGACATACCATTGAGCCCTTGGAGCATTATAGGAACTGATATTTTCTCAATCGACAATAATGACTATCTTATTATTGCTGATTACTACAGCAAATTTCCCATCATTGAGAAACTTCCACAACCCTCACCATCAGCTGTTATTGCAGATATTACAAAGAAGTATTGCAGCATGTTTGGCATCCCAGATGAAATTAGATCAGACAACGGTCCACATTTCTCAGGTCAAGCATACAGAAACTTCATTAAGGACTGGAAGATCAAACACACAACATCATCACCTAGATACCCTAAATCTAATGGTTTCATTGAGAGACAGATACAAACTATCAAGTCAATCATGAAGAAAACAAGAACAGAGGATGTACACCTAGCACTCTTGAGATGGAGAACAACACCGGTAGACAGTAAGATCGACAGTCCAGCAGAACTTATGTTTGATAGAAGAATTAAAGACCTCCTACCATCTAAGGTCCACTTCCGTCCACAACATAGAGACAGCACATATGATCAATTTCAGCATCGTCAGCAAGTTCAGAAATCCAACTATGACAAATGTGCTAAAGACTTACCACCATTATATCCTGGTCAGCATGTGACTACCTACAACCACAACAATGACACATGGTCAAAAGCAACAATCATTTCCAGAAACCCTGAACCCAGGAGCTATACTTTAAGACCAGACAGCAGCAGCAACCTCCTGAGGCGAAACAGAGTGGACATAAGAGAAATCCCACAGAATACAACAGAGCAGAGAATTCCCATGCTTTCAACAGACAATACAGTAACTCCAGACCTTGGTGCCCCACAAAACCAACAAGCGCCAAGGCCGAAATCACAACCAACTCAAGCTAAACCAGGGACTTCCGCAGAACCACCAGCACTTTACACCACTCGTTCTGGTCGTACAGTGACACCTCCCAGCCGATACAGACAGTGACATATATATACTCACACTGAGCATTACACATACTTATCCTTTCTCACATGAAACATTTCGTTGGAAATGTTTGCACACATTTTTTTTTTTCAAAAAAGGGGGGATATAATATAATATGCTACATTAATAATACGAACCACACATTGTAATAATATGCGAATCTTCACATGTACGATATTCTGTAAATAAACATGGCTACGAACTGAACATGCTTTTACTGAGTCCCTTCTGAAACATGTGTGTGCTTGTGTAGATGACGAGGTAATGATTATATATATACATCATAACATTACAGCGGGGTCGGAGTGGTTAGGAGGTACAGCGTCCGCCTCGAGTTCTAGAGGTACTGGGTTCGATTTCCAGTTGAAGAATATAATTTATGGAATTTTTTTTTTTTCATAACCTAATGGATCTAATGATGTCATACTTCCCCCTGGTCTCTTGGGTAGTGAGATCGGATGCCTAGCCTTTTTGGATAGGGGCGAAAAAATAGGAGGTCACGCGTGCAAGTTGCGCACGTTAATAATCCCACGGCAGTTGGAAATCGTAAAGAGTGGGCCATAAGGCCGCCCGTTGCCCTGGAAAAATTTAAAAATTAGAAACCTACCCACCAAATATATTTATAGAATGCGTGATTCTTCTATACACACATCGGGATTCTCGCCGGTGCTACTGTTCGTGCACTGTGCTGAGATCCTCCTCGTGTGATCTAATGGAGGAGAGCGGAGCACTGATGGAGCTGTCCGTGTGGAATGAAGATAGTCCTTAAAACCAAACCAAACCAAACCAAACCAAACCAATCACTCATGAGATAATAACGGTTCGCAGTTTTAAAAAAATATATTACGCAACTCGATAGTTTGTAAAGTTTCATACGATATAAAAAATCTATTTTTGGCACCTTCCCTGGATAGCTACATCTAACACATTACCTTAACATTAGTCATCGTCATAAAAAATAAAGCCTCTCTCACACACGACAACATCAAAATCTGCCAATAAATTAGAACTCACTGGTCAATAATACTTTTATAACTGCCAAGTGTTTTTCGCTCAGAGTAGCTGCCGGCCGGGGCGAATTTACTTTATTCGTAAATTGCATAAGTTAGGAATGCGATCTTTCTTTTGTCAAGTTTTTAACATTCTGTAAAATACCATTGCAATCTAAAAACAGACACATCTTTATCAAGGGTAGATCTATAGACTGTTCAATGTTTCCAAAGTAGCAGCCCTCCGCTCCTGGACTGTCTGCCGGTGGTTTACAAAGATTGTTTATCTAGGAATGTTACAACTTTGTTTGGAATTGAAAGTGGTTTCTTGACCCCGGTCCCAGACGGAAAAAAAGGGAAAAGGGGGGGGGGGGGGGGGGTCCCTGAAGAGACAAGGAAAGAACAGGATTACTGATCCCCTCCGGCATTTCGTTAGAGGCGACTAATATGACGTTTATGTATTAGGTTGGCAGCCTCCTGTTGTAAAACACACTGCTACAGACACCACTGCTACAGACAGACACCACTGCTACAGACAGACACCACTGCTACAGACACCACTGCTACAGACAGACACCACTGCTACAGACAGACACCACTGCTACAGACAGACACCACTGCTACAGACACCACTGCTACAGACACCACTGCTACAGACAGACACCACTGCTACAGACAGACACCACTGCTACAGACACCACTGCTACAGACAGACACCACTGCTACAGACAGACACCACTGCTACAGACAGACATCACTGCTACAGACACCACTGCTACAGACACCATGCTACAGACAGACACCACTGCTACAGACACCACTGCTACAGACAGACACCACTGCTACAGACAGACACCACTGCTACAGACACCACTGCTACAGACACCACTGCAACAAGAACAAATGAATACTTTGATGCAGGCTTCCTGTAAGTGGACAGCTGCAGTGGTCGTCCCAAGCGCCATAAGGTTCAGAATAGGAAAACAGAAAAGAAGACGCATCTTGTGTCATGAGCGTTAGCTATGTATTCTTTCTTTTCTTTTCTCTCGGTTCAACTTTTTCCATGAAGGGTTTTGGGGCGCTGAAGTTTTCACTCTTGAGCCAAGTATGTCGCACTGGTTAGTGTGAACCCGCACTGGTTAGAGTGAACCCGCACTGGTTAGAGTGAACCCGCACTGGTTAGTGTGAACCCGCACTGGTTAGAGTGAACCTACACTGGTTAGTGTGAACCCGCACTGGTTAGTGTGAACCCGCACTGGTTAGTGTGAACCCGCACTGGTTAGTGTGAACCCACACTGGTTAGAGTGAACCCGCACTGGTTAGTGTGAACCCGCACTGGTTAGAGTGAACCTGCACTGTTTAGTGTGACCCCGCACTGGTTAGTGTGAACCCACACTGGTTAGTGTGAACCCACACTGGTTAGTGTGAACCTGCACTGGTTAGTGTGAACCCGCACTGGTTAGTTTGAACCCACACTGGTTAGTGTGAACTGGTACTGGTTAGTGTGAACCCGTGTTGTTGTTGTAGAATTTCTGTAACATTATCTATCCCATTTGACTCTAGGTCTTCCTGGAGCTCTAAAACCAGATTTTCTTTTGCTGTATGCACATAGTGATAGTGGCATACTAAGGGGGTTGCGAGGGGCGGCCCGCCCCGCGTGACAGCCAGGAGGAGGTAGGCAGTGCCACTGGACACTATTAAGTGCTGTACTTTTTACAAATCGACTAGCAAGCAAAATATATTTTTCGGTGCGTATATGGCGGGCGGGGGGAGGTTGCACCCAAGGGAGCATCCGCCCAGGTGCCAAATACTTGTACGTTGAGTACGCCCCTGCATTGTGGTAACTGACAGGGCTGCTACAATATGGGCAAACTACTTTATTTTCTGTCTATCTATGTATTTGACGCAGGATATAAGTCCTATGTATTTTACATAAAAATATATCCACTCTTATTGTTTAGTCAAGGCACACAGGTATGATACACAGGGTAACAATGCTTGGTCACTCAATCTTCCAGAAACAAAAACTCTATGCAGTTCATGAAAAGATTAACTTACCTTAGTGTGCATCTAAAATCCCACACCTCGCAATACGAAGAACCTTACGAATACCAGTAATTATGGTATATTGTTAGTAATGTCTTCAAGATATTTCCGTTCCAGGCTCGGCACATCTCATATGTTTGTCTTTGGCTCAGCTGAGCATTAAGGCGACTAGAGTAGTTTATGTGTACACTGCTCGAGCTAACCACGATGTGTCGTGGTCAGAACCAACTTGGCGGGACTTAGTGAATAAACTGCATCTTGCTGGGGCGCAGATTTCGCGCAAAAGTAGGCTACCCACGACAACACTGCGGCTTACGTGTTCTGCATTTATTTATTCTTCAAAAGGTTAAGTGCCGAGGGTAAGTGAAACTGCGATATCATTCAAATTCTCGTGGTTTCGCAACTTGTCGATATTATGCATTAGCTTGCCAGATTTTTGTTCCAAGATAACTTAAGTTCTCATGACTTTCCTTTAACAATAGATGATAATCAGCGCTTGCTTGCATGAATGTTTTTCAGCACTAGTGATATCAAATCCAAGTATTGCTTACGAAAATCAATAACAAAAGGAAATGTATGTTGCTGTATCTTAAAAAACAACTGTATGAGCCGACTACTATCTTTATTAGAGTCATTAATGTAGAAGTCCGAGGGTGAACAAGGACGAAGTAACTAAAATATTGCCACATTTTGAGGATATTCTGCCATGGCAAAACAAGCATACATGCCCCATTAATTGATTTTTAAAAAAATAATGTTTCTTTCATTTTGAAAATATCGAAATATTACTATTTAGTTTTTAATTTTTTTTTTTTTTAACTTATAATTTGAACTACTATGAATTTTATTTTTTTTTATGTTACAACTGCTCACATGTATTTCTCGACATAATTTGCAAGGACTCTTCTATTTTCATAGTCCTTCATTTCTTATGCACAGCTACTTAGTCTATTACAAATGCTAGTGGGGAGGTAGATGAAAAATTTCAGGGTCAAAGGAAGACCTGAACCGAAAAATTTGGGAACCCCTGGTCTGATCTATATGGTGAGATCCTTAAATGTTCCATGTATTAAGAAATGTTGACAGTATTAGCTACTTATAAACTGAAAACATGTTAAATGAACTAACCAAACAACTTTTTAATATCAAGATATACTTTCTTTTTCACTAAAACAGACTATTTCAATAAAGAGTTTTAAAATAATTTTATTACATATCAAACTAGGAACAGCATAATAAACAAGAGTTCATATACAAAAATATCTGACAGCTGAACACATCTCAGTGCATTAACAGTGAATTTTTTAAATGCATTATAAAAAACAAATATTACACAGAAATATAAATGAATGTTGTATAGCTTCAGTTGGGTAATATAGACAAAGTTGGAGGGACAGACAGTGATATCAAAATAAGAATACAAAAAGCAAGAGGAGCTTTCATTGCATTGGGAAACATATGGAGAACAAGAGAAATCAAGTCCAACATGAAAATAAGAATCTTCAACTCAAATGTGAAGTCAGTCCTATTGTATGGCTGTGAGACATGGAGAGCAACAAAAACAACATAAAAAGCTGCAGACTTTTATAAACGGATGCTTGCGTAGAACAGAAGGACTGAAATGGTATGACAAAGTCACAAATGTGGAATTGATGACAAGAACCAGACAAGTGCCAGTGGAACAAGAGTTGAGAAGAAGATGCTGGCGATGGATAGGACACTTACTTACTTACTTAGTCGTTCCCCTTCTACCGTGAGGTGTAGAGGTTTGGAAAAGAGAGAGCGCCAGACTATCCTATCGGCTGTCTTCCTCCTGGCCTGGTTCCATTCTAGTCCTCGGTCCTTCAAAGGTTGTCCTCTTAGCGGACTCTGGGTCGTCTTGGGGGTCTGGCTCTTTGTTTCCCATGCTTGTCGTGGTAGCCGATCTTCTCCCATTCTGCAGACATGGCCAAATTATCTTAGTTGGGACTGTTCTACTTGGGTCTGCAGGGGGTGGGATTTTAGGCCTTGACGTATCGTCTGGTTGCGGACCATGTCTCTTCTTGTTACTTCAACCACCTTCCTCAGATACCTCATTTCTGAGGTTTGGATCTGGCTTTTGTGGGTTGTGGTCATTGCCCATTGTGACAGATGAAAATTGAAGCTACACTTTAATCTCACCGGCACCCCTCATTTTGTTGAAATCAAAATCGCCAACGTGGGTTCCACGTGCTCCCCTAATTAGCATGTCCAGGTGAGCGCGCTATAAGCCATGTCATTCGCCCTCTGTCTTAATTTTAATTTAACCACGTCTACGGTCTTCTCTCACGAGCCATTATAATTAGCAATCTCTGGATCTCTTACTGTCATTCCTTCAAAGAGGCGGGCCAGAGGCGGCACCGGCGGTCAGTTATCGACGTCTTCTGTAGTCACTAAGAGAGAGCGAGTTCTGTAACACCTCTGATTAACACCAGAACGAGAACCGTCTACGCGGGGAAGAAATCTCTGCAGGAACGGCGGAGCCTGGCGGCGAAGTTGTGAAAAATAGCTTTGATTCACGGTTCGACTGCAAAAGTTCCCGAGAATCAGGCAGAGATGAAAAATCTCGCATGTAGCTAACGATTTCTATTCATTTTATATATATAGGCATGTCTTAAAAATTCAGTTCAATAGCGCCAGAGATTTGAAGAAAGTACCTAGCTCATATATGAGAGCCAAACAAGAATTTTGGATTTCTTTTTTACGTGGAGATTAATTCATTCTTTGTGCTGCGGTAATAATATATTAGAGTTTTGAGTGATTTAATCGTTAAAGTTTCTTCATTATATTTCACTGGGATTTTGTGTTAAGCTGAATAACGTATTAAATAAACTTATAGCTAAATTTTCAGCCGTAAACGTAATTTAATTTCTTGCTATTCCCCAGTAGGAGAGGCTTACAATATTATAAGACGCTAGACGATCGATAATTTGTTTGATACCATTTATTTCGATTTTCATCATGCGTAAATTTTAAGTGACTAGTGTTCATAACTCGTGGTTTTTTTTTTAAAATAGATAATTAAATACCGGAATGATTTACAGGTCTTACCTAAAACGCGGGTGTTAGAATATAATTATAGTATGATTACCTGTTATCTATTCTCTTTTATTTAGGTTGATCATACCTTTGCGATCCAGCGGTTCTTATAGAGATGTATGGCCAGATGTCTTATGGCATTCCAATTATATGTTCCTAAACATACAAACATTGTCGGTGAAAATCTGATGTTGGAGACCCTTCATGGTCCACCTTCTCCATCCATGAGAGTGGTTAAATAACCAGAACACTTCAATGTAAAATTTTTAAAATGTTAAACTGGAACGGGACTATGCCAGAAGATTTTTCCATCCTATCCATATAAATATTACTGGCCTGATGTGGCAGAACTTACAGCACTAATTTTCTTTAAAACCCATATGACAGTAAAGTTTTCCTACCACCAAATTCTACAGAGAGAATTCACGGGTCATACTCAGCTATTTCCTTTCGAGAACAGCCTGGGAGTAACATTCTGTTGTTTTTTACACATTCACTATGACAGAGAGAGTCATAGCCACTGGAGGCTAGACCACTCCTGGAAAAACTATATTAACTTATAAATTTTCAGGACAGTGCCACCACCTAGAAAAACTTAACCCAAACCAATACCGTACGAAGAGGAGGAAAAAAATAATCAACGCACCAATTCAGTGACTCTCCGAAAAAAATAGCAGTTGCCTAAACAGTTAGTCTGGGGCCAAACTGGACAAATAATAGGACTCATAATAGTCTTAAATACAATGTGTTTGATAAATTCCATGGAATGTATGCAGCGTCGGCAGAGGGGTAAACATAACTGAAGTGAGCTCACTGTATGTGTGTAGAGAGTGAAACAGAACGAAAGAACTTATTTCTTAAGTTACTACTAATATAACATCTTCTTTTATTTATCTCTCACTAATATGAATGCCCACGGGATAGTTAAATCAAGGACTTATTCTTTACCCATCCTGACTGCCCCTACTCCCATTGTTAATTATTTGATCTTTTGTGTATATTACCTCGGGTGGAATCTTTCTTAATTTTCCTATACAAGAGGGAAGGCCTATAAGATTTATATTTTCATTTCTCTGATGTAACTAAAATGTATTGATGTAATGCTTTTCTTGATGTTGCGATACTTTAGCGAAAATAAATTTAATAAACCTTACTCTGTAGTGTCGGTCAAACTCCTGATATATATATATATATATATATATATATATATATATATATATATATATATATATATATATATATATATATATATATATATATATAGATATATATATATATATATATATATATATATATATATATGTTATTCATAGTTTGTTTTCACGTCTGTACGTAGTAGTTATATGTCACAGAAGTTTGTGTACTTAAGTGTTGTGTATCTTGTATGTTGTACAAGGAGAGTAAGGGCGTCTGAAAGTTAAATAGAGTCGTAAGATAGGCTGGATTAGAGCAATTACTCAATCCAAGACTGCCTTTTTCTCTCTACACTATCACCTTTCCCCTACACGTTTACCCCTCCTCGTGAAACAATACTATTTCTACCACCTTCCTTTCACATAGCTGTCACTATCACCTCTGCTTCAGCGGGACCATAAATATCTCAGTCCTATCTTCTCACAATTTACGACACCCACGACTCACACCCATATGTCAAGACTGGGACATAGGTAGAGCTGTATACAGCCATCTTCGTTTTCTTACCAACCTCTCTCTTGCTGAGGAATCCTCGATTTATGGCCTGAAAAAGTCTCCCAGCTGCTGCTTTTCGAGTGGCCAACTCTTCTCTGATGCCCCCTTTCGGTCTATAATAGCTCCGAGGTATTTAAAGTGGTCGACCTGCTCCAAGACCTGTTCTCCCAGCTTAATCTGATGTACTCTTTCTTCTCGTGATATCACCATGGATTTTGTTTTAGAGCTGCTTATGACCATCCTTCTCTTCTCCAGCTCTTCCTTCCAGACTTGCAGGTTGGATTGGAGATGTGCCTCTGATTTAGCAATCAGGACAACATCATCAGCAAATGCCAGCTCTGAAATACAGACCTGTCTCATCTTCCAGTACCCCACTGAATACTTTCTTGTTCTCTCTTTACATGCCTTGATGACATCGTCCATGAGGAGTATGAAAAGATAAGGTGACAGGATATCACCTTGTCTTACACCAGTGGTGGTCCTGAACTCTTCTGACTTATAGTTTGCTGTCCTCACATAATTTCTGCAAGACTTGTAGAAGCTCTGTATAGCATGAATCAGAGGTGCTGGAATGTTCTTCCTTGCCAAACAGTCCCAAAGTTTGCTCCAGGGGACCCTGTCAAACGCCTTTTCCAGATCTATGAAACAAAGATGGATCTCACTCTTATACTCAAGGGCCTTTTCACTCAGCTGTCTGAGTGTGAAGATTAGGTCTTGAGTACTTCGGTTTGCTCGGAATCCGCACTGGACTTCATCCAATTGTGGCTCAGCTAGGCGTCGGAGTCTCTGCTCTAGGATTCTAGAGTAGATTTTACCAGGGACACTGAGAAGGGATATGCCTCTGTGGTTTCCACATGGTCGATTGTCACCCTTTTTGAAAATCGGTGTTATGATGGCAATCTCCCAATCCTTTGGTATGGCCTTGTTGCACCACACTGTCTGTAGGACCCTTAAGAGTAATAGGTCGCCTGATGCTCCTATGTACTTAACCATTTCTGGTGTTATACCATCATGCCCTTCTGCTTTGCCCATCTTGATTTTCTCCAGTGCTGCCTTCAGTTCTTGCATCTTTATGTCATCTTCACCACCATTGGTTTTCTCTTCTGTGCTAGTGGTTATCATTTCTGATACTTGACCTTGCTCACCATCAAGGAGTTCTGAGAAATATTCTTTCCATTACTTCCTTTGGGGCAGTAAGCAATTTGCCTTGCTTGTCCTTTATAAATTTGAGAGGGCATTGTTTTTCCTTCATGTTCTTTAGGGTCTTATAGAACAATTTCTGGTTTTCTTGCGCATCTTTTTCTAGCTTTTCTCCAAATTCTTCCCAGGACTTCTGTTTTGCTGCTAGCACCTTGTTCTTTGCTTCTGTTCTGAGTGTCACATATTCTCTATTTGTCCTGCTGTGTTTTTAGCTCCTAAGTATTGTTTCCATGCCATTTTCTTCTCTCTTATTTTCTCTTTAACTTCCTCTGTCCACCAAGGTGTCCTCTTTCTCTTGTTCCCAAGTCGGACTTCACCACATGCTTCTGCAGCAGCTGTCTTTATGATGTCCTTGAATTTAAGCCAGAGGGTTTCCAAGTCATCAGGTTGTTCTGTGTTTCTCACCGCTATATATCAAAATATTAATATTTAGTTTTTAAATTTTTTTTTTTTAACTTATAATTTGAACTACTATGAATTTTATTTTTTTATGTTACAATTGCTCACATGTATTTCTCGACATAATTTGCAAGGACTCTTCTATTTTCATAGTCCTTCATTTCTTATGCACAGCTACTTAGTCTATTACAAATGCTAGTGGGGAGGTAGATTAAAAATTTCAGGGTCAAAGGAAGACCTGAACCGAAAAATTTGGGAACCCCTGGTCTAATCTATATGGTGAGATCCTTAAATGTTCCTTGTATTAAGAAATGTTGACAGTATTAGCTATTTATAAACTGAAAACATGTTAAATGAACTAACCAAACAACTTTTTAATATCAAGATATACTTTCTTTTTCACTAAAACAGACTATTTCAATAAAGAGTTTTAAAATAATTTTATTACATATCAAACTAGGAACAGCATAATAAACAAGAGTTCATATACAAAAATATCTGACAGCTGAACACATCTCAGTGCATTAACAGTGAATTTTTTAAATGCATTATAAAAAACAAATATTACACAGAAATATAAATGAATGTTGTATAGCTTCAGTAGGTAATTCATAACAATTTAACTTGTTATCAAACACATTTCTAACATTGCTTTATACAAGGCATGAAACAGTTTGACATGTTTAAAGGTGACACAGTATAAGATGAAAAATCTGCTGAATGTAGTCAAATGATATGAAATAATCAAACAGGAAAACAGACTAATGCACAGATGCAATGACAATCAAACAGTGAGACTGAAGGTAAAAACAGACAGGCAGGTACACTGAAAACCTGCTAGAGAATTACAAAACAAAACAACATTCAGAAATGCAAACAGAATACATTAATGGGTGGGCCTATGTATTGAAAATGGGCAGACAAGATATTTAAACAGACAGCAAGATGTCAGAAATATAGAATGGGAAGCAATGGGACACCGCATTACAACAGCAAGGTTTAAATCAGCCAAAAAGAAAGTAAATATAGACATCATCCAGTGTTATGAACCAACAAATTATAAAGAAGAATCTGAGAAAGAAGACTTTTACACCAGACTACAAAATGTCTTGGACAAAAAGAAAAGTAAGGACATAACAATTTTGGTGGGGAACCTAAGCATGAAAATAGGAACAGACAACACCGGCTGAAGAAATCATGGGAAAGCATGGATTAGGTATGATGAATGAGAATGGGGAACTATTAGCTAACTTCTGTGCTTCAAATCAACTAGCTATAGGAGGAAGCATATTTCCACATAAAAGAATACATAAAGCAACATGGATATCACCAGACAACAGAACTGAGAATCAGATTGACCACATATGCATAAGTAAGAAGTTTAGGTCATCATTGCATGATGTAAAAGCATGTAGAGGAGCAGATGTGGTATCAGACCACCATCTTCTGTTGGCTAAAACAAAATTAAAACTCAAGAAATTTACAACAGTATATAGCTATAGACCAGAGGTGGCCAAACTACGGCCTGCGGGCCAGATCCGGCCCGCCAACCAGTTATGACCGGCCCGCTAACTGTTTTGGCCGGCCTCTTATTGTTGATTGAAAATTATTGTATACTCCGACCACTGTGCTAAAAAAAAATTACAAAATAGCACGCTCAGGCACCAGAAACAAAACCAAAAATACCCAAAATGTACGATTAACATATCCCCTACCTCCCACAACACCACCAACTCTCTCTCTCTCTCTCTCTCTCTATCATACCAATTGAGCTCTAGTAGATAGTGCCGACAAAACGGAAATGATAACGTCAAATCTCTGATCGTGCACGTGGACAGGCGAAGACAGTGTTGGTACCTACTTTGATAATGAGAAACTGAAAGCAATGACAGATCTTTTCTGCGGTCGGAAGTCTCTGAGATCCAATGATGTTGCTTTGTCTTTAGCATCGGTATGGGAAAGTGATCGTGGGAGTAGGGGTGGATGGTCACAAATGGAAGTAGACTTCAAATCACTGGTGAAAAGTTTTGATAAGCCACACTCTGCACTATGAAATAACACACAAATGAATGTTTGAAATAAATAATTACATGTTATATTGCAAATTACAAAACAAATTATAACAACAGATTCATTATATATTTTTTCAACAGTAATTTCAGTCCGAAGACTGGTATACATGTCTTGGCAGATGTGCAGTACAGTAGTTTGCCGTTGCTTTCTGTACGTGGTTCATTATACGTATATGTAAAACAAAATCTCAGAACGTTATTTTTTAAGGATTTTATAGGTCTGGCCCACTGGTGTTACCCTTTACCATAATCTGGCCCTCGGCCAAACTTAGCTTGGCCACCACTGCTATAGACAGTATAATGTGGGATATCTAAGAAATCAGGAAATAAGAGAAAAATGTTCAATCATAGTATCCAATAAATAGCAAGTACTCCAACAGCTGGAAGATGAAACAGATACGGAAGACCACTGGCAACAAGTAAAAAATATATGGAACGAGATATGTGAAGAAGTACTGAGAAAAAGAGACCATCAGCACAAAGCATGGATAACAACAGAAACCATTAGTAAGATAGAAGACAGAAAAAACAAGAAAGCAGATTTAAACAGAAGCAAAACCAGAAGCTCTAAAGCCAAGGCTCATGAAGTGTACAAAGAATCAAACAAAGAAATAAGAAGAAAAATCAAAACAGAAAAGAGGAAGTATATTGAAGAGTTGGCAAGGGAAGCAAAGGAAGCTGCAGCCAAAGGAAATATGAGGGACCTGTACAACAACACAAAGAAGCTAACAGGGAAATATAAGCAAGCAAATGGCCTCATAAAAGATAAAAATGGAAAATTGCTTAGTAATATACAAGAACAAAGGAAGAGATGGACAGAACATTTTGAGGAACTTCTCAATAGACCAGCTCCAACTAATCCCCCAGACATCCAGCCAGCAGAAGAGGAGCTACAAATCAGCTGTGGACGACCAAGTAGAGAAGAAATAAAGAAAGCCATAAAGCTTCTGAGAGATGGAAAAGCAGCTGGTCCAGATGGCATTCCAGCAGAGGCCATCAAAACAGATATTGATACCTCTGTGGTGGGTTGATGTTAATACAGTTTGTTGTAAAGAAATCTTAGTGTACTGAATGAGGTCAGCTGTGAAGGTCCCTGAATATAATAAATATTAGAGTAAATTTCCAGGGCACCTTTCTACTTCCACCACTATGATCTCATTCAGACTTATTCTAGATAGAATGTAAGATGACTACGTTTGGTGTCTAGGGTTATGAAATGTTAGTGTAAGGTTGCATTACCCAACTAAACATATAAACAATTACACAAATTATTTTATTATCTAATACAACACAACAGTACCACGACAATCACATACAAACTACACTTTAAAAGACTATCTTTAGTAAGTCAGTGGTTGAAAGTTAAGGTTTTTTTCAATTTATTGTCCTGAATCTGATTTAATTGGAATCAGGACTGACAATCAATAGTGAAATCATAGAAATTAATTACATCAATCAATTTACACAATGGATCATCTGATCATAATACACATATTATTATATAAGGGTGTAGTTGTATTGTTTAACTGAGGTGACTTCTAGTATACACTGGTTGATTGTTTATTATCATCATCTCTGCATGTTGTTTGTAAGTTTTTATAGACACTGATGGAATGTTTATATCACTATTCCCAGTCTCTTTTCTAATATAATGTTAGTTGAGCGATCAGGTGCCGAAACATGCACCTAACTTGGTAATATGCTGTAGAAATCTTCCTGCACTTCGCCAAACGACAACCTTCAGCTCCCACTTCTTCAAGAATGATGGTGGTTTACAGTTGTCTCCGAAAAAGGCAAGACTGTGGCATGAATATATCGGCCCACTGTAGTCTGGCACCAGTTATTGACAGCAACCAAAAACCTCTGAAATCAGAAGGATATGCCTCCTTCGTAATCAACAGCCTACACTAATACTCAACAACCAGGACAGGCACATTACAAATAAACATGCAAGATCAGCTCTTTCCGACAAATCCCTTTCACCAGTTTCTTTTGATGTGACCATGTATACCAGTATTCCTCTCCCCTAATAGTTACAACGCCTCTGCAATTCCAGCAATAATCTGTTGTCCATACAATAGGATAGGTATTATGCTCCTGATGATAATCCTATATAATTTAGTTGGTCTACACCTCTCTGATAGTCTTTCATATGCTGGATCTATCTCTAGACTTTGTTTTGAGTCTGCCATAGACTCACTTACTTATAATCGTATGTTAGTATCTCACATTCAAATTTTATTTTAAATAAAATATTAAGAAAATCAATCTTACCACAGATGCAAGGAAATAACACAAGTAAAACGATGACTAGGCAATAGAATCTGGCACATTTTCGATCTGCCCCTATGTCCAGGCTTTTCCTATGTTAGAAAATTCTCCGCCTGCTCTCATCGATCTTGCGTTGCACAAAATTTTCTTGTAATGGCAGGGAACAGTCCCCGTTTCATGCCTATATCTACTGCTTTGTCCAATGGGACCATGTTTACATTTAATTTTGAATCTATCATTTCAAATAACGACTCTCAATATGTTTCAAGGCAAATATATTTTTAGTTTTAGGTCAACCAATCATACTGCGCCTTCCTTTAAAATCCAACCAATCAAATATCCCGTACCTTTTAACCTCATTTACCCAAAGTCGTTTTTCAAAACATGCCATAAAAAATTGTAAGCAGGCATGATCTTTACTTGACAGTCTGGTCGGGTCCACTATAGTATTATGGCTATAATTAGTTAATTAATGGACTATTTGCATAACTATTACCATATTCTTTGTCAGCAAGTCCTAAGGTACACGAATATATAATTTATATGGGACTAGTTGGCTTGGTTCAGAAGTACAGAGTTTTTTTTTTCTATGTTAGTGTTTTTATTTTTTGTCTACTACCCGTTCAATTCTTTTCCATGTGCTGTCTTCTCTATTTACGTCCTAATTACGTCCTTTGAAATAAGAGCTAAGGTTGTTTTTGTGACACGAGGTGTCTACATGTTCTAACTTTTTCGTCGTATTTCGGGGAAACCCCCTATGGCAAAGCGTGCAAGTTGGTTGTAGAGTTAGAACCAATTGTGACGTGCTTTGCGTGTTATCGAGCCTTGCCCCTCCTCGTTTCCCAATGCATTTTTAGGCACAATTTTCTTAGAACTAGGAAAAGTGATTATGTCAAGGACGAATTTGAAAAATTTGGGTACCGTTTTGTTCGGCTATTCGTTAGCAAATAATCTGAAGGCGTAGGCGATACCAACAGTTCTAGCAGAAAATTCTTTTATACTTTCTTATTTTGCCGTTATGCCCTATATTGTTATATATTAATTTAGATATTGTATTTAGAAATTCACTACAACCTCTACAGAGATATTATACAAACTACTTGGCAAAGTCTGGGAGAGACAGAGAGAGGAAATACCAGCAGAATGGAAGGAAGGTTATCTGGTCAAGTTGCCTAAGAAGGGGAATTTACAAGAGTGCACAAATTATAGAGGAATAATGTTACTATCAGTACCAGGAAAAGTATTAAACAGAATCATCCTTGAGAGATTAAAAGAGTCCATAGACAAGCAACTGAGAGATGAACAAGCAGGTTTTCAACAAAACAGATCCTGTACAGACCAGATAGCCACATTGAGAATAATAGTTGAACAAAGTCTGGAATGGAATTCACCGCTTAACTTCGGATTCGTGGACTATGAGAAGGCATTTGACAGTGTAGTCAGAGAATCACTTTGGAAATTGCTGATTCATTATGGAGTTCCCATGAAGATCATTAACTTAATAAAGAAGACCTATGAAGACATGACATGCAGAGTTCTTTATGAAGGACAACTTACAGAACAGTTTAGGATTAGATTGGGAGTGAGACAGGGATGCCTCTTGTCTCCATTTCTTTTCTTACTAGCAATAGATTGGGTTATGAAAACATCGACATCACACAACAGAAATGGAATCCAGTAGAATCTGACTAAACAGCTTGATGATCTGGATTTTGCAGATGACTTGGCTCTTCTGTCCCATAACCATAATCAGATGCACGAGAAAATGAAAATTCTCGATGAGAGGTCACAACAAGTGGGCCTGAAAATACACATGGAAAAGACAAAGATTATGAGACTAAATGCAAGAAATGACAACAAGGTTGAACTTGAAGAAACACCACTAAAAGATGTACGTAGAATTGAACACATATCTTGGCAGTAAAATAGACAAAGTTGGAGGGACAGACAGTGATAGCAAAATAAGAATACAAAAAGCAAGAGGAACTTTCATTGCATTGGGAAACATATGGAGAACAAGAGAAATCAAGTCCAACATGAAAATAAGAATCTTCAACTCAAATGTCAAGTCAGTCCTATTGTATGGCTCTGAGACATGGAGAGCAACAAAAACAACAGCTAAAAAGCTACAGACTTTTATAAACGGGTGCTTGCGTAGAATAGAAGGACTGAAATGGTATGACAAAGTCACAAATGTGGAATTGATGACAAGAACCAGACAAGTGCCAGTGGAATAAGAGTTGAGAAGAAGATGCTGAAGATGGATAGGACACACATTGAGGACACCTGTTGATAGCATTACAAGGCAGTCCTTGTTCTGGAATCCACAGGGACAGATAGGTAGAGGCAGACCAAAAAACACATGGAGAAGAGAACTGGATACAGTGGTGAAAATGATGAGGAAAACATGGAAAGAACTTGAGCAGATGGCACAGGACAGGAAGACTTGGCATGTGTTTGTTGAAGGCCTATGCTCCTTGGGGAGCTAAAGGGTATTGATTGATTGATGTCAGAAACGGATGGGCAGATATGAAGAAAGCCAAACAGATCAATAACACTTGGATAGGTAGACATAACAATAAAAGCAAAAGGTGAACATTAACTAATCAGACCAACAGATAACAGTGGATGGGTAAACATAACAATAATAGCAACAGGTGAACATTAACTAATCAGACCAACAGATAACAGTGGATGGGTACAAATAATAATAATAGCAACAAGTGAACATTAACTAATCAGACCAACAGATAACAGTGGATGGGTAGACATAACAAAAATAACAACAGGCGAACATTAACTAGCCATACCAACAGATAACAGTCGATGGGTACAAATAATAATAGCAACAGGTGAACATTAACTAATCAGACTAACAGTGGTAGGGTAGACATAACAATAGTAGCAACAGGCGAACATTAACTAATCAGACCAACAGATAACAGTAGATGGGTAGACATAACAATAAAAGCAAAAGGTGAACATTAACAAATCTAACCAACAGATAACAGTGGATGGGTAGACACCCATCAAACACTAACAGATGCTAACATTCAGTCATGCAGACAAGACAATACTGGTGTGCAAGGTAACCAGCAACTTAGCCTTTGATTATTCATTCATTTATTCACTGTCCTATGGGGCACATGTTTTCAACAAATTCATGCCAAGCCTTCTTGTCCTGTGCCATCAATATGTCCTTTTCTCAATTCCTTCCATGTTTATCTTCAATTTTCCCTCTCCATGTGTGTTTTTTTTTTTTTTTTTTTTGGTCTCCCCCTCACTTCCCCTCACTGTGTGTACTCCAGAACAAGAATTACCCTTCAATGCTATCAACTGGGTTCCTCAATGTGTGTCCTATCCAATGCTAACATTCTCCCCTCACTTCCTTTTTTTCACTGGTATTTGTGAAGATTCTTCTCACCAATGTTCCACATTTCAATCCTTCTATTCTAACATGAGACGACTAACACGAGGTTGTGCAAGCAACTACCCATACAAGTTGTGAGCAAAATGCCCTGCAATAAAACATCACTGTCAAATGTTTTCACTGACAAATATAAAAAAAATCATCTTTATCATCACCTTTTAGCTCCCCCAGGAGCATAGGCCTTCAATAAACTTATGCCAGATCCTCTTTTCTTATTGGTTATCTTGTCCATTCTTGCTGATGTTTTTGTGGTTTAAAATTTCTATAGGATGGGGTAACCAGCCCTAAGCCCAACTCTCCTTAGTGGCATTTTACGAGATGCATAGTAGTTTATAGTGTTACTTTTTTCTTTGCTTCCCTTTCAGGCCATAGTAAAATTTAGGCAGAAAGTAAAATCCATCCATCAATTATTTTCAGCTGGATGGCTTGTGTAGATCTTAGCTTTCTGATTTTGTTTTCATTTAGGATAAACTTTATTAGACTTCCAACAGCTGTAAATTATTTATGCATTCATTAACAAAGGCAGCCATTGTGTCAGACTCTCAGTCCATGCTTCAAAAGGTTCAAAATGGTTGGCGACAGCATGAATGGAAAACATTCATAGAAGCTTCAAATCTGTAGGAGCTGGTCCTGGCCATGCAGGGGTATGCGATCATGAGAGAGCTAATAGACTAGCATCAAGAGCACCCACAGTGGGGACTCTGGATAGGGATAAGGGAGAGATACTGAGAACAATTAATGATCACCTGTCAGAGTACGACACTGCAATAGATGAATCATCAAAGTTAAGACTGCTGGAATTTGGCATCAAACATAAGGCTAGCAGAGATGGACGTATGAGAGGATGCACCTGTCGTGTATACAACCAGCAAGCAAAAAGGAACAGTTAGCATTCACACTCTTTGACATATACTGAGGGAAACTGAGCACCTATGGGTTTGCCGGAGTGCAATGATGTTGATTCTGTTCAACAATAACTATAACAATAACTATGCATAAGATAAATGTGGGGGTCTCTGAGGAGACAAAGACAGAATAGAACTACTTCTGCCTCAGGTATGTCATAATAAGAGGCAACTAATATGAGGCTGTGCTCACGTGAGGCTAGCATGCAAAACAAACTGCAACAGAAAATACCACTGACAGAGTTTATGAATGATTTAGTGAAGGGAAAATACCACTGACAGAGTTTATGAATGATTTAGTGGAGGGAAAATACCACTGACAGAGTTTATGAATGATTTAGTGGAGGGAAAATACCACTGACAGAGTTTATAAATGATTTAGTGGAGGGAAAATACCACTGACAGAGTTTATGAATGATTTAGTGGAGGGAAAATACCACTGACAGAGTTTATGAATGATTTAGTGGAGGGAAAATACCACTGACAGAGTTTATGAATGATTTAGTGGAGGGAAAATACCACTGACAGAGTTTATGAATGATTTAGTGGAGGGAAAATACCACTGACAGAGTTTATGAATGATTTGGTGGAGGGAAAATACGACTGACAGAGTTTATGAATGATTTAGTGGAGGCCTCCTGTAAGAGGACCTGCTGCAGTCCATACTCAATAAGGAGTAAAAAGAAAAATGATGATGATCATCATCATTTTTGTTAAACACTCTCTTGTTGTCATATGATCATACGGCCACATACTCCCTACATGTCATTACTACAAAGTGAAGAACCTGTAATGAAATGCAAAGGAATTAACATTCTGTGTTCAGGTTATCCAAAACACTGGCTACATTTTTCTAGCCATTCACCAGTTTGTGACATGAACAGACATTGCTCTGAGCATAGAAAATCATCCCTGTAAAAGCTACTTCAATTTATAAACTTGTGCTTCTTTTTATAATAACAAACGGAACAAACATCATAACTTTCTGACACTTTTAAATCATGAAATAAAGGGGAAAGAAATCATAACTTTCTACTCTAACTTTCAGCTAAAGTATACTCCGCTGCAATAAATTATGACCCACAACATTTTAAACATGCTGAATCTTGGACTCTATTTTCTTCTGCATTTCTTCTGACTGCAGCTGCTCAAGGGTTAGAAGAGACATCCCCAGCTGATCTTTCTGTGGATGAAGGAAGAGAAATTATGTAAACAAATATATATATATATATGCACAAAGTCAAGGAAATGGAAATACCACAGTCCACATATGTGATTAATATTCATTCTGGTACATGATGAGGACAGCTGACAGGGTCCACCATTTTGTCTTATGTTGCCAGACTGGCTATCCATATTTACGTTATAGCTAGCCCCAACCCTGTTTCGAGCTCTGTCAAAATTAAAAACGCCTGACAAACACAGAGGCAATTAAAAAAAAAAAATTTTTTTAATTAATTTTTAAAAAATGTCCAACTGGAAGCCAAACACCGCATTTTTTGGCCAATGTAGTGACCTCCAGTCTACATCCCTTAAAAGGGCCTTCCTTTTATTTCTAAGTAACTTTTTAATCCTTTATCTTTTCTGTGTTCCTTCTTGGTGCTTCCTTTGAATACATGGTAGACTGACATTACTCATAAAAATATTTTCACAATGTATAGCCTGGCACATTTTTCTATTTCTTTTTGCTTTGGTTGTCATGTGATTCATCATCATCATCATCTTACAACTCTCTGTGGAGCACAGGCCTTCAACAATCCTGTCCTGTGCCACCCTGTCATGTCTGTCTCCAGTTCTCTTCTCCATGTATTTTTGTGCTACCCCTATTTCTCTTACCCTGGGGATTCCAGTACAGAGAATGTTTTGTAAATGTAACTGCTTGGTTTATTTCCAGATCTCCTATTCTGTGACCATTACTTTTTTATTCCAGTACATAAATGATCACACTGTAGGAGTCTTGTCACTCTGCTGAATTATGGATTATGATATTAGATAATTCATACCACTGCAAATGTCTCCAGCAGCTGAGGCAGTATTATGCCCACCAGCATGCCCCTTGTCAATCTGTCGATTTAGACCACCTTCTGGTCCAGGTATGACAAAATTCAAAAACACCATTATCATCATCTTCATTAAACCCATATTTCTGTCCATTTAACCAAAGGTTGGCAGTAATTTCCTCTCCAGAACTGGAATCTTTTTCAGCATTGCAGTCCCTCATTCCTTCATTGTCCAAAAATCAAATGCCACATAATATTTTATAAAACTTTCAACCAAAAGCATGAGAACAAAACAAAAGTATGCAAAACAGAAGCAAACTCTAATAATACACAAGGGTGAGTTACCCAGTTTTTATTCAGTACTTTTGGTTAACTTTAGTTTTGTATCTTTCGAAGCTTAATTTAATATTTGACCTCTTTTTAAGCTGGTTTCTGTCTGTTTCATTTTTTTTACCTGTAATCAAAGTAATAAAGGATCCCTTTACATGCCAATTGAGGCATATTGGGAATACGGTGTTAGGCCCATATTTCCTTGACCGTCGGCACACTAGGGGTGATGTGGTCAGCATCACGAAGACCACCTTAACCTTCCCACAGTTGCTTTTGTACCCAATTCATGAGGCTGGGTCCACCCAGAGCCGTTTGCGGTCTAAAAATCCCACCTCAACTGGGGATTGAACAGGACTGCCGAGCTGGGAAGCCAGTGCACTAACCACTGCTCTTAATTAAAGTAATAAGGAAAAGGAAAACATGAAAATAACTTGAGCAACAAATTCAATACCAGTAGCAATAACAGTAGCAATAACAGTTTCAAAGTGTAATGCAGACAGTATGAATATAAAGCAAATAAGATATTTAAAGCAGCAACAACAAAAAACTGCTATTACCCGACTAAATGGCTGTGCCATTTGCCTGAGGAATCGTTTGGCCACTTGAACTGCCTCATCAATTGAAAGATTGCAAAGATTATCTGTGAGATACTCTTGAATCCAACGTGGAATTTTACTTCGCTTGTCAGCCCTGGAAAATCTCTGAAAACAGAAGAACTTTAATGCTAACAAACTGCACAAAAAGTTTCTTAAAATGTCTGTGACCCATGTTTTTGAAGCTAGATAATGCAAACTCCAGGGTTGCTTTGTTATCCTTGCAAAGTGTCCAATGTTAATTTTTATTTTGTGGAATTTAAGTTCAAAAATTCATAAATAAAGATGACATGAAGTATTATTTAACAGCACAGACAGTTGAAATTAATTCACTGTTTGTGGCTGAAATTAAATCTTTTAAATTAAAAATTCACTAAGTCTGTCATTTTCCAAGACATTTTTATCAAACCAGACATTTAAGAAAAAGATTGTTTCAATGGCTTATGAATGTTAGGTAGGTCCGAAAAGACCAAAGTCTTAGGTGGCTGAGGATGCTGGTCAATGACAAAAATGAAATGACTCATTAAATGGGCATAAATAAACCAGCGAGAATTGTTTTCAATGAAGAAATCTTAATGTCAGTGATAATTTCCATATATTATATAGATAAAGTAAGAAATTATGACAAACTAGAACAATTAAACAAGCAGTTTAAATATATTAGATACAGTATGGAAAAAAAAGGGTCCTGTTATACGCCCATTGAAGCATATTGGGAATATGGTGTTAGGCCCATATTTTCTCGACCATCGGCACACTAAAGGTGATGTGGTCAGCATTACGCCGACCACCTTTAACCTTCCCAGAGTTGCTCTGTACCCAATTCTTGAGGCTGAGTCGACCCCAGAATCGTTTGTGGTCTAAAAAATCCCACCTCAACTGGGGATCGAACCATAGACTGTCGAGCTGGGAAGGCAGTGCACTAACCAATGCACTACCATGGCTCTACAGTACAGATACAGTATGGCTACATGTTTAATCTCAAACATTCATCACACTGGATTTTTTTGGTTTTGTTTTTTGTTTTTATGATCTCTTTGCTCTGAGCTGCTGTTGTCCCTTTATCATTAATTACAATTACCAGGTTGGGGTCAGAGTGGCTAAGAGGTATGGCATCTGCTTCGATTTCTAAAGGTACCAGGTTCGATTCCCAGTAGAGGGAATATAATTTATGGAAGTTTCAGATCCAGCGGTACTAATGATGTCATACTCCCCCCTGGTCTCCTGGGTAGTGAGATAGGATGCCTAGCCTTCTTGGATAAGGGCGAAAAAATAGGAGGTCCCGTGTGCAAGTTGTGCACGTTAAAAATCCCACGGCAGTTGGAAATCATAAAGAGTAGGCCATAAGGCCGCTGTCCAAGCAAAATTTTAAAAATTAGAAACCTACCTACCACAAAAATATTTATAGAATGTGTGATTCCTGCATACACACACTGGGATTCTTGTCGGTGCTACAGAGTTCATGCACTGTGCTGAGATCCTCCTTGTGTGATCTAAGGGAGGAGATCGGAGCACTGATGGAGTTGTCCATGTGCAATGAAGATAGTCCTTAAAACCAAAACTGGTCGCTGTCTCTAGGTCTTGTCCATTACTTGAGGTGATTCTTGTGATTTTTTCTTCATTATTTATCATTAGTTGGGTCTTTTTCTGCACTGGTTTCCACGCTATATTTTCAGCAGGGTGAATCTAGCCTACATGTTAGTTCTTGTAGCTCTTGTTCTTCTTCAGACATTGAACTGATGTCATCTGAGAATTAGAAATATGTGTCCTCAAATACTTAATGTTCCTTGATCCAAATCCTCTGATATGATTTTTTTCTATGAAGATGTTAAACAGAGAGGCCTCTCCGAATACGGCGAGTATCTGCCTGAATGGCGAGAGGACAGCTGTCAGCGTACAGGGAAAATAGGATACTCACGTAAAATCAGTCTCAGGTTAGACATACTAACCTGAGATTTCACCTCGAGTAATAGCGGGCGTACGTTAAAAAAAAACACACAAAAACAGAGAGAGTGATATATTTCATTCATAGGAAATGCAAAAATGATATAACCTCATTTACAACTCAACTACAAGACTACTTCTACTCACCTTATCAGCAAAAATTAAGATGCCATAGTCAGTTTTACCTCGGAGTGCTCGACCCACACATTGGGCAGCATGCCGCATGGCGTCAAAGGTGAGGAAATCATTTTCTCTGATCTGATATTGGTCACGAAGATACTCTAAGCGAGCCTACAAAAAAAAAAAAAAAGATTAAAATAATCATTACTTGTAGATGAATTAATTTTATCTCCTACTAGAACATAATGTTTACACATTCACAATATAACGACAAATGTGAACACTACAACAACCAACTTTTAGCTGCTAAAGTTAATAGTTACAGGTAGTCCCATATCAAATACTGCCACAGGGGAGTGAAGTGTTAAAGACTTCACCATACCAGGTCTCAGCTTTATTTATTGGGATGATCAACTCTCTTCCTTTGCCTTCCCTAACTCAACAGCAGAGTCAGGTGCCCATTTACAGCTTTAAATTAAGATTCTCAGGTTAGTCCAAACAACAGTCAAGCAGATAAGTGCAGATGGATTAGACACAATGATGAAACAGTTCTTAGTGTAAATCATGAGACACTTACATGGAATGTGCAAAGGAAGAGGTCATTCAAGTTAGTCACAATTTCTGTCAGTTATGTGAAGGTCAAAGAACACAAAGAGAAGAGACACTATGGCAGAACTAAAAGATGAAGGATATTTCTGGACAGGGATAGACAAAGTGGTGGAGAGATGACAGAGCAAAAGTGTGTGGTCAATGGTCATTACCCAACGCAAACAACAATGACTGACAGACAACAACGTTAAGCTTATTCACAACCCAAGGTAGACAACAATGACTGACAGACAACAATGCTCAGCTTATTCACAACCCAAGGCAGAATACAATAACTGACAGACAACAACATTCAGCTTATTCACAACCCAATGTAGACAACAATAACTGACAGATAACAACATTCAGCTTATTCACAACCCAAGGCAGACAACAATAACTGACAGACAACACAGTTAAGCTTATTCACAACCCAATGTAGACAACAATAACTGACAGACAACAACCTTCAGCTTATTCACAACCCAAGGCAGACAACAATAACTGACAGACAACAACCTTCAGCTTATTCACAACCCAAGGCAAACAACAATAACTGACAGACAACAACATTCAGCTTATTCACAACCCAAGGCAGACAACAATAACTGACAGACAACAACATTCAGCTTATTCACAACCCAAGGCAGACAACAATGACTGACAACAACATTCAGCTTATTCACACCCCACGGTAGACAACAATAACTGACAGACAACAACATTCAGCTTATTCACAACCCAAGGCAGACAACAATAACTGACAGACAACAACATTCAGCTTATTCACAACCCAAGGCAGACAACAATAACTGACAGACAACAACATTCAGCTTATTCACAACCCACGACAGACAACAATAACTGACAGACAACAACATTCAGCTTATTCACAACCCAAGGTAGACAACAATAACTGACAGACAACAACATTCAGCTTATTCACAACCCAAGGCAGACAACAATAACTGACAGACAACAACATTCAGCTTACTCACAACCCAAGGCAGACAACAATAACTGACAGACAACATTCAGCTTATTCACAACCCAAGGCAGACAACAATAACTGACAGACAACAACATTCAGCTTATTCACAACCCAAGGCAGACAACAATAACTGACAGACAACAACATTCAGCTTATTCACAACCCAAGGTAGACAACAATAACTGACAGACAACAACATTCAGCTTACTCACAACCCAAGGCAGACAACAATAACTGACAGACAACAACATTCAGCTTATTCACAACCCAAGGTAGACAACAATAACTGACAAACTTTCAGCTCATCACAACCCAAGGCAGACAACAATAACTGACAGACAACAACGTTCAGCTTATTCACAACCCAAGGTTAACAACAATAACCGACAGATAACAATGTTCAGCTTATTTACATATTGATTCTGGGACTATATGCTGGCATGCCCTGCCAAGCATGTCATAAAATGTGACTAAAAAGTGTTGTGTGTGAGGCTAGCAACCCCATAAGATAAAACGAATATTTACAGAATTGGTCACTGCAAGAGCACATCAAATGCTTTGGTTCTTCTTCTTCTTCCTCATTCATCCTGAAAAGGACGTTGGTTGTGTTGTGTCTGTTTACACCGGAGCTGCGATATCTGCACCTTTCGGCCGACACATCCGACTTCAGCACGGCATTTTTTGGGACTGGGTTTGCCTTCCCTCTTCAATCCCTACTCTCTCAGCCAGACTGCAGTGATGTTTCCAGGACCACCACGTGGAGGTGGAGTAGGGTCTTGGTCAGCTCTGGTTTGCTGACCCTGACGCAAGCAGTCAAGCTATGGGTCGCTGACTGCATTCTCTATTGCTGCATCTTTGGGTCCCAAATGCTTTGGTTCAATTTTACACAAGGAAATTAACTGAGTGGTGGCCCCATAATCCTCAAGGAGTGAAATATTGATAATAATATTAATGCGGGAGGTACGAGCAAGCCAAGAAACAAACCAGTATCTGAACATACCTTCAAAATTCTGCTCTGTGTATAAACATATGGCACACCAAACATAATGACAGCACGTCCATAGTGGTGATCTGAAATAAGATGACGTAATAATAATAATACTTGTAGTTGTTCCGGGGGGGGGGTGTCTTTGAAGAGAAAAAGACAGAATATGGCTACTTCTTCTTCTTCTTCCATCCTTAGCCACCGACCGTCAAAGCAGTCAGTGGCCATTACGCCTAGTGGCGTCTTAGGGCAACAGCAGATAGGTTTTCTTTGCCATTGTTTCCCATCACGCCTAATGGCGTCTTTAGGGCAACGGCAAATCAATCCATCTGCTGTTGTTTCCGTAATCGAAGTGACTGGCAAACGGGTGATCAGCCCGTTGGTAATATGGCTACTACATCCTCTGAAAAGTCATACAAGATGACTAATATGAGGTTGTGAATGAGGCTGGCAAACTCATTATGTAAAACAAATTGACACAGAAACCACCAATACAAGAGCTTGTAAATGCTTGGTGCAGGCTTCCTGCAGGGGGACTAGCTGCAGTGGTAGCTCCATGCTCCGTAAGATACGCCATTGAAAATGATGAATAACAATAATAATAGGAAACTCTGTACTTAGCATTATATCAGGAGGCAATCTGATCATCAGAATCGGTCACAGCTTCAGTCAAGTATTTTGGTCCTATTACCTTAGTGACACTCTAGGGGGAGTGGACCCACTTGGGTTATGATGGGCACATGTCATCCTCTTGTTAATTTTTTTGCATTCACCGAAAATTGAACCCACTCCACCTTGTCCACAATTACTAAACTAGCTCTTTGCTCAAAGTTTCATCCATTCTGCCAACTTGAAGCCGTCATGAAAGTACAGTTTCACACAACACTGCCAGGATGAGGACTTTTCAGCATGAAACATTTATTTCTGCATCATCTTCTCGTTATTATCATTCTTTGTAAACGGTGTTCCAAGAATTTAAGGCCCTTTGCCTCAAACACAACTCATTCTCTCGTATTACCAGAATTTACGGTTACCAGCTCTTTCAGAACCACATCCATGATGTGTCCAACTCTGAATGGCCTGTCTTTTATCCTGAATTTGCTTGATTTCTCTTCCACGCACTCAATTGTTTTAGTCTGTGTTATCTCATAACACTGTCAGCTGACCATCAACATTTTCTGACAGTGTTATGAGACAACATAGTCAGATGACCATCAACATTTTCTGACAGTGTTATGAGATAACATAGTCAGCTGACCATCAACATTTTCCGACAGTATTATGAGATAACACAGTCAACTGACCATCAACATTTTCCGACAGGTGACGAAGCTGAAGTATATCAACCCTCAATGGCTAACGCAAAGCGGACTGGCCGTCCATCTACCGCAGTGACTCCACACAACATTCATCGAGTTGATGGCATCATTCGTGGTGACCGTCGGGTAACACTGGATGAACTTTCTTCCATGTTGTCCATTAGTAAAGGCAGTGTCCAGAACATCATTAAAGACCTGGGTTATTCAAAAGTTTGTGCACTGTGGGTACCCAGAATGTTGACAGACAGACATAAAGAAACAAGGAAAACCATAGCCATCAACCTCCTGCACCGTTACGAAACTGAAGGAGAAGAGTTTTTATCGAATATTGTGACAGGTGATGAGACTTGGGTTCATTTTTTTGAACCAGAATCCAAGAGGCAGTCAATGGAATGGCATCACACAACATCACCGACAAGAAAGAAGTTCAAAAGTTCACCATCTGTAGGGAAAGTTATGGCCTCCGTGTTTTGGGATGAGAAGGGTGTGATTCTTCTCGACTTCTTGGAACAGGGAAACACGGTGAATGCAGACCGTTACATTGAAACTTTGAAGAAGCTTAGAGGTCGTCTTCGGTGACTTTACCCATTAAAAGATCAGAGAACTGCACTACTGTTGCACGATAATGCCACGCCACACACCGCTAAACGCACCATTGATGCGATTGCAGAATTTGGCTGGACATTATTACCACATCCCCCTTACAGTCCCGATCTTGCACCTTCTGACTTCCATCTGTTTGGACCACTGAAAGAAGATCTTCGCGGACATCACTTTGAGGACACCGAGACCCTTAAACGCCATACGCCAGTGGTTTAGGAAAAAGGACACAAATGTTTACCGTGCAGGGATACATGCCCTTGTGAGAAGATGGACAAAAACTGTAACAAATAACGGAGACTGCACTGAGAAATAAATTTTTGAAGTTCAGACTTGGGGCTACATTTCAATGTGAATTTTATCTGTTTTCTTGCCTATTGAATGAAATTAAAAATTACGAGGCATTACTTTTTGACCGTCCCTCGTACCAAGTTATTGTCATTTTTGTTATTTTTGCATGGCTAAATGGGACATTTATGATAATAAACAGGTCTGAAACAAGACTAGATTTTTCTCTCCTTAAAGCTTATGCCTAACCAAACTCTGACAGAAGCATTTACCCCTGCACTCACAGATGACATCTGTAATTGCAGACCGTACCAAGCAATTTGAAGAGAACCAATATATATTTTCACAGACTTCTAACTGAACAACCTTTCTGTGATTCTACAATAAAGCACAATGTATTTTTTTTTTCTTAACCAGCGGCACTTGGGCTTTCAGCCCTTCGGCCCAATGACATGTCATTGCGAGGCTGGGGAGCCTGTGGACTTTCTTTCCAACCCAGTCAGGAGCTTCGCTCCTTCCCATTCACAGAGGGTTTATCTCAGGAGCCGTTTGGTTATTCAGTCAAAATCCTGGTCGATAACACTTCTTCAAACGCCCATGCCCGGGCTTGAACCTTGAACACCTGATCGCCAGCGCAATGTGGTAACCATTACACCAGCGCGGCTCCCAAGCACAATGTATAAAAAGCATGATTTAAATTTTATTATTCTTTGCCTTTAAATTCCCTGTTGAGCATACTGTAAATGTAGGTTTTTTTGTTCAGTCTGCCACTATTTATTTTATCCTATGGATTCCTGATTAAGAACTGCCTTGTGATTCTAATCACTGGTTTCTTCAGCTTGTGTCCTATTCTATGCCAACATCTTGTCCTCACCTCTATTTTGGATTAAAGCTATCTTTACAAGGAAATGAAGGATTAAGGTTACCTTTAGCAAAAATGTAGGATCAAAGTCTAACATGAAAATATATGATTCTAGCTTGAAAATGTAGAACTGGAACTACCACATCAGAACACAGAATTTTAACCTGTCTCGCATAAAAGTGTAACATTAAAACTACTCACCAAAGTCAATTCCTTCAGAAACTTTTCCTCTGGCAACTGATAACAGCACAGCTCCACGTCCATTTTCACAGGCCTTAAGAAAAGACATAAAGAAAAAAATAAAATAAATGAAGCTGTGTTAGATGGTCATGCAGAAAAAGTATTAACACAATTTTTACACAAGCACATCATTATTTTTCAATTGCTCCTCACATAACCAAAGTAATTTCTCTCATAAAGTCTGTGGTCTGTTTCGGACTTCTCTCATCATCATACAGCTTTTCCGTAAATGAGGTTCATGAAATACCATCACCAACTGATATGAGTAAATATCATATCATGTTTTGTATTCGATCACTTCCTGATATATATTGTTTACACACGGTATCCCGTGGTTGCAGGAAGTGACGTCTTGACTCCTGCTTTGAATTGACAGCAGACGTCAGTTTTGATTTGGGACAAGCTAGCGTCTCTAACCGGCAGTCTGCTTGTGTTGTTTGACCAGTATGCATGGAATGTGTCCAGTAGGACCTGATTTTAGAATGTGTTAATTGCCTTTGGGCATCTTTATATTGCACCTGCAAGATCGATTACCATCACTGCACAGTGGTCACCCTTGAGAGCTTGCAGGACAGACAGTGCATCTGTGAGGATGATTACCTGGTGGCAGTCAGAGTTGGTGTTATAAATCATATTTGCAGCTTGCTCTAGAGCTTGAACCTCAGCTGTATAGTTGGAACAGAATTTACCAGTGGGAATGTGCCTAGTCTCATAGTGGTTGTCAGGATATGAGATAAAGATACCGGCACCTCCATTCCTAACAGCATTAGTTGCTGATCCATCTGTATAGGCATGTATCCATGATTGATCGGGATAGCTTTCTTGGATCATACTCAATGTAGCAGTTCGTTTTTGCAGATCATTATACTCACATCCACTTGTGAGACCACTGACTGATGTATTAATTTGGAGGGCACTGCTGGCCTGCTCCCATGGTACAGGGTATAGGGTGGGCTTCAGTGGTGTTGTCTTCATGGATAGGTCTTCTTGATGCTGTCTTATAAGTCTTTTCCCCCGATGCACAAAGCTGCTACGCTTTAGACGTCCCAATGCCAGATCATCTAGTCTTGCCTTCATTGGGTGCATTGGCATACTGTTGTACTTTTCCATCTGGATCATGGTTTTTGTGTCTCTTCTATGGGACAATGTCTGTAATCCAGCAACCTTCTGCATCTCTGTTATTGGTGTAGTTTTCATGGCTCCTGTAATGAGCCTGAGAGCTTGATTTTGCACCTTGTCCAAAGACTGCAGATGTGAGTTAGCAGCTGATGACCATGCTGCTGAGCTAAACTCTAAGTGTGGTCTTATTACTCCATTATAAATCTTCTTTAGATTTCGTTCATTTGCTCCCCAGTTGGTACCTGCTAATTTTCTGAGTATGCCTAGTCGTCTTCGGGCCTTTCCTTCTGCGTTTTCAATATGCTTATTCCATGTAAGCCTTTGGTCAAATGTCACCCCAAGATAGGTGGGGTAGCTTTCTTCCTTGATCACGGTTGTCCCTAGGTGTATGTTAGCTGATTTGTCCTTGGGGGCGAGGGAGAACAGTGTTGTGGAGGTTTTGTCTGTGTTTATTGTGATAAGCCATTTCTCTGCCCATGACACTAGCATGTCTGCTGCCCGCTGCATTCTATAATTTGCTGTGGTGACATTTCCATCAGCGCACCAGAGTACTAGGTCATCTGCATATAAGGCAGCTTTAACTCCTGCAGGGAGATCTTTCACCAGGTCATTGATGTAAACAAGGAAGAGTGTTGGGGAAATTACTCCTCCTTGAGGTACCCCCTGATGGAGCAACACTTTTCTGCTCTGCAGACCGTCAAGAGTGACTCTAGTTCTCCTGTTATGCAAGTATGACTGGATCCATTTCATCATGTTGCCTTGGATTCCACTTCTCCTAAGTTTTGCAATGAGGCCATCTTTCCACACCTTGTCAAAGGCCTGCTTGAAGTCGACCCAGATCGTTAGGACCTTTTTCTTCTCCTGGAAGGCATCTTCTATTGCTTGAGACAAGTAAGTAACTTGGTCTTCTATACTGTAGCATTCTCTAAATCCAGCTTGTTCCGGCACCAGGATCTGCTCAGACTCTAAATACCATTTCAATCTGTGGTTGACTATTCGCTCCATAGTCTTCCCAACACAGCTTGTGAGACTGATTGGCCGGTAACTTGCAGCCTCGGTCTTACATTTCCCTTTCTTTAGTATGGGTATTGTGATGGCTTCTCTCCATACTTGGGGTACCGTTCCTTTCAACCAGCTGTGGTTGAATATCTCAAGCAGTTTTGTCTTTGCTGCTGAGCTCAGATTTACTAGCATTTCGTTGCTGATTTTGTCTGGGCCGGGTGACTTTTGAAACTTAAGCTTGGAAATAGCCTTCTGTAGTTCTCCTAGTGTGATGGGTTCCCTCATTGGGGTGTCTGTCCCATGGTTGCCAGTATTTCTTTTCTTATCTCTCTCTGATGATCTATGTTAATGGGTAAGTTGCTTTCTGAACTGTATCTTCTAGCAAACAAGTCTGCAGCTTGTTTTCCTCTGAAAAGTTTGCCACCTTCATCCAATGTGATAGTCTGCCTAGGTGAGGAACGCTCTTCATTTAGAGACTTGACTAATCTCCAAAGTTTCCTGCCGTCTTTCTCAAGGTTCAGCGATGCCGTTTTAGTTCTCCAGCTTTTCCGTTTTTCTTCTAGCTTTGTTCTCTGAAACTCTGCTACAGCCTTTTTCCATTTGTTGTGAGTTTCAAGTGAAGGCTGAGACTCTGCGTCCTTTCTAGCCCTGTCCATGGCTTCCTGACGTTCTTGGAGTGTGCTGGACCAGTATGGTATGTAGTTACGCCGGCATCCTTTGGGAATGGTTTCTTTTGCAGCTTGTAGTATGCATCTGTTGAAGTCTTTTACCACTTCATTAATGTCTCTGTTCTGTACCTTGAGGGTAGACAGCAGCGTGTTCACCTGATGCCTGAATAAACCCCAGTTGGCTTTTTTGTAGTTCCATCTTGTAATGGCTGGGCCTGTACTGAGAGTTGCACTCTGGACAGTAAGAAAGATTGGGCGATGGTCGCTTCCCCCTAGTTGGTCTCCTACTTCTCTACTAATAGATCCAGCTATATCTGGTGTGGAGAAGGCAAGATCTGGTGTTGAAGTTGTGTGCCATCCTCTGGAGTAGAAGGTAGGAGTATCTGTGGCATTATTGACTAGGATTAGGGAGTGATCATCTTGCCAAGTTTCAACCTCTTCACCTCTGTGATCCAGATGGTTATAGCCCCAGCTCTGGGAGTGGCTATTAAAGTCTCCAACTGCTATAAAGTTGGTGGCTGGTACCTGTATAGAGCTGAGACTCAGGGGTTTGTTGTTCGGACAGTAATAGTTCAGGAGTTCTATTTCCATCTTGTCTACCTTTATCTGCAACAGCTGATATTCTGCTCCATCCATGAAGGTTTTCCTTTCGTGTGCAGGAATGTTATTCCTTACAAGAGTAAGTACTCCTCCTTTTCGTCTATCTTTTCGGTCGGATCTGAAGCATTGATATCCCCTTATTTTAAAGGTTTGATCTGCTTTCAAGTGAGTCTCTTGGATACAGCAAACACTGACTTGTTTCTCATACAAGATGTTTTCCAGCTCTGTCTTTTTGCTGTATCCAGCCTGCTTGCTGTTCACTCCCTCTGCATTCCAGTGCATCATGACAAGTGGCACTCTGGGTTTCTCTTTTTCTGTTTTGTTTTGGTCAGTAGTTCTCCTCCGCCGTCTGCTGACTCCACAAGACGGTCTAGAGGGTCCTCCAGTAGCTGAGGGTGGGCTCTGTCGAGGCTCAGAGCCCGGCACTGCACCTGCCTGGTGGAGCTCCACAGGGCGAGCACCAGTACGAGATTTATTTGACGGTGTACTCTCCATAAAAAAAAAAAGCGAGTTGCGTGATACTGTGGTTTCCGGTGCGCCTTCTGGCCCAGTATCTATGACTTTAGCACCTGTTCAACGGGAGAGTGGGCTCATCCCTAATCTGTTTATGTTCCCAGTAGTAGACTATTCGCAAGCAGCCTGGGGGTGTCACTGCTCTGCGCGGACCTTGTTTACCGAGGCGGCGTCCGAGCTCGTATGGTGAAAATATGGTTGCATTATCTTCAAAATAGCCCTGTCTTTCCTGCCATCCTGCAACTTTGAGTTAGGGAGTTCTGAGCTCCAGTCTCTTTCCCAGGCATTTTATCCTGGCCTGGCACGCATACAGAGGACCCCACTTCTGGTTCTAAGTTAGCAGTTGGGGACAGGTGGGGTAGCACACTGTGCATTCCCCGTCATCCAGGGGGCTCTCCAACTATGCAGAGCTTGCACAATGCTGTGCTCTGGTTCTGGGCTCACCCAAGGAATCCTCAAGTCCTGCACAGAGCCACTTCCAGATACCCACCACCTGCCAACCCCCCATTGTAGAAATCTCCTGCATGCGGCCATCCAGTCAAGAGCCAGTATTAAGTCTGGTGCCCAAGTGATTCCCCCCAAGCTCAGTGTGCAATTCTGGGTTCTCATCATGCTGCAACACAGGGGGGATTGTGATGCTCAGCCATCTCTCTCAACTCTGCACCGATAAATGACATCAGGGACTTAACTGTGTCTCAGTACTGGGAGGCCCCGTTTCCGGGTACACCACACACAGCCAGTTGAGGCAACGGTCGCCGTGGGCGTGTCTTCAGTGGGGAAGTTGTGGAGTCTTCCTGTCCATGTTCTTGCACATCCTAACACTGCCCGCAAGACATCGGAGGTTTGGAGAGTGGCCTTCTCTGCTTTTTTGAGCCGGGGTGGGCTCCCCGGGCAAGTCTCGATGGGGATCGGGACGTGTCCACGCGCCAGTGGGCCCAGCATCGGCCGCATCTGTTGGAGGACTTGCTCTGCCAGGTTTGAGTTAGTAAATTCCAACTTTGTCATCTTCTTGGCATTGTGATGCTGGGGTGCCTGTGGATTTCCTAACGCCCCGGGTAGAAGCCAGAAGTGTACTGTGCCAGCTCTGGGGGAGATAAAGGGGGTGTTTCTGCGTCTCCTTGTGATACGTAGCCAAGGTAGGGCTCACAGTGCTCTTTCCCCGCCACCAAATTGCCTGCTGGTTACGCCGAGTTCTCCGAGGCTCTAGGCATGTGACCAAGAGTTGAAGGCAATAGGATCGTCACGTCCTGAGTCTCTGTGCCTGTACGATGGGTTCCGATCTTCAGGGAGCAGTCCACACTCGTTCCCACTCCCAAGACTTGTTCAGTATCCATCTGGCTCCTTCCCACCCACAGAGGGCGTGTACGGTGTAGTGCACCGGTTTTATTATCGAGGTTTGCTCCTCTAGATCCGTTGTGTTTAGCCTGAGGATTCGCACCCTCAGTTACCAGGACTACCTCGAGGAGGGTGTGGCTCTTCACCACGCACAACGATCTTGGGGTATGAGAGGTTTTGCTAGGCCAAGAGACTAACACCGCAATGGTCGCTCCTTTCATGAACAGAATTCACTAGGCCTAGGGTGAAGCAAGGGGGGAAACCCACTACCCACAACACCAGCACATCATACCCCCTGTCTGTAGACTTTGCCCCATGCTTTCATTAACAGTATAATGTCAGATTAGTCTTAGCAGTGTGTATGGAATTCTTGGGCACGTAAGTTGACTGTTCCATTAAAACTGAGAGTATCAGAATCAAGGACAGTAGAGACATGTGCTAGTAAAAGCTACGATGTCATACCATACTCAATGTGGAGTACTGTGTTATTAAATATATGAACTGTGCCAAGAAGTTAGGCCTTGTTACTGAGTACCTGTGGTGCGGGCCAGGGAGATTGTGTGTAACTGGCCATATTTAAATATATATATATTATAATTCCTCAAATGGAATATACAAGGAGAACCCTGGAGGGTATTCAGCAGGCCACTGTAATAAGGAGTGTCAAGCCTTAAGTCTAATGCACTCTTACCACAGGACGTCGGGAGGACGGTTCCTGAAGTAATAATAATATTCTCTAGTACAGAATGAACAATAGTATCTGTGCTGTATATACTATTGCATGGAAGACAAACAACGACAACCTACATAGATGGAAAATGGATTTTCTTCAATGAACTATTTCTTTCCGGCATATATACTTAACTGGAAATCAATAACAATGATGTGCGAACTAGTGACTTACTGAAACTTTAATTCTTTTAAATACTTCTACAGGAAGAACTTTGTATGGTCTAACATGACCAGTTTTAATAACACTAGTGATATTACATTGGTTCATTAAGGTACCACTATGTGAATTGAATTACATTGGTGCTTACACTTAGTATAACCTATATCCTTCATATGTGTAGATATTAAGTAATATGTCTTCATATGACATCTCATTAACATTGTCATTCACCACATGACATTGCATACATACAAATATTAATAACTATTTTGACATATTGTCACAGTCACCACTTATATTTTGACTTGTCTGCCTCATTTGTTCTATTCTGTCTTTGATTGCTTATTACGCATTGCATTTGATAGATAGGTAGACTTACATACCGACACGACTTAGGGCATTTGTTGACATGGTATGCTGTGTGAGTGCCATGACTGACATATTGACTTTTCTTCACTGCCTTCTAATTAATGTAGTTACCTCACATTTGTGTCAAAAGAGCGTCTGCTAACGATAATGGGTTTAGTTATGTTATTACTAAATACCACACCTTGTGTGTTAAATTGTCGATTATGGAGCACGCCTCTAGGTGCTATCATAATGATGACAGTTGAGTATTTGTATATTGTCATATGGTTTCTCCAGTGACCTTGTAAGATTGTACTATGAAAATAATGAAAAGTTCCTTTTCATTATTTTAATCCAGGGGGGGAGTAAATGATATGAGTAAATATCATATCATGTTTTGTATTCGATCACTTCCTGATATATATTGTTTACACACGGTATCCCGTGGTTGCAGGAAGTGACGTCTTGACTCCTGCTTTGAATTGACAGCAGACGTCAGTTTTGATTTGGGACAAGCTAGCGTCTCTAACCGGCAGTCTGCTTGTGTCGTTTGACCAGTATGCATGGAATGTGTCCATTCCATACACACTGCTAAGACTAATCTGACATTATACTGTTAATGATAGCATAAGGCAGTGATGGTAATCGATCTTGCAGGTGCAATATAAAGATGCCCAAAGGCAATTAACACATTCTAAAATCAGGTCCTACTGGACACATTCCATGCATACTGGTCAAACGACACAAGCAGACTGCCGGTTAGAGACGCTAGCTTGTCCCAAATCAAAACTGACGTCTGCTGTCAATTCAAAGCAGGAGTCAAGACGTCACTTCCTGCAACCACGGGATACCGTGTGTAAACAATATATATCAGGAAGTGATCAAATACAAAACATGATATGATATTTACTCATATCACCAACCAAGAAGCGCTAACTCAGAGCCATCAAAAGATAAGCATACCATTATAGCGGGTAGATGCTGGAATTGGGTTGGCCACATCTTCAGGAAAGACACCAGCACCATACTAGAGACCCCAGAAGGAAGGCGAGAGAGAGGCAGACAAAAAGCAACTTGATGGTGAACTGTGAAAGCAGAGATGCAAAGAATGATCCTGAATTGAGGCAGATAGAGGATGGCCATCCACCTAGTAAAGTTCAGACAATTTGTTCCTGTCCTACGAGGTGCACTGGTCACTAATTGCTTCACCAGCAGTGGCAAAGGACCAAAGAAGAAGACTGACATGTGGTAATGGGAGGTCTATGAGGAGGGAAAGAAGGAATGAGGTCACTGCCCCCACATGTTATGATGAAGGAGACAATTAAGGTGAGGATGTGTATGGGATTAACAACCTCAAATTGTAAAACAAATTGCTATAGAAATAGAAGTGTTTTAGTGCAGATTTCTAGCACTGCACTTGGGGCCCCTTGCTCCTTATGGGACACACAAAAAAAACAAGCATTTACACAGGAACAACGGGAGCCGTGGTAGGGCAGTGGTTAGTGCACTGGCTTCCTAGCTCAGTGGTCCATGGTTCGATCCCCAGGTGAAGTGGGATTTTTTTAGACTGCAAAACGGCTCCGGGATCGACCCAACCTCATGAATTGGGTACCAGAGCAATCTGGGAAGGTTAAGGCGGCCGGCGTAATGCTGACCACATCACCCCTAGTGTGCTTATGGTCGGGAAAATATGGGCCTAACACCATATTCCCAATATGCCTCAGTGGGCGTGTAAACGGGATCCTTTACCTTTTTTTTACACAGGAACAACACATGGTGTTTTAAGTATTACACTTTCATAAGGACAGACTGGGGATCAGAGTGGCTAGAGGTATGGTGTCCGCATCAAATTATAAATGTATCAGGTTCGATTCCCAGTAGAGCGAATATAATTTATGGAAATTTTTTTTGTCCGAACTATTGGTCCTAATGATGTCATTCTCTCCCCCCTAGTCTCCTGGTTAGTGAGATCGGATGCTAGCATCCTTGGATAAAGACACAAAAATTAGAGGTCCCATGTGTAAGTTGCAAACGTTAAAAATCCCTCGGCAGTTGGAAATCGTAAAGAGTAGGCCATACGGCCGCTGCCCTAGCAAAATTTAAAAATTAGGAAACCTACCCACCAACAAAATATTTATTAATGTGTGATTCCTATATACACGTTGGTATTCTCGCCGGTGCTACGGAGTTCGTGCACTGTGCTGAGATCCTCCTGGTGTGATCTAAGGGAGGAGATTGGAGCACTGATGGAGCTGTCCGTGTGCAATGAGGGTAATCCTTTAAATCAAACCAAACCAAGGATAGACTATATGCAAAATAAGCAACAGAACTGGATTTTAAAAAATCAAGCAACACTATGTATAAAATTAGAAACCAAAATGGATACATTAAATTTTGTTTTTAAACACATACATACAGACACAAATATATAGCCAAAAAAAAAAACAGTTAAAAAAAATCTAAATGAGCTTTGAGCTTAATTGTAACAAAAGTGCATGTTTTCTTTTCTTTTCTGTCTTTTTTTATTAAATCTTTGCTTTGAGTTTGCATAATGTTTTATAAATCATTTATTATAAGCCTAATTTTATGGCATGGTATATCCATTCTCAGAACATGCAATTCCTATTCCATGGACCTGAAGTCTGTAAGAGATGACCCTTGTATGAGAAATATTGAAGTCTGCAACTTCTCTTGCATTCCATTTGTTTTCACTCTGTCTCGCTCATTCCGCAGGGGATTTAACTCACTTTTGTTTCACATATACATTTGTAGATGCATGAGCACACATGAAAGATAGAACACAATCTTCTCTCTCCCACTCACTCTCTCTCACATACTCTTTCTCCCACTCACTCTCTCCCCCACTCACTCTCTCTCACACACACAATCTCTCACACTCGCTTTCTCCCACTCACTTTCTCTCCCACTCACTTTCTCTCCCACTCAATCTCTTTCACACACACACTCTCTCCCACTCACTCACCCTCCCACACACTCTCTCCCACTCATTCTCTCTCCACTCAATCACTCTCCCACTCATTCTCTCTCCCTCTCTCCCACAGACACACTCTCTCCCACTCTCTCCCTCTCACACTCACTCTCTCACTCACACACAGAAATCATCCTCCTTTCCCTTTTTGCTCCCTATGGAACATGGAGCCACCAATGCGTCTGGCACTCAGGAAGTCTACATGACAGCATTTACATGCAGCTGTAGCTTCTGTAGTAATTTTGTGATGAGGTTGCTACCCCCATTGACAACCACATATTAGTCCTCTCTTATGACATTCCTGATGGACCAGTAGTCCTATTCTTTCTTCAAATTCCTGAGAAACTTCCAAAAACTACACAGAGTTCACACACAAAACAAATCACTCACTTATAAACACACATAAATCACACAGACTGTACCTTCTGATAATTAAGCAATGCCAGTGATGTTTCTGCAGCATCCTGAGTCTCAATGAAGAGCAGCTTGTGCTTCTGGATTTGGTCAATGATCCCCTTAAGTGTTAGAAGATGAACAAAAGGTTACATTAGTGCGACTAAAGCATACATTCGTAAAAGGTGGGCAAAATATATATATATATATATATATATATATATATATATATATATATATATATATATATATATATATATATATATATATATATATATATATATATATATATATATATATATATATATATATATATATATATATATATATATATATATATATATATATAAAACTTACATATCTACACATATGATCTTTTGTCAGTTCATCTTAACATAACATTCTGTCAGTGTGCATTTTTTACATTATCATATATATTTAACGATGATTATGCAATTTCAAGCATTAAAAAATTCTTATCACAGGGCCAAAAAATTCTTATCACAGGGCCAAAAAATATTCTTATCACAGGGCCAAAAAATTCTTATCACAGGACCAAAGAATGGTGGTGGTGGTTGTTGTGGTTGTGGTCATGGTGGGTGATGATGAATAATAATTCTGCAATGAAATAAAGAGAAGAAAGTATTCTCATAGAATGGAGCCACCACTGCGGCATTCAACTCCCCATGTTTCTGTTCTTCTCTGTTCACTTTATGTCTCCAGTTCAACTTCTCAAGAGCCAGTCGGTCCTCTGTTCACTTCATGTCTCCAGTTCAACTCTCCATGTGTCCATCAGTCCCTCTCCTGATTTCTCAGTAGCCCTGGACTCTGGATCAAAGACCATCTCGCAATGCCTTTGACTGTGGTGTCCACAATCTGTGTCTTATCTAATGTCTGTGTCCCCTACTCGCCACCTGCTTTTTTTTTTAATGTTAGCGTTTGTTATTGTAATATACTGAAGCACATTAAAAACGCACCACCTGTATAATCCAGGAACAGAGTGTGAAATGTAAATATAAGTGTTTACAAGTTTACATATTTGGAATCTTTATTCATTTTCCTATGAATCCATGCTGGTCATTAATTTGTACATTTGATTGTTATGAAATTCATTGCATTCTGTGCAGGCAAGGGAGAAAACCAAAAATGCAACCAATAAAAAAATTCATTCACACTATCCTCAGTATCTGGTACGTCCACCGTGTGCTTGCAAACAAGCTTGGCAGCGGCTCCGCATGGAACGCACAAGTCTCTGAAGGAAATTCCGGGGAATCAAGTCCCATTCACGTGTAAGAGCAGCTTCGAGCTGTTGCAGATTAGCTGGAGAACCTTGCCTGTACACTCTGCGTCCAAGCTCGTCCCACAGATGTTCTATAGGGGACATGCCTGGTGATAGGGCAAGCCAATCAATCGTCACAATGTTCTGCTGCTGTAGATATTGCTGTGTAATGCATGTGGTGTGCGCACGTGCGTTATCCTGCTGGAGAAGCTGCAAGTCTGGATAATTTGTGAACGCAGGAGCAAACAATGCATCCAGAACCTCATCTCGATATGTCACAGCATTAACATTTCCACGGAAGAAGTGAAGAGGCAAGCGATGGTGAAAACTGAATCCTCCCCAAATGTGAATACTGCCACCTCAAAATCGGTTGTGCTGACGAACACAGCAATCTGCAAGGCGGTCTCCACACCATCGCCAAATCCGCATACGTCCATCAGCAAAGGATATGTTGAATCTGCTCTCGTCTGTGAATAGGACAGCATTCCACTGCAGTCTAGTCCGTCTGACATGTTGCTCTGCCCATTGCAGGCGCTGCTGACGATGTCTGTGAGTCAAGTTTGGCCCAACATAAGGTCGTCTTGCAGTAAGGCCTGTATCTCTGAGTCGTCGTATGACTGTCATTCGAGAGACTTGCCCACGTCTACCCACTACTGCTCTTGCTGTTTGACTTGCCGGGAGAGAACGATTCCTTAGGTGACTCAGCACAATATGACGATCTTGCGCAGGGGTAGTAACTCGTGGTTGGCCACTCTGAAGTCTATCCCGAGCACTGCCAGTGGTTCCGTAATGTTCATTGAGACGTACAATAGTGCTGTGGTGGCAATTCATCCTTCTGTCAATGGCCCGCGAGCTCAATCCGGTCTCCAACATACCAATGGCTCGTTGGCGGTCGTTTTCAGATAGTCGTGGCATTTCAAGCACATGTACTGGGTGTTTTGTCTCAACGGCCTTTTTATACCGAGTATACTGCCACAACGCGTACACATTTTCAGGGTCATAGCTGTTGGGAATCGTGTTGCACGTGTAACTTTCATTGTTTTCATGTAGTCTGTACACAAACCCGTGGGTTGAATCATGCACTTTCCATTCCAGCAGCCATTCGCTCTCTACCTCATGACAAACACGGGGAAAATCCATTCCCACACTTTTTTTTTCCAGCTTCTCGGCATCAGTATATGTAATAGTGGTGCGTTTTTAATGTGCTTCAGTATATAAAGTTTGATTAACTTTTGTATTTCTGGTGGGGTCTTAAAGCCTATGAGATATTCTACACTCATTTCTATCTTGTGGTTATTGCAGTTTGTCTTAATATTTTGCCTCTGCTGGTCATATTTTTATTGCAGTCCATCAGAAATCACTCTGTCAATCTGACGCTCCGAACTATATAGGGCTCTCAAAATAAAATTTAAAAAATGTGTAAAACGGTATGAGTTCGCCTGTTTTGCAGCCACTGATTAATATGGTGACTAATGTAGCCACACAGCAGCTGCCAGATCATGGTATACTATGGTCTAGACCAGGGGTCGGCAAACTACGGCACGCGTGCCAAGCGTGGCACGTGGAACGATTTTCAATGGCACGCTGAGTGAATTAAAATACTGTACAGTATATGATCTCATTTTTAAAAAAATTGAATTTTTAATTAAATAGAAGCATATAATTCTTTTAAAACTATACCTGTTTGTACAACCCTTCAAAACGAAAGTTTTTAGACATTGGAGGTAAGAATGTGCGATCTGATGCAAACTAAAGGCCTGATCATACTATGCTGCACGTAAGTCTTCGTTTTTACGGACCGTTTCCGAGAACAAACATTCTTCAACGAATTTCAAGGGGAGTGGTTATACTTTGCGGTGCCTGCTAGTCTGGCGTCTACCTGCTACCGTAGTTTGCAGGGTGAGATTCTTGAAAAGAATCCCAAGCGAATTTTGACGGGCAAGCCCAGACGTAATATCATAATTACGCAAAAGTGTCTGGCTAGCGCCTGGACGAGCGTATTTATTTCGTTTTCGCTCGCAGTTTTTGACTCCCAGTGTGAGTTTGGAGCAACAATGACTGACCTCGACGAAGTTATTTCCGTCTTATCCTTCCCCTCTCTCCCGACCACCACCATCACTACAGTTCTCTCGGCTGTCGCATACTCATGCCCGTACAGTTGACCGTAGCACAAAAGTTGGTGTTGTTATTAAGTAATACGGTGCCGTTAAAATGACTCAAAAAAGACAAAAACTTTATATACGCTCGTTTCAAGACTTTTGGACAAACGAATATGGATTCATACAACAAAGAGATTGTGCTGTTTGTGCTTTATGTTATGTAAGTGTCGTGTGCCGTACGTCAAGTGTACAAAGACACTATCAAACTAAACATCAGTCCATGTTTAAAAACTCTGAGGAGAAAAAGTGAAGCCATAAAAATGGCTGTTTCTGGCTACAAAAAACAAAGTAGTAATTTTAGTCAAGTAATTGGAACCAAAAATAAAACTACCGAATGTAGTTACAAAATTGCACAGTGTGTGGCTTCGAAGGGCAAACCTTTCACAGATGGAGAATACATCAAGGAAACTTTTTTGAGCAGTGCTGAAATTTTGTTTAGTGATATACCAAATAAAGAAACAATTCTGTCTTGGATTCGAGAAATACCGCTTCTGCGAGATCAATCGAGAGGCACATAACTGATATGGCGATGCCGCCCCTGCATTTGTCGGAAAGAACAAAGGATTTGTTAAACTTCTTGAGGATCGTATTGGACGTCAAGTATTGAGCTTCCATTGCATTATACACCAGGAGAGTTTGTGTGCGAAGATTTCGTCACTATCCGTGAGCTCTGTAATGGAAACTGTTGTCAAGATATTTAACTTCATAGTTTCTCGCTCTTCATTGACCCACAGGCAATTCAAGTCTCTTCTACAAGAAATGGAGAGCGCATATGCGGACCTCCCGCTGTACAGCAATGTTCGTTGGCTTAGTCGAGGTAATGTTTTGAACAGATTTGTATCATGCCTAGAAGCAATCAAGGTGGTTCTTGATGAAAAAGAACAACATTTCCCGGAATTGAATGAAGAGGACTGGCTGTGCAAGCTGATGTTTCTGGCTGACATAACTACAAATCTGAATGAATTAAACTTGCGTTTACAAGGGCAGGGTCAAACAGTACTTGATCTTTTAAACACTGGAAAGGATTTGCGTCAAAATTAGACATATTTTGCAGAGATATTACCACTAACACATACAAGTACCTTCCAAACGTAAAGGCTCATTCAAATCGATTTACTGTCAACAGAGATGAGCTTCAGAAGTACGTTGAAGCGCTCAAAGGAGAGTTTGCTAAACGAGGTCAAGATTTCAAAATTCAAGGGCCCATGTTTTCTTACCTCATCAAGCCTGACTTAATTGATCATACTAACATCCCATTTGACCTATCTCTTTTCGTGTGGATGGATGTTGACAATTTTGAAATGCAACACATCGAATTCAAGACATCAGTTATGGACGATAAAATTTGTAGAATTGCGAAAAACTCTTGAAGGAAGCTGCTTGGAAAAGTCAGCTGCCATCCTCAACTGCTGGACATCCCTGCCTGAAGCGTTCACCTGTTTGAAGAAAGTTGCATTTGCTCTACTTTCGGCTTTTGGGTCAACTTATACATGTGAACAAATTTTCTCACACATGAAAGCTGTTTTAAGTCCACAGAGAAGTCGCCTAACACCTGTGCATTCAGAAGCCTATGTGAAGCTGAAATTGACAAAATACACACCTGATATTGAACAATTAACCAAGGAGAAGCAATGACACGGGTCGCATTAATTGATTAATGACTCAGATCATTATTAATCAATGATTGCTCAAATTAAAATTTTAAAAACGTGTTTTATGTTTGGTTTATTTAATTGTTTTGTTCTTCAAACTATTGGACTTTCTGTCTTAACAAAATATACATATGGCAATTTTATTATAAAATTTCAAACTAATGTGTTCAGAACTTAAATTTTGCAAAACATAATATTTGTATTGATATTTGTTCCTATTTATATTAAAATATTGAATAATCTACAAAGAATAGAATAGTTATTTAATGTATCGGAAACATGTTAATACAATATCATTTTTAAATTGTTTCAATAATTGTTGTATATAAAAATATGGTGGACTTAGGTTGGCACGCTGAGTGACTTTGCAACATTACTTCGGCACGACACTACTAAAAGTTTGCCGACCCCTGGTCTAGACTGAAGTTCTCGGATAAATTTAAACAATTCTGAGACCCCCCCCCCCCCCCCCCTTTCTCCCTTGTCCCCCAACAAATAAAATAAATAAATCTGCATGCTGGGCAATTTAAAATCTTCGACCACTGACAAATATAAAAAGACTACAACTTAAGCATGTGTCCTGGACAAAATCAGCAAAAAAGTGTTGCCTTAAGTGTTTGAGTGACCTTGATCGTGGGAATTAACGTCGGTTGAACAGGGCCAAATACAAGCAAAATGTTCCAGGCACCAAGTGAAAAAAAAATAAAACTGGATAGCTGTTTCCGCTGCGATATGATCCCAAGACCAGTCTTTTCTGCTTGCCAGCATTTTTTTTTTAAATTATTATTTCTTCATCTTGTGCTCTCTCTTTCTTCCCTTTGTTTCTTGCTCTTTCTCTCGACTCTTTGTGTTTCATAAATTAACTTTGTACCAGACAATCTCAATAGTCACGCTTTTTTTTTTTCTTATTTGGTAAACAGAAAATGTTGTAAGACAATGAACTTACTCATTTGTGATGTAAGGAAAATTACGAAATATGCTACCGACCGCCCGTTACAATCAGTCACGAGGTAACGCCAGTAAGAAAAATTATGATATAAGCTACCGACCGCCCGTTATGGCCAGTCACAATGGGAGGCCAGATATCAGACTACTGTATGTACAAACAAGAGTGCACACGTGCAAGTAGAGGAGGATCGTCGCCTAGGGTTTGAAGCGCTCAGAGTCAACCCCCCTCCCCCCCTCTCCCAGTCTTAGTTGTGTGAATTGAGAAAACAATTGTGTCTGATATTTTTGCTTCCAGGCTACGTTCAAACCGTAACTAAAATAAATATGCACAATCATACTTTAAGATTTTTACTGTAAACAGGAAATGACAGATGTTACTGAATTTGACTTACTAAAATGTCGGTTTTAGAAACTCAAAGGCGATAACAGCTGCAAATAACTGTATAACTTCAGTTTGATCTACGTCCTCGACAATAGCATGTACAGTTGATAACGTTGTCAATCCATTCAGCACATTTTGTATCATCGTTGAGCGAAGATATGTTATTGTTATTACTAATTTTAACTTTGGGGTCGTCCGCGTATGAGGTCAAGTAATTTTTTTTATATCTCCCCCTCCCTCATTTTCCCCTCGTCACATTTCGTCACAAAAACACAGACTACCCTTTTATGCGACGTCACAAACTCATACCCCCCCCCCCCCTTCCCCGTCACATAATTTGGGTCGATCTCTTGTCCGCTCCGGCAGTATTTAGCTACCTTTATGAGACGTGCGAATTTTGTGCAATATTCAATGGTCGGCACCTTTTCTTCCCCTACCTTCCGACAGGTAATTGGTATTTTCAAGTCATTGTTTGCACTTCTTCCTGTAATAATTCGTCATGTCTGTTTACCTGTTCATCCCTGCTGAAAGAGTAGTCAGTAGACGAATGATGCAATCTTGACCGACAGTTATGTTGGTAAAATTCTCGTTCCCCCAGACACTGGACGCCGGATTCACACGGAAATGGTCAAGCGAGCTCGCTTATCGCTGATATGGCTAGTATGAGCTTCTAATTACTGTCATGAAGAGTCACAGCCTAGATGATCAAACGAGGGTCGGTATTTGCACAAGGACGGGGAGATAGATTTTCCGTCTGCGGACATAAACAGACATGCACCTGAAAGACGGAATGTTGTAATAGCTTCCGGGCAGAAGTGTTACGAAGACATTATTTGTGATAATGTAAGAAATTGTAGGGGTAATCATTACCAAGAATTGACGGAAATGCCAAATCCATATTTGGAAAGTGACCTTTTAAATAACACGCAGAATTTTCCTATGAGGAAAATTTTTGAAACAAGCCATCAAACCACGAATGATTGAAACTACTGGCCGGCATTCGAGAAGTAAACATAACAACATTTCTGATTGGAGCCTGGTCTAATAGTAAACAACAACGTGTGTGGAACAACAGTTGCAATATAACCTGACACTTTCGTCAGTTGAAAGCACTGTGAAAATTCAATTTGTTAAGAGACCAGCCAGACAGCCAGAGTAAAGAATAGGATCAGAATTCCATTTATCGGACTGGACCTTGTTTGAGCATCTTGAGGACTTATATCTCAGGAAAACTCTACCTTTATTAACACAGAAAACCAGAATCCTAGGAATCTGGACACGAAGTCAGAGTGGGAGCTTATTGTAAAGTAACACCCCTGTCACGATGTGGATTTAATTATTAGAGTGTGTCTGAGTGTGTAGACAAGACCCTAGTATGAGAAAGACTGAGAAGATAGATTTAGATGAGAAATGATAGTGAAAGTGGACAGATGAGACTATTGGCTTCAAGGGTGAGAACCGAGATTGACTCTCCCTCGCCACTCGTGACTTCAATAATAGCTATAGACTCACCCCCTCTGACTGCCTTTAGAAAAAGGAGATAAGGTTTAACTAAGACCACAGACACACTATACAGACAAATATATAGACGTACAGTATAGTTACAGAAAATGACTGATCCAGACTACAATTTATAGTTTTATTTACACAATGAAATAAAGTATATATCAAAAAAATTAAATAACGTGCGTGGTTGCACACCTGGAAAAGAACAAGAACAATTAAAAGGATTGGTAATCAACCCCTACCCTTCACCCCGATTTCAAACCTGTATGGGGAAAAGAAATTAAAGATTAAACCAAACCACACTGAACTTGGTGAGATCTCGAATTTCAAGCCACCACTATAACTATCTATTATTAAGTATTAATAAAATCTAACACCACTGTCCAGCTGTAGCCCTAACTACTGTCTACACAGACTCTGCCTTGAACTTTCCAAAGTCCTGCACTGCAGATCACGAACCTGGTCCACACACTGACTTATTCAATAAAACCTGGTTGTTCTTTTATCACTTCTGTCTCTTCACTCTAAAGCATTCAGGAGGAATTTTTACCCTTTCTCCTCCTACTACTATTGCGGTTGATGACTTGGGCTATATGACTTGACTTGGACTGATGATGCTTCACTGCTGACGACTTAATGGATTATCAGCAGATGAACCCTCCTAGGGTTTAGGAACCAACAGCTTTATTATGGCTGTATATGAATGGAACCCACCTCCAGGCTACGCGCCTCTATGGAGTGGTATATTGAGCTGAGAGCTCTGGATTTATTAACAATGCACACGTTCCCGATGGAGCATTGGGCTCCCCTGCAAAAGAACGTCTCTTTCTATTTCTGGTGCAGACGTACTTGGTGCCGGTATCCACCACGTCACCAATTTCTATTTCACCTCTAGAGATGCCTCGACCCTTATACCTCTAAGAATGGCCGACTATCTTGGCACTGTAAGGCAAATTTGCACCCCCTCCCCCCCTCAGTATGCCGTGAAAATAAGCTGTGGAACAAATAATAACAACAGCTATGCAACACATTTAAAATATACTCGTCTCTAACCCATAACTCCCATAAATAATTACCACTCCCCTCTTCCCCTACACAAATCTAAGCCCCCGCTATAACACCTCCTCCTACACAAAAGTCACAAATATAAAATCACACTTATCTCTTCCACCCGCTCCCCTACACAAGCACAGAGATACACAAATATTTCTGCCTCAGAAGGTCAGCGTACCATACTTCTTCTTCTTCCTCGTTCATCCTGAAAAGGATGGTGGTTGCGTTGTGTCTGTTTACGCCTAAGCTGTGATATCTGCACCTTTCGGTCGACACATCCGACTTCTGCACGGCATTTTTTGGGACCAGGTTTGCCTTCCCACTGTGATCCCTACTCGCTCAGCCAGACTGCAGGTGGAGTAGGGTCTTGACCAGCTCTGGTTCGCTGATCCTGATGCAAGCAGTCAAGCTATGGGTCGCTGACTGCATTCTCTATTGCTGCATCTTTGGGTCCCAGCGTACCATACAATTCCCTTCTCCTTCAATCTCTCCTACTACAACGTAAATGTCTGACTGGTAAGTAAACAACCACCTATACAGGGTGACCCAGATCTCTTACGTGCCGGCTGACCCGTCTGCCGTCACAACATTCATACACTTAAAATACTAAGCCCTACTTAATTTTACAGGCGGTCTCAGGACCGTTCACTCGATTACAAAATTCTATACCTCCACATCTGCTACACCAACTCAGTAAAATTAATTACACTACTCTTTATTTAGAGTTAAATATATATATATATATATATATATATATATATATATATATATATATATATATATATATCTATATATATATATATATATATATATATATATATATATATATATATATATATATATATAGGACATTGAAATCCCATCTCAGAAATTAAATACCCCTCACTCCCCTTCTCATCCCACTACATTTCTCAAAATAACCTGCTAGCAAAGTACACAACTTACACTTACGTATACCCGCCACCAATCCTCAATAATCACATCGAAGTTACATACATCGGACCTCCAATTTATATTATTGATATAACCTAAGGATTAACCTTATACAATTAATTTCGCAAGCGTCATTACGCTGCCATTATTATAAATCAAAGATGAGGAAATATTAACTTCACCCCTGTCTTCTGACTACATAACAAAGGAATACCCAATTAAATAAAAATACAATACCGCCTGTGTATCTACTCTGTCCCTATCATAATCACATTGCGATTTACACAATCTACCAATTACCTATGACAGCGCCCACATGTCTAAACGCTTTACTCACACAGATAATATCACAAAAGCTACCACATCAACCAAAGATCGAACTAGCTTATCCTAGAAAACCATTTATATTATCTCTAAGATAGTAAATGATGGCACTTTCGTTTATATAAAAGTTAATTAAACTCCTAGAAAAGAACTTAACTAAACGGGCTAAGATTCTATTAAGAAACTAATTCTAAGTCCTACGCTAAATTAAAATATGAACATACCAATATTCTAATTTCCCACTTAAGAGCAAGCGAATTTACCTGTTACACGGCTGAATTTCTGGAGACCAAGAGAGACCCGCTAATGATTTCTCTTATATTTATCGTACCCAAAAATCTGGTGCAACCGCCCCACGCGATGAGTGAGTCATCGCTTGGCTTCGCTCTAAACCCAATGAAATCGCTGCAATTCAATAAAGTCTTACCTTGTCCAATCGTGAAGCATTGTTTGCTCCCGCGCATCTAAATTGCGTCATGTTACCCCGACCGCGTGAGCAAACTTAACTTTAATTCGATCCTAGCGCCAGTTTTACGTATCTGGGTAGTTGCTTTCCCCACCCCCGCTTTACCTGGGTAGGTGCGGGTTTTCCGGCTTTATCCGAGCTGAAAAATCTACCCAGCCTAATATAACTACAACTCCTAGTAAATACAATAAAATGACCGCGATTATTTTAACACCGAAAATCCGTCTACTTGCACGCAATCATAGAGAGAAGAAAACTGGTGCGAGTATAAACTTAAACCCTACAGTAATCCCTCCTAAAACCGCAATTAATTACCAAGAGAAGAAGACTAAACTCAATATAGTTACAGAGAGGAGAAGAATGGGGCAAACTCATATAGTTACAGAGAGACCAAGAAATGGGGCCTGTTGAAAATAAAATCACAGTAACTCTATCACAACCCCAGAACACGTAAACTGTGTAAAATCTTTTCAGATATTGATATACCAAGGTACTAAATTTTTACTATACATCATTAATCAATAAAGTGCAATGATTTGTTTATAACTGCAGTTACTGAATTATTTAAATTACCAGTTATAATTATGTTGTGTGGTCAAAGAAATATTAATAATTTTAATTTGGTACGGAATAAACGCGAAGTGCACTTACATATTTATATAACACCCCTGGATAAGGTGATTTACTTATCAGTTCTCTTCTACAGCTATCATCGAGAACTGTATAGTTAACTACCTGTCTTATCATGTGCTCTCCATAACCTTGTTCACTAGTTCTCTTCTCTATTTCTGGAAACTACTTTCTTTGTTCTATCCAACATCCATCTCGCCACAACCATCTGCAAGAATAACTGTTAACTTCTTGCAACTCTCACGCAGCACCTTATCTCAAATTGCTGAGGCTTTGTTCAAATTAAGCTAGAACCTGAACTGACCATTATTTACTGTCATTTCAATCCCTTCTGTTGATGACTTGGTGGATTTGTCGAAAATATTATCGAAAAAAAGGTGGACTTTTAAAATTATTGACACCGTCTTCTACCACATCGTCTTGTTCGGAATTACACATTCCTCTTCGGCTGCGAGGTACTGGTTGCTTAAATTCTGGCTCAGTTTCCATTTAAATTGCATCTGAAACGGATTTAAATTTGTCGTCTGCACTGCAATCGTGAAGGTATTCCATAGATGCGGACGGCAACAAAATAGCTTGTGACATGTTCACACTGATACCGTGATAACCTCCGCTTGTGTTGCCTATTTGGCTTAGAATACCATATCAAACAAACGTCTCGATGCAAGGACAAGTTCTTCTTCTTCGTTCGCCCTCACATAACTAATCTATTTCTCTTATAAAGTCGGCAGTCTGTCAGAGGTTTCTCTCGTCACCATAAAGTTTCTCCCTCAGATGGGATGGTGAAGAGCAACCTCTGAATCTGCTCATCTCGTGGGGCCAGTAATCTCGAAGGACATGTTCCACTGTTCGCTAGTCATCCCCACACGGATACATGCCTGTCTGCCCGATGTTTAATTTGTTGAACAGATGGTATGAGTCTGCAGTGGCCGGTTCCCAGACTGAAAATTATCACTAAGGAGTAGTATGCGTTTGCTACATGTGGCTGGGTGTTTTCTATGTCATTTTTCTTTGCAGTTATTTTTTTTTTAATAATTACTTTTATCCCTTCATATGTTGCCCTGTCTTTCCGTTTGAATTTTACTTCCTCCTTCTTTGGTGAGTACGTCTGGTTTCTCATTTTCATATATCTAGCAGTGGGCAGGAATCCACCGTATTTTCACTTCGCTGAATTTATAGCTGATTTCCATTTTATTCTAGAATCTCCAGGGTAAAGAGAAATAAAGAAATACCAGAGAACGCGTGGAGAAGAGAAGTGGAGACATCAATGAAAACGATTGAAAAAGACATGGAAAGACCTTGAGCTGATGGCACGCGACAGAACTCGGCATGTGATTGGTTAAAGACCTATGCTTCTTGTGGAGCTAAAGGGTATTGATTGATTGATTGATTGATTCTATTACTGCCTCTGGCAGGCTGTCTAATGCCCTGTTTTTACGGTTCCTTAGGGCCAACGATGTCATTACCAGCAAACGAGAGCTTTTAAAAGCTAGTTCCACGGTCACGTGGTCTCTGTCTGACCATTTTGCGCAATCGTATCAACCACAACCCACAATACCTTTCTCTGATTTCCATTTGCCTTACTTCACTTTCAACTGAACTGCGATGTCGATGAGCCAATCCTCTGTTCTTTTATATTTAATTCTTTAGTTTGGATGTCAGTCGCTTTTCCTTTTTCCCCCTATTGGGGATGTGTGTGTGTGTGTGTGTGGGGGGGGGGGGGGGAAATAGCGTGTCTTTAAACAGTCACTCCCCAAGAACTTTTGAGAATTCCCAAAACTGCCAACATCAAATCTTTTTTTTCTTTTTGGAAAAAAAAGGGGGGGGGGGCGTCTTCTTTACCGGGTTCGATCCCAGCTGCAATATAGTTGATGGAAATTCTTTTTCAGAATCAGTCGTTCCTAATGATGTCAACGAGATCGGATGCCTAGCTTTCTCGGATAAGGGCGAAAAAAATAGGAGGTCCCGTATGCAAGTTGCGCACGTTAAAAATCCCACGGCAGATGGAAATCGTAACCCAGACCCAGTCAACGAAGCAGTAATTTAGCATTTATAAATGTTAACTTTTGGCGCCCTTTGGCCTCGGCGTTCTGCGCCAGCGCAACAATGGATAGTAGCTTCTGCCATCCCTGAATAGGATTGGGGGTGCAAGGAGGAGGAAGCGCAAGCACTAGTGAGGCACTGCGTAAATGTAAGGGAAGAGCGTAAGCGCCAACAAGAATATGCGTGCAAGTTAAGTGCGCAGGAGACGGTTGTGTTCACATGACGGACAACAGACAATGAACAATTTGTTCGTGTTTTTATTAAGCTGCCTATTTCCAACATGAATAACCCCCAGACAACGCATTTAGTACTACTCGTAAAAGTGTAACATATGCGAAGACAGACATCAGCTTATTTCCTCTTGAAAGCAGGAAAAACAAAACATAAGAAAACATTACATTTTCCCCACGATCCCGTACACGCCCTCCTACCCTCTACCAGCAGCCAGTACGACGACAGAGAAAGTATAAACTACAACCTAAGGTCATCAGGGACGATATGAAAGGGGTGTTCACGCTTCCAGTAGTTTTTATTTCGTGTGCAACAACCAGCTAGTCAGACATATACGGAGGATAGCGCATCACCTTCTTCAATATCTTATTTAATGAGCGGCGAATTTAACCGAGGAGAACTCGAGTTAGGGTCCTGTCGTCCAAATTCAAAATCACAAAGTATAAAACAACAGGCATGCATGGTCATATAAATGTACTTAGAGCTAAGGCAACAAAAATACGGGGCATTTTTTAATAAATTAATTAAAAAGAAAACCCTGTTCAGCCTCTGATGGGTTATAATTAGGATATACAGCAGCTGAAGTTCACTCGTGATGTTTTGAAAAGAAAGACAATGGAGAACACGTTGAAAAAGAATATTATGCAAATTTTCAATAAGATTAAAATGGTTGACGATATCCCTTTGAAAAATAAACTCATCATACAAGCTCCTTTGATTACGTAAAATTGAAACAACAGAAAATAACTAACAGATAAGCTAAGAGAACAATCAGCAATCATAATCACGAATCAACACAAAAACTGTGTAATCATGTGACTACAAGGTCACATTACTTTTGTTACTAATTAAAACTAAACCAATTAAACAGTTTGAACTATCGGGTATTCAAAGGCCAATGAAAGAACAGGGCTGAAACTGTTAAGACCAATGAGGTTCCCGTACACAGGATGGTGCTAAATTAGAAAAACAAATTAAAGCCAGACATCCAATATCAAGGAAATAATGTGGAAGTGTGATTTGGTGGCAGATCTTCCCGCATTTTCAATAACAATATAGAAACAGCCTCTACAGATAACTGCTCTGCCTCCACATTCCAAGTTAAGAGACATGCGACAGCTGTCTTGTTTCAACCTGAGCGAATCGTCATGACAGAACTGCGCCCCTCAAGTGAACATGTGTTTAAAATGGAACCCATCAGAGTCCAGCCGGACTGTGTTGGCGGGTTTGACACTGTTAGCAGCCTCGAGAATAAGTTCGGAAACAATGTGAAAGTAAACCTAACACTAGAATTAAGATCACGGGCTTCAAAGATTAAACAACCCCATGTTAGTGCCACGGCAAACAACTCTGAACATGGCGCTTCTCGTGTAGAATATAAGATGAAAACGAAATCTGAGTATGATGCAAATGACTGCACTAGCAATTGTAATAAGCCAGCTCTGACACTAAAAAATTTCAACATGTTTTCACTAGGAATTATCGAGGAAACTGGTCGTAACGAAACCAATTTTGGTAACAAATGCACAGATGATGGAGCACATAATGATTACTTGCTTGCTAATTCCAGTGGAAATCATGTGAAAATTGAGTTAGCTTCAAAAGACAAATACATACAACCAATTGTAAATGGGTGCAGCTCATCAGATATAACTCTTCTTTCAGATAACTCTTATAGCTTGCACAGAACTGCTGCTTCTTCAAAAATTAATCCTCAAGATACTGAGAACATTGGAGGAGGCAACAACAATGTTAAAAATTACAATGAACATGAAACTGTGCTTCACGAATCTCGGGTAGGTCTTCACAATGGTATTACAATAAATGACTGCTATGAAAATATTGAGGGACGGACCTGTTTCTCAGCAGAATTACATATGATATGTGACAACCAAGAAGACCTTTTCTCTGAACAGGCTGCCCAAATGGTCATCGCATCAGGGAGTGAATGTTGTTCTGATTGCTCTTGCTATCATAATTCAACAGGGTCTGGTTTTCAGGTTGGTCTATCTGATGACTTTAAACATGAAAATGTTCAAATTCAGGCAAATATGAATGATGAATTTCACAGTGACCAGTATGAAAATATTGAGTTCAGCAGCATATTCTCATCAGTCGACATTTACCAGCGGTCACCTGACCAAAGTTACACCATTGAAAATGCACCACTTTCACAAGAAAGCAGTGAAAGCTGTCACAATTTTATCACTGACCTAGATGGTCAGCCATGTGAGAAGTCGATGTCAGATAGCGGAGTGTTTGGTCTTTCACTGTCAGACACAGGATCTACTGAATTTATTCAAAGTGATGAGATGCAGTATTTTCACAGAAATTCTTCATCAGACCACTTTGCTGTTGGTTTAAGAGCTGAGCAGAACAACTCCATAATGTTTAAACCAGAAGGTCATAATTCTACAGCCACAGTAAGTAATACCCCAACAAATGCTACATTTTCTGATCCAAACGCACAACTGCTGAATCACTTTTGGGCTGGTCATCGAGAGTACCACCCTGGTGTACATCATAAATCTTCAGCATCAACAGTTACCTCGAATTCAACAGCTTTATCTTTTCACTGTGGCCTGTTTGATAAACCAGCTTCTGTACCTCCTTTTTATGACCCTTGTATAAATGACTACAGTGAAAATTATCAAAGACATTTATACCAGACACCGTATGGCTACCCATCTATGTGTGCTGAATGGAACCCGGGAGCTAAGGGAAGTGTTATTCCATATGATATCCACTCCCCATTCATCTCCAAACACATAGCGGATGATATGTGTTCAGTTTCATCAGCTGATATGATAGGTAATGTAGTGAACCCAGAAACTGTTCAAACTGACATTAAGGAAGATGAGGAGGAAACAGATGATGCTGATGAAATTGACTATTTACCTGTCTACTTCAACACAAAAAATGACTACTGGTCAAATCATGCAGGTATTGAGTCTGTCGATACCACCACATACCATTGTGATAACTCAAGTGCAGGGTACAGCCCTTCAGTCCTAACTCCACCTCCGTCGGCATCCAGCACTCCTGTACCATCAAGCAGCCAAGACAGCTGCAACTGTGATAATGACTTTTATGCTACTTGGCCCTCTTCCCACTACGAAACAAAGCACACGTATAGTTCATCAGCAGTACAAGCTCATGCAAGCAGACTAAAAAGTGAGCAGCTTGAGACAAGCTTGCTCAGTTTTGGGTTGAGCCAGGGAACAAAACGGCCTTTCCCTTCTATGGCTGATGTCATGCGCAGCTCCCATTCAAAGCCAGCATCCCGCAAGAAATACAGTCTTGAAGCTTGTGACCAGCAACCAAGGCGATCTGGGAGGCCACGTAAGACCCAAATTCAGTCTGACAAAATCTCAACAACTGCCATGAGCAACAAGCAAAGGAAGAAGTCAGCATCCAAATCAAAATGTGACATGGTGGTGCAGGATGGTACTGGCCCGACGGACAGCCCTAAGGATCAGATGGAGGCTGGCAGTAACAAAATTTCAGTAGCAGCTCGTCACAATGAACCACTGAATCAGCATGCCATCGAAATAATGTCTCAATGGTTTGAAGATCACATTGAAAACCCATACCCAAACAAAGCTGACAAAGAAAAAATGGCCATTCAGGGAGGCATTTCAGAGAACCAGGTATGCAGAGCCCAGTATATTTTTCACAATTAAAGAGAATCAGGTATGCGAACTCCAGTAATTTTTGACACTACACACAGCAGGTAGATAGACAGATACTTGTTCACATTACAGAGAACCAGGTAGGCAGACTCCAATGCTTTTTTTTTTTTTTTTTCAGATTACACAGAATATAACCACCAGTTACAGAGATTTCATCAATCAGAGCTTAACATTTTCATTCCACGAAAAGGAACACAGCCCAACATTTTCATATCACAGACCACTAGAAAAAGTAAGACTAACACTTTCACATCATAGATATCTAGATAAATAGACTTCACTTTTTTAAATTACATATCACAGACCACTAGGAAAAGTAAGACTAACACTTTCACATCATAGACATCTAGATAAATAGACCACTTTTTTACATTACATATGACCATGCAAACATAACCCAGGTACATTTAAAAAAAACTTACAAAGTAATGTCTTATTATTATTTAAATGCCAATATGTATGTGATCTAGGGCAAGGTAAGATAGTGTACATGTGTTTTATACAGTTACATTTTCAGGTTGAAAAATGCATAATTATGATACATGATAGAACACTCCATCATTATGTGAACATGATATTTAGTGCCTGATAGAAATGACCATGGCATAACAACGCAATAAGGCATAGCTATGCTCTTTTCTTTATTTTTTTTTTTAAATAATAATGGACAGGACATACATGTTTTATAAATCAGCTTATAGCATTACAAGGCAGTCTAATTTTCAGGAATCCTCAGCGTAAAAGAAATAAAGGAGACCCAAAAACACAAACATGTAGAAGACTGGGGACAGATATAAGAAATGGAAAGAACTTGATAGGTTGGCACAAGAAAAAAACCTGTTATATGCTCCTCAGAAAGCTGAAAGGTTAATAATAAAAAAAAAACGAAGGTAGGATGATGGTATGCCATAAGTAACCTTCACCCCCCTATATAAAACGCCAAAGAAGCAAGGGAACAATTTGCTTGAAAAAGATATATACATTATAAGTAGGTAAAACTTTAGACTACCCAGCAATAGAATAACTGCTGCCTGCTTGTTAGGCCAGTCCCAGAAGTGTCATTGGCCAGCGACTTTTCAGGGTGACTGGGGCCGGCCTTCATGGCCATCGTAGCACTCTCGGAGGATAACCCACACCACACTTTGCCCGAGTCCAGCAATCCCTTACTTTGTCCTGTTTCCACCCCCTACAACATGAACATAAGGTTGAACTTCTGCTCCCCACTATACTTCACGGCAATAGTAGACCAAAAAAGTAAGACCCTAAAACAGTTTGACAGTTTAAAAAAAAATGTAAGTTAGTAGTATAATTGTTACATTACTGTGTGCAGATCTGATATATTTTATCAGTCTTTCACCAATTTCTAATTATTCTTGTACTGATTATCTTACAAGGTCAAATCCTGGTTTGCTAACAAGAGGAACCGAACCAACAACACTAAGCCGAAGGTACAAAAACGGGCCATGGAGGAAAAGCTGAAGGAGATTTTCAGGGATCTCAAACGCAACAACCAAAACCCCATGGCCGACAACAGCTATGTTATTCAGCAGCTGTCAGGGATTATACAGCATTGTCACGCAGCCAAACTTGACTGACAATTTCCATTTAAGCCTGTTAGTTTGACAGCAACTAATGGTTTTTGTTTCGCTTTGTTTATTTATTTTTTCTTTTGGGTCCAAAATGAATATAACCTACATTTTTGTCAGTATGGGATTGAATCTGCTTAGCAACTACCATCACGATCAGTATTAATGATCAAGTTTTCATTTCACTAACAATTACCAACCTACTTAGGAGGTGAGGAGAGGTTTTGTCAACCAACTTCTTTTTGCCTTATTTTGTTCAGTTACATCCACTGAGATTTGGCCACCCCCCTCATTAATCTGTCTAAACACACAGGACCCAGATTTCTATTTTAGCCACTCACCGTCAGTTCTTTTTTCCCCTCAACTTCCTTTTTTTCTTAAGTTATAAACTAATTTGCCACTTTGTGGTGTTAACTGTATTCATTTATAAAATTTAATTCCCTTAATAATAAAAACTGAATTTGTGATTAAAGTATTATAAGTTGTTACTTACTTACTTACTTACTTAGTCGTTCCCCTTCTACCGTGAGGTGTAGAGGTTTGGAAGAGAGAGCGCCAGACCATTCTATCAGCTGTCTTCTTCCTGGCCTGGTTCCATTCTAGTCCTCGGTCCTTCAAAGATTGTCTAATGTTGTCCTCCCAGCGGACTCTGGGTCGTCCTGGAGGTCTGGATCCCTGGCTCTTTGTTTCCCATGCTTGTCGTGGTAGCCGATCTTCTCCCATTCTGCAGACATGGCCAAACCATCTTAGTTGGGACTGTTCTATTTGGGTCTGCAGCGGATGGGATTTTAGGCCTTGACGGATCGTCTGGTTGCGGACCATGTCTCTTCTTGTTACTTCAACCACTTTCCTCAGATACCTCATTTCTGAGGTTTGGATCTGGCTTTTGTGGGTTGTAGTCATTGCCCACGACTCGCATCCATATGTCAAGACTGGGACATAGGTGGAGCGGTATACAGCCATCTTCGTTTTCTTACCAACCTCTTTCTTGCTGAGGAATCCACGATTTATGGCCTGAAAAAGTCTCCCAGCCGCTGCTTTTCGAGTGGCCAACTCTTCTTTGATGCCTCCCTTTCGGTCTATAATAGCTCCGAGATATCTAAAGTGGTCGACCTGCTCCAGGACCTGTTCTCCCAACTTAATCTGATGTTTTCTTTCTTCTCGTGATATCACCATGGATTTTGTTTTAGAGCTGCTTATGACCATCCCTCTCTTCTCCAGCTCTTCCTTCCAGACTTGCAGGTTGGATTGGAGATGTGCCTCTGATTTAGCAATCAGGGCAACATCATCAGCAAATGCCAGCTCCGAAATATAGACCTGTCTCATCTTCCAGTACCCCACTGAATACTTTCTTGTTCTCTCCTTACATGCCTTGATGACATCGTCCATAAGGAGTATGAAGAGGTAAGGTGATAGGATATCACCTTGTCTTACACCAGTGGTGGTCCTGAACTCTTCTGACTTATGGTTTGCTGTCCTCACATAATTTCTGCAAGACTTGTAGAAGCTCTGTATAGCATGAATCAGAGGTGCTGGAATATTCTTCCTTGCCAAACAGTCCCAAAGTTTGCTCCAGGGGACCCTGTCAAATGCCTTTTCCAGATCTATGAAACAAAGATGGATCTCACTCTTATACTCAAGGGCCTTTTCACTCAGCTGTCTGAGTGTGAAGATTAGGTCTTGAGTACTTCGGTTTGCTCGGAATCCGCACTGGACCTCATCCAATTGTGGCTCAGCTAGGCGTCGGAGTCTCTGCTCTAGGATTCTAGAGTAGATTTTACCAGGGACACTGAGAAGGGATATGCCTCTATGGTTTCCACACTGTCGATTGTCACCCTTTTTGAAAATTGGTGTTATGATGGCAATCTCCCAATCCTTTGGTATGGTCTTGTTGCACCATGCTGCCTGTAGGACCTTTAAGAGTAATAGGTCGCCTGATGCTCCCATGTACTTAACCATTTCTGGTGTTATACCATCATGCCCTGCTGCTTTGCCCATCTTGATTTTCTCTAGTGCTGCCCTCAGTTCTTCCATCTTTATGTCATCTTCACCATCATTGGTTTCCTCTTCTGTGTCAGTGGTTATCATTTCTGATGCTTCATCATGCTCACCATCCAGGAGTTCTGAGAAATATTCTTTCCATCTTTCCATTACTTCCTTCGGGGCAGTAAGCAATTTGCCTTGCTTGTCCTTTATAAATTTGAGAGGGCATTGTTTTTCTTTCCTCATGTTCTTTAGGGTCTTATAGAACAATTTCTGGTTTTCTTGTGCATCTTTTTCTAGCTTTTCTCCAAATTCTTCCCAGGACTTCTGTTTTGCTGCTAGCACTTTGTTCTTTGCTTCTGTTCTGAGTGTCACATATTCTCTATATTTTTCCATTTGTCCTGTTGTGTTTTTAGCTCCTAAGTATTGTTTCCATGCCATTTTCTTCTCTCTTATTTTCTCTTTGACTTCCTCTGTCCACCAAGGTGTCCTCTTTCTCTGGTTCCCAAGTCGGACTTCACCGCATGCTTCTGCAGCAGCTGTCTTTATGATATCCTTGAATTTATTCCAGAGGGTTTCCAAGTCATCAGGTCGTTCTTCTGTATTGCTCACTGCTGTAGCAATAAGCCCCTGATATCTGGTCTTAATTTCTGGCTCTCTCAGCTTGTAGGTCCTAATGCTCATTTCTCCTGTTCGTTTACTTTGTTTCTTGCGTGATGTTGGGCAGTTCCTAGGCTGAGCAACTCTTTCAGTTGTTCGTTTGATTGTTAGCAGGTAGTGATCACTTCCAATCTCTGGCCCCCTCCAGACTCTTGCATCTCGGACATATCTGAATGAGCTTCTCCGAACAATGGCATAGTCGATCACTGACTTCTCATTCTTGGTTGGTTCACATCTAGTGTATGCATGTATGCGCTTATGGGGGAACTTTGTGTTTGTAATGATCAGATTCTGCTCACTGCAGAATCTAAGGAGTCGCTTTCCATTGTCATTGAGAGTATCTTCTCCATATCTTCCGATAACTCCACCCCATCTAGCATGGTCATTTCCAACTCTGGCATTAAAATCTCCGAGCATAATAACTTCATCTAGGCAGTCATCCACTGTCCTTTGAAGCAGCTCGAAGAATTCCTCCTTGACCTCTGCTCTCTCATCCTCATTTGGCCCATACACTATGACCAGGTTGACTATGGTTTCTCCTTCTTTTAGTTTTACAACCATAATGCGCTCCGAGATAAAGTTCCATCCCTTGATACTATCTTTTTGATTTTGGGCCACAATGCAACCCACGCCCCCTTTAGCTCTTTCAGATATGGGTACACCACTGTAGAGCAACGTGTTGCCATCGAGATCCATGACTCCTTGTCCTTTTTTCTTCGTTTCCGTTATAGCCAGGATTTCTAGTTTTGCTTTCCTCATCTCTTCCACCAGCTCCTCTTCCTTCCCATTTATACTTCTTGTGTTCCAAGTTCCATAAGTCGTAGTCCGTAGTCCGTTCCAGTTCGTCGCCTTTAGAATCAGTCCGGTTTTCTCTCTTGTAGTTCGCGTAATCATGATTTAAAGCAAACAGGTGATTGGCCTGTTGTGCCTTTGCATGGTGGAGGGGCTGCCTCCTTACGGCCTCCATGCAGGCCGCCCTCCTCCTTTTTCATCCGGGCTTGGGACCGGCATTGGCGGAGTTTTATAAGTTGTTTCTGTTTGTAATTTTCTTGGAGTAATGCACTTAATGAGAACTGATTAGTCATTAACAAGAAAATAACCAGGGTCTTTTGGTTGTATATTTGACTGGCAGAAATTAATATCTTGCAAAGAGTGACTGTGATACGAAGTGTTGAAATGTGCAGATGCGATGTAAAACTGCTTCCTCACATGGTATTCTCACATATTCAGACTTACAGAATTGTTTAATTACTCTCAAACTGCTCCAATAATTCTGCTAGATTTACTGTGAAGTTTTTTTGTTTTTGTTTTTTTTTAAACATATCTACCCGACTTCACTTTCTGTTACATACTATCTGTAATTTATCTATGAAAATTTTTGTTTGGCCTCCAAATGCTTAATGTTGTGGTAGAATTACTGTAACATTATTACTATCTACGTTAGATTTACTGTGCCAGTTTTTTGTTACTAACTATGTTAGATTTACTATGATAGTTTTTGTAATATGCTACCCATGCTTCATTTACTTTCGTAGCTTTTGTTTCACGCAGAAATTCCCTGTACTCTTGTTATTTCCCCTTATTGCTTCAATTCGTATGTTAATAATTTTCATGGGCAGAAAAGTGTGCCTTACAATAATTTGTGAAAAATGAGCAGTATTGCTTTATTGGAGTTCACCAGTTTTCACATTTTATTTTGTCTTCCCAGTTAATGTCTTTTTTTTTTCCCAAGTACTGCAGGACCAAATAAAATCATACTTGATGCTTTTATAGTTTTCAGGTGTGAACCAGTGACAACATTCAAATCTTGTAAATACGTGAGTTGCAGTGTAAAACTTTCCTGCCACTGTTAGACCTAAATTTCAGTAACGAGAATCATTATTGAATGCATTTTCACAAGTATTACATGTTTAGTTTTTTTTTTCTTTCCCCCCCTTTAAATTATAAAGTAAATGTAGCAAATCATACTGTCATTTTTACTTCCAACTTAACTTTCAACTGTGATTTTTCAGTTAAAAACATTATGGTCTTTATAATCATTTAAAATGTGTATGAAAAGCAACCGTGATGTCGAGTCTTTGTTAAATGAATTTGGATACTATCTTGTTTCTTACACTCATATCAAATGTTAAACTGGGAGGCAGTTACTACTCTCAAAAGTGATATTAATTATGCTGTGAGTGTGAAGTTATCACAAAGCTTTATGTTGTGAGATTATTTAAGATCATGGCTGTGCTAAGAGAATTAATCTGGAACAAGGAAAAGATGACCTGTAAACAAATCTTAATTTATTTATTGTGCGATATTTAAATGTTAGTAAGGGACTGTCGGGACAGTTTTCATACAAGAACTATCAAGGGTCTGCGATTTGGGTAGTCCAGATTTGAGATTCATTCACTCTTTATCCTTTAGCTTCCTTTTGAGCTGAGGCATTCAACAAGCACTTCTATCTACCATGTCATTTATGATCTTTCCACAACTTCTTTATCCCTTTTTAAATCTGTTTCCGATTCCGTTCTGCGTGTTTTTGGATCTCTATTTCTTTTGTCTTGGAGATTCCAGAACAAGGATTGCCTTGTAGTGCTATTAGCTGGCTTCGTCAATGTGTGTCCTATCACCAGTATCCCTTCCTTATCTCTTGTTCTGCTGATATTTGTCTGGTTCTTTTCATCAGCTCCACTACAGTGATCTTGTCGTACCATTTTAATTCTTCTATTTTGTGAAAGCACTCATTTACACAAGTTCATAACTTCTTGGTCGTCTTTTGTTTTTTCCCCAAGGGCCATATACATTGTCGCATTGTCACTGAGTTGAAGATTCTTATTTTTGTGTTGAACTTGATTTTCATACATTTCCCAATACAATGGAAGCTCCTTTTGTCTTTATATTTAATTTTAGTATCACTGTCCCATCATCGAACTTTGTATTACTACCAAGATATATGTTTGAGTCTATAGCTTGTAGTGATGTTAATAAACTTCTGGGGTAATTCGTAATTCCTCAGTTGCCAAATTCATTCTTTGTCTAAACTGTCAAAATTTGAACATTCTCTGTGCCAAATCCAGAAAATTTCCTAGAAGAAAAAAGGAGTCTGCAGTGTAGATTTCTCTGGACTGTCAGAAACTTCCTTAATAGAGGGCTGTCTTGTGTCCTGGATGGACATTTCTCTTTTTGTCTTTAATTTTTCAAATTTTCTTTACTCAAATGTAACTTTGTACTTTTCTTAAGAGTATTCATGACGTTTTCTGCTGAGCTTTACTCTTTCTTGGTTTTTCTCTTCAACAAAAGTCATGTTAAAAAGTGTTAAGGTAGTTTATTACAGGGCTTTTCTGTTGTTTTCATATGTTACTTACAAAATCAATAAACTGTTTTTGTGCAGCTTGTTACTTATTCATTCTGTTTTATTTTCTACCTACAAGGGTCTTTGAAAGATCTCTCAGCATGTTAGTATCTAAAGCAGCTGATTTGTTACTGATTTAGCTAGGATGTGTCACATATATACAGTATTATTCTTGTCTGCTGCTCTTCCCTTTTATATTACCCATAAATATAAAAGTGAGGATTGTATTTCCTATCTTTTTCCTAGCTGTCACATTACATCCCACTAAAATTATTTCTTTATAGCCACTCATCAATAGGAGGCTTGAAGTGGTATGACATGATTACTAATGACAAGAACTAGACAAGAGCCAGTGGAACAAGAAATGAGAAGACGACGCTGGAGATGGATAAGACACACATTAAGAAAACCTGTTGACAGCATTATCAGACAATCCCTGTTCTGGAATCCCCACGGTAAAAGAGGAAGACCAAAGACAACATGGAAAAGAGAACTGGTGATAGACATGAATGGGATGATAAAGACCTTGAGCTGATGGCACAGGACAGGAAACACTTGGCATAAGTTTGTTGAAGGCCCATGCTCCGTTGAGAGTTAAAAGGTGAAAGAAAAAAAACATTTTGTTAGCTCATCTGTTCTTAAAGGAAAGAATTATACGTCAGAAGGACCATATAATTTTGACAGCATTTCTCCCTTCGTGCATAATAAGCCCTTCTTTACATATGTCGAGCAATCAGAAAAACTTGATTCTTATGTGAAACACATATACTAGAACAGACCCGTACTGTGCGTCTTATCATCACTTCCTAAGGAATACTGGGCTACAATTATTGCTGGGGCATTCTTCCTCAGTTCTGCCCACATGGTCTTTCTGCTTTGGCTTCCTCTTCTATGATTCTTCTCCAGGTTCTCTTTGGAATCCTCATATTTTATTTCTGGGTACCAGTCATGGGCATGTCTGGTTATTTTTTTTTTTTCTGAGGCTATGTCCTAGACATGATGTCCGATTCTATTCCATAGATATGTGTTTGTCAGATCTAGCCATCTTTACACGACAACGTGCCATGCTAAAATATATTTTTGCAATTAATTAATCCGGCATTAGCAAAAACAAGAAAAATATCTTACTTACTTACTTAGTTGTTCCCCTTCTACCGGGAGGTGTAGAGGTTTGGAAGAGAGAGCGCCAGACTATTCTATCAGCTGTCTTCTTCCTGGCCTGATTCCATTCTAGTCCTCGGTCCTTCAAAGATTGTCTAATGTTGTCCTCCCAGCGGACTCTGGGTCGTCCTGGAGGTCTGGATCCCTGGCTCTTTGTTTCCCATGCTTGTCATGGTAGCCGATCTTCTTCAATTCTGCAGACATGGCCAAACCATCTTAGTTGGGACTGTTCTATTTGGGTCTGCAGCGGGTGGGATTTTAGGCCTTGACGTATCGTCAAGAAAAATATCAATATCTTGAATCATCCAATTACTGGACTTTACTGTTACAGTTACAAAAACTGGAATCAACCATATCAGCACATTGACACAGTAACATTGTGAAAGTTAGACTGAACTAAATATCATGTGTTGCATAATGTATTTATATTAATTTAAATTCTTTGACCATGATTATATTTATTAATTATATATCTCAGCATATAGGAGGCAAAGGGTTTTATCAGAAACAAATGGGATGTAGAGCATCCAGGTCACATACAATATACAAAATGATGCATACTACCAGCTCAACCGAAGAGAACAAGAGGTAATCTTCAGACTCTGCACTGGCCACAACAGATTGAGATATCATCTATTCAACAAGCTAAAGATAGGAACCACCGATCAGTTAACTGTGGCACCGATAAAATGACTGCTGAACATCTGCTTGAGCTGCCCAACATATGCGGAACAGAGAAAGCGCATATGGCCGACACCAGTACCACTCATGGAAAAGCTTTCAAATAGCCTCAAACTGACTACTGCTTTCTTTGAAAACATTCAAGTAGACGTCTGAGAGTGTACAAAGAAGAATATATTTCAGTTTTACAGATTATAGAGTTTTGCTAATCTGCTAAATATCTTGAAAACTCCATTTTGTAAAAGACTATCTAGGAAAAACCTTGTGTATCACATCTGGGTGTTTTGTACAGTATTCCAGTTGTAATGCACTTGTATCAGTTTGTTATTATTTACTGTACCTTTAATTTACACAATTTATTTATTTGAACTCAAAGGATGCAGTGTCATCATGCCTACTTGATGTTACAAATAAAATGTTGATTTATGCATTAACAACTTAATTATAAGATTTGTCCTAAAAATTGATTTAAATGTTACTTTTTTTTTTTTAAATCTTTTTTTTTTTTGCTTGAACCATCATTATGATGCTTATACAGTATTTTGACCTGTGTAGTTTGGGGGGTCATTGGGGAGACAAACAAAGACTAGAACTACTTGTACTTCTCCATTAGACATGTTATAACAGGCAACTAACAGAAGGTTGTGTGTGTGTGTGTGTGGCTGGCAACCTCATCAAGTAAAACAAATTGCTACATTAAGCATGGCTGCAAGAGTCTATCTATCTTCCTTTTCAGTCATTTCTGACTATAGGAGCATACCCTCGAAACAAGTTTCGGTGACACGAGGTTGGGCACTTGGATAAAGAGGTCAAAGCTGTTGCCCATGCAGAATGCCCTGCTGGCATAGTCAGGAACGGGCTGACCGTTACAGTCTGACACCAATAGCAACGACTTATCAGTAGGATTACCATAGCAATGACTTGTCATAAGTAGGATTAGGGTTTTGAACTAATGTCCGTACCAGTTCTGGCTGTTGAATGCCAGCGGACGCCGCCAGGAGGCGACGCCGCATAGCTGGGGCGGTCCACAGGAAGTTGCAGCCCCGTTCCGAGCTCGGCCGGCTAGCAACAGCAGCCTCGCCCAGCCCGGGCCCATCCCAGTCCCGCTTCGTACCTCGGCCAGACTGACCCAGCCCTCACAGCCAATCCTTTTCCCAGAGTTACGGATCCAATTAGCCGACTTCCCTTACCTACATTGTTCTATGGACTAGAGCAGCGGTGGCCAAACTACGGCCCGCGGGCCAGATCCGGCCCGCCAATCAGTTTTGACCGGCCCGCCAACCTGTTTTGGCCGGCCTCTTATTGTTGATTGAAGCCACACTCTTCACAATGAAAGAACACACACATGTATGTTTGAAATAAATAATTACAAGTCATATTACAAATTACAAAACAAATTAAAACAATAAATTCATTGTATTTTTTTTACAGTAATTTCAGTCCAAAGACTGGTATACATGTCTTGGCAGATGTGCAGTACAGTAGTTTGCCGTTGCTTTCTGTACGTGGTTCGTTATATATGTAAAACTAAATCTCAGAACGTTATTTTTAAGGATTGTATAGGTCTGGCCCTCTAGTGTTACCCTTTACCATAATCTGGCCCTCGGCCAATTTTAGCTTGGCCACCACTGGACTAGAGGCTGTGCACCTCGGAGACCTGCTACGTCAACATTTATGCAGGCTTCCTGCAAGGGGTTCAGCTGCAGTGTTGGATCCATGTTCCATTGGGAGCAAAAAGGGAAATGAATGATAGAATACAGTGCTTTAGCTTAAGCTTTAGCATGTGCTGGTGCACCTTTTTCGGATCTAAAGCAAAAAACACTTGCCATCAATGCGTCTTCTAGTACTCACTGATTTGACTAGAATCCACAAAAAATGTAATAAAAATAATGGGCACAGCCAGCAGATCTGGGCTTTGTGGAAATATACACAGCAAAACAAATCAACACAGATTTATAAAAGCTCTAAAAACTAAATTGATAAAAAATTAAACAGCAAAAAGAACATTTAAAAAAAAAACTAAATAGTGAAATCTTGAAGCAAAAATAACAGCGCAAATTTATTAATACAAATTCAACTGGACAAGATTAATGCGTTCAAATAGAGTTCAGAGCATGCACAGACACAAGTATAAATGTAAAAATGGGAATAACAAGAACGGCTATCTTAGCCATAAAAAAAAAAAACATATGGAAATGCAGAGTGATCAGTGAAAATACTTAACTTGGGATTTCAAACCCAAAGTTAAGGCTGTTACGGTGTACGGATCACAGACACAGAAAAGATCAAAGACTGCAGAGTACAGATAAGACATTCACAGATTTACGCTTAAAAAAAGGATCCTAAACATCTGGTCTGGTGGCGACAGGTGCACTTAAAATAATTTGGCACCTGGGGCAGATTCTACCATTCATGCCCCTCACCCCTATAATGAAACACACAAGTATATTTTCAGCAGTAAGTAGTATCATAATGGTGTCCGATGGCACACCCCCTAACCTGCCTGTCACCCGGGGTAGACCTGCCCCCTTAGTACACCACTGGGTGGCAAGCAAGTCAAACCTTGTGACAACTAAACAGACTGCCAAAGAACAGATAAGACAAAAGCAGACTAATCTGACAGCATATATCTCACACCAAACAAGTCGTTTTACGCAAGCCATAATGTGCAGAAGCATCAGAGGGTTACAGCGCTAGCCTCTTGCAACAAAGGTGCCAGGTTCACAACACTGTGGCATCACGCTTGTCTACCCAGCTGCAAATGGGTACCTGACCCAGCTCTTGAATTAGGGAAGGCAAAGGCAGCAAGGAAAGCTACAGGTCACCCCCACCTCTCAAAGCTGGACAAAGTATAGTGAAGTCTAATGCTTCACTCCCCTTCGGCAGTATCTGCCATGGGACTACCTTTACCATTTTTGTATTGTGGACCAATCATATTTCTTTTCATTAATGCCATACAGCAGTCATATTTTACACCAGAGTGGTGCAGTGGATCCCATCTCACTGCAACATCCCCGGAAATGAAGAGGCTGACAGACTGGCAAAGGAAGTTTGAAAGCTACCTCAACTTGACACAAGTATAACTTATGAAAAGGCCACGAGTTTTATTAAGCGCAAGATACAGGAGCAAGTAGGAAGCAGAGCATCTAGAGCACCAAAGAAATGATGCATATTACCAGTGTAGCAGAAGTGAACAAGTGGCAATCTTCAGATTCTGAACAGCCACAACAGATTGGGATACCATCTATTCAACAAGCTAAAGATAGGCACTACCAATGAGTATAACTGTTGCACTCATAAAATGAATGCTGAACATCTGCTTCAAAGATGCCTAAGATATGAGGAACAGAGAAAGCACATTTGGCCATCACATGTATCATTCCTGGAAAAGCTCTATAGAGATACCAACAGCCTCAAGCTGACCACTGCTTTCTTTGAACATATTCAAGTCGAAGTGAGAGAGTGAACGAAGTAGTAGTAGTCAAGTTCTACACAAAAATAAAAATCTTTGGTTTGGTTTAAAGGACCATCTTCACTGCACATAACTCCACCAGTGTTCCGATCTCTTCCCTTAGATCACATAAGGAGGTTCTCAGCACAGTGCACAAGCTCCATAGCACTGGCGAGGATCCCAGTGTGTGGATACAGGAATCGCACATTCTATAAATATTCTTTGAGGGGTTTCTATTTTTTTTCAATGAATGCATCCAAGTGGAAGTTCATAGCTCCACTTGAATGGAGTTGTTGTCAGAGCGAGGTGAGCTGCTCCCACTGGCACTTGCTTCTTCACTTCCTATTCGCTGAGCAGCAGCCTGAATCTCCAATTGTTTTGACTTGTTCATGGTCTCTTTCAGCTTATTATAGTCTCTTTCTTCTCTCTCAGCTTCTAATCTCTTTGCCTCATTCGGCGTCAGCTTCCCCTTTCTTAGCCTCTCTTTCAGCTTCCTTTTTCTTCGCCTCTCTGTCGTGATGTTTGTCGATTTCCTTAGTGACATACTGCACTAGTTCACCTCTGCTCAGACCCAATTCTTTTCCCATCTGCACAATAGCAGATCTAATTTTAACTAATTCAGTCATCTTATAAAAGCTGGCTGAGTATGGTATGTCAATATACCACGCAAGCTAATTATACTTTGCTTAACTTATATACAACTATTAAATAGTGAAGTAATTATCAATGATACACAAGTAATGAATATAAAAGATCAATAATACTTAATTAAGAGATAACAAAACCAAGTGTCACCAATTGTAGCAAAATTTGTACCACTACTTTGGGATCGATACTAGCAGTGCAAATGTATTGTCCAATGAAACACCGCGAGCAATGGCACAAGCCGAGACGAAATATGACTAGGAAATATGAATGCTTAGTGAAACATTTTTTTGTGTTAAAGGTGGCATCGGTCGAATGGAATTATATTGAACAGGATAGATGAAAAGTTATAATTCTTTCATCTTTGATCCCAGGAGGAAACAAGGCATGTTTAAGTATAGGTAACAGTGCAGGCATGCAGTATTTGCGGAGATAATTGAATTCATTTGTGTCAACACGTGATTTGATAAGACTTTAGTCACTTCTTCTCAGCCTAGCAAATCGTAGGATGAACGGAATGTGGAAAGATATATATGGAAAAAAAGCTCCAAGTTATCTGAATAAAACGGGATATGGATGAAAACGATAGCATGTATATAAGATGAGAATGACAAAGGGATGTATAGATCACAAACACAAATGCTCAGAATGTATCGGGTTCTAGTCATACAATTTTTTCAACCAAAAACCTAGTGAAGTTATGCTCTGGGGGAGGTCCGCTATTGGACTATATATATAGAAGAGGCAAATTTGAAATTATATACACACCGCCAAAGTATTCTATGCACGAAGGACTGAGGGTAGAGCTCGACACGACTTAGTTCTCATCTGTAACTGTGGGCAGCCTATGTCAACCAAGTATTGTCCAGTGTATTTCTGTGTCTAGAGGGTGAGTGTGCAATTTTTCTGATAAAATCATGATTTCCTCGTCAGTTAACAAAGATAATCATTTCCCACTGCCATAATTACATGTATTTGTAGTTGCTGTTCAAATCCCAAAAAGAGTTATTCTGTTCGGTCATTAACCATAAAGTTAACGCAGAATTTCTGTTGTGCAATTCATAATTTACATGGCAATTCCAGTGTTTTTCCCGTGTTATGACAATGGTAGGTTTCCTCATTTTTTCCAGGGCAGTGGCTGTATGGCCTACTCTTTATGATTTTCAACTGTTGAGGGATTTTTAACAAGCGCAACTTGTACATGGGGCCTCCTATTTTTTCTAATCTGGTTAGGACATTGATAAATGCAGAGTAAGTTGGTTGGGACATTGAGAAACACAGAGTAAGTTTGTTCAGACATTGAGAAACAGAGTATGTTGGCTGGGACATTAAGAAACTCAGAGTAAGTTGGTTGGGACATTGAGAAGCACAGAGTAAGTTGGTTGGGACATTGAGAAGCAGAGAGTAAGTTGGTTGGGATACTGAGAACCACAGAGTAAGTTGGCTAGGGCATCGAGAAACACAGAGTAAATAGGCTAGGACATTAAGAAACACAGAGTATGTTGGTTGGGGCATTGAGAAACACAGAGTAAGTTGGTTGAGACCTAATGAGGATAAATCCCATTCAACCCGCAGCCTGGGCATACAGCTTCAAAACAGAAGCAATCATATGTAGTTTGACCAAGAAAAAAGATGCTTAATAGATGTATAATGCATAAAAACAAGGGCCTCATTTAGTTATTTACGAGTTGGCAATGTCCAATAAACCATCATAGCAGTTAGGTGCTGGAATAGGATTAGCCATATCCTCAGAAGAGACCCCAACACCATCATCAGAACTGCTGTGCTATGGACCCCAGAAGAAGGTGAAAGAGAGGCCAACCAAAAATCAATTGGTGGAGAACTGCATTGTAAGAGATGAAAAGAATGAACTAGAGTTGGGAAACTGCATGAAGGATGGCACAGACAGAGCAAAGTGTAGAGAGTTTGTTGCTGCACTACAAGACGCCAAGAGGCAAGATGGTCACTGATTGCTTTGTCAGTCAGCAGCTAAAGATCCACGAAAAAACTGTCCAACAAGCAAGTGGTAATCACTATCTGACAAGCAAGTGGTAATCACTATCTGACAAGCAAGTGGACCTTTGATCTGGTCTACTATATATATTCAGTTTGTTTTTTAGCATAATCCATTCATATCTACATTTACAAATTTGAACATCTTTCAGAGAAAGTTTCAAAGAGAACAATTGTTCAAGAAATACAAAGGGGTTATAGAACAATTCATGCTTGTAAATTTAAAAAAGACACTGAGCAATTCACTGTCAGCTGCAGCTTTATTTGAAACATAATTCCTGATAAACACAGACACAAGTTATTTAAAATCCTTTCAATTCAAAATCTGTGCAACCCACAAATATTAATAAATGTATAGTTTCACCTAACACCTAATGCAATGCATAGTCCCGTATTTGTTGTCGCAGCTGCATTCAAAATTTCCCCAGAAATTCACACATTATATGGGCACACATAAAAAGTTTCACTACACACTTGTCAAATTCACTGTATGCCATCTGGCAGTGTTACATCTTGACACTTCAAAATCAACACTTCAGGCTTTGGAAGAATATCTCCAAACTGAGAATAAAGAAATAATACAACTGGCTGAAATAACTGACAGCCTGCTAGCAGCAACATATAACATCAGAGTCACTCTCCAGTGGATACCAGGACACACAGACATACCAGGCAATGAAAAAGCAGACAGACTAGCAAAATTAGGAGGAAGCATGGTTCAAACAAACACTCCAGCCAACATGCAAACAGCTAAACGAATACTCCAAAATAACTTCAAAGAGGAGCTGAACCATGGGCAAAAGGGTCTACTGGCCGTGTTTTGTATAAAGAAATGACCCAACCCAACGAAAAGGACAACATCAACAACCTATGACGTGCTGGGCAGAGCACAATCTTCCAGCTTAGAACAGAACACACCAGACTCAGCAAGCACTTAAACAAATTAAACACATGAGCCTAATTGCCGTAACTGCATCCATCCATACGTGACAGTTCAGCATGTGCTACTGACCTGCCCAGAACTCTTCATAGAAAGAAAAAAACTGTTGCCAGGCTCCCTAACAATCACACTTTATACAGCACCTCAACAGCTACAGAACACATGCAAATTCTTCAACTTGGCATTGGGTGTAAAAGAGCTACAAGCTCTGCAACCCTAGTTAATCAACAACATCTTGACAACACAAATTGCTGAAGACATGAACAACGACAAACATGCATTTCTCTTACATACCTGTTCGTACCAGGCTGCCACAATAGTTTCCTGAAAAATTTTAATATTCTGCTATTGAAAAAACAGAAACAAAGAGCTGTTTGACTGAATCACACAAAGAAAACAGTAACAATGTAGGCCAATAAGAACTTCGTCACAGCAGAACAAACAAAATAAATAAAAATTAAACTGAATAACATTTATATGAGAAATTTTTTTTAAACATTATGCCAGATGTCAACATTTTAATAAAACTATTACAATAAATAGCATCTTATTAGCACAAAACAACGTAATACAATTTTTTGTAACTCAATACAATAAAAAAAAATGTTTAAAGGCTTTCACTTTTATTTCCCTTTGAAGGAATTTTGGTACTGTTTTAATGTGTGGCTGCAAAGTTTACGTTTTTGGACCACACATTAATCTCATCATCATCATCATTAACCCCCTTCAGCTCCAAGCCGAGCACAGACCTTCAACTGCTTCATGCCATGCTATCATACCCTGTGCCATCCACTCAAATTATTTCCTTGCATTCTTTCTTATTTAGGTCTGACTGCAATTCCCTTCTCCATGAGTTTTTGGTCTCAGAAGATTTCAGAACATGGATTGTGTTGTAATTATTGTATTGCTGTCTGGTGGTTTCCTCTTCGTGTGTCCAACGCAATGCCTACATCTATTCCTAAACTCTTGTTCCTGTGTCATTTCCTTGGTTATTTCTAAGTGTTTCACACCAGTTATCTTGTCAAACTATTTCAATCCTTCTTTTCTGCACAAGCACCTATTTATGAAAATCTGCAATTTCTTGGTTGTTGTTTTTGTCATTCTTCCCACTTGAGAACCATACAATGACTACCATGGCATCTGAGTTAAAACATCATTAATTTTTTGAGTGTTTTTTCAAGTGCCATGTGGCTATCATTTGCCACACTAATTCTTTGAAATCTTTTCTCTAGATTTTCAGATTCAACTGATGTGACCTCTCGACAGGCATTTCCATTCTTACCTGGTTTCAGTTATGGGACAGAAGGGAAATGTTCATCAGCAAAATTTAGATCATAAATCTGTTTTGTCAAGAGCTGAATCCCTTTCTGGTTATTGGAATCATTTTCTGATTAGGCACTTAAAATGTATAAGTATAAGCTGCTTTTTCAAAAGTTACATATTTAGTGTTTCATGCAGGAAAATCAATTAATGTCCCATTTTTATAATTCCATAAATTAAATGAGCCATTTTAAACTAAATGGGTGTCCTTTCATGATTTACTTTCAAAGCAAGGCAATGGCGCCATTTGGATTGTCCTTGGTTTCATTCCCAGTAAGCCTATCATTAATAATTTTTTTCTGTTGTCTGGCGTCTTCCTTCCTTCAGTCTAACGATGCCTGTTAATTACCTACATTTATTTACTATTCACAAGCCTCAGGTTTCCTTCATTATTTAATTACGTGTTTACCCATCTGTGACTAAACAAACCCATCTATAGTGTTGTTCATCGTCCTCTACACATTACTAGCCACGAGTATTTCTGCCTTTTTTTTTAACTTATATTTGCTAATAGGAAAGTTATATTAGTGATTGAGTCTATAAATGTCTGGGTCGTTAGCTCATCCTATATTCCGTAGGTGTTATGGTATCGTGAATAAAAATGATGAAGACCAATGAAGGACTTTCATGATTTACTTTCGCAGCAAGGCGATGGTGCCGTTTGGATGGTCCATGGTTAGATTCCCAGTGAGACTATCACTTATATTTCTTTTCTGTTGTCTAGTGTCGTCCTTTCTTCTATCTAACGAGTGCCTATTATTTACTTATACTTATTTATTTACTGTTCCATACTGGAAAGCACATTACTGTACTACTTTAAAAGTCCTTAAAATATAATGCATGTTTAAACTATAAGATACAAATTAACATGTTTATGCTGTGTCACACAGTAAGAATTCATGGCTGTATTGTTTCCAATTCATCATCATCAGCTGCCATCTCCACAACGAAGGTTGGCTGTAATGGATCTCCAACGTCTTCTGTCTGTTGTTTTGGTGGTGCACTCTGAAAGACTCTTTCCTGTCCATCTCTTGATGTTATCTTCCCACTTATAGCGCTGTCTTCCCCTTGCACGTTTGCCTTCACCTCTCCCTTCTATTATGGTTTTCTGCAGGGTGTTATGCCTTTTTATGTGGCCAAAGTATTTTAGCTGCCGAACTTTGATCTCCCTCATTAGTTCTCTTTTCATACCTAGATTTTCTAGGACCTCCTTATTTGTTTTCTTCTCTTTCCATGAGATACGCCCCATTCTTCTATATATATCCACATTTCAAGAGCCTCAATTCTTTCTTCCAAATGCTTATTCATCGTCCATGTTTCTGCACCATACAGAAATGCAGAATATTTATAACACTTTATGATTCTCAGTTTTAATTTGTGAGATAACTGTTTAGATGTCAGTATATGTTTCATGTTGTTGAATGTAGCTTTGGCCATTCCTATTCTCTTCTTGATTTCTGTTTCACATCTGCCATCTTCTGTTATTATATGACCAAGATATACGTAGCTCTTGACTTGTTCCAGGATTTTCCCATTTACGCTTATCTTTAATGTGGGTTTATCGTCTGTTTTGCTAATTATCATAGTTTTTGTTTTCAATTACTGTATAATAATGACAGTTTTAAATAACTTAGTGTACAATTATTTTTTCTAGTACATTACAAAAACTAAAATGTATACACAATTTTTCCTCTCCTTTCAATTCCCCAAGGAGCATAGGCCTTCAACAAACTTATGTCACGCCTTCCTATCCCATGACATCAGCTCAAGGTCTTTTCATGTCTAACACATAAGGAAGGGAAACCCGAGGCCTGTAAACAGTAAATAAATGCAGAGTGGTGCTGGATCTTTACACATTCCATGTGTTCTCTGGTCTTCCTCTGCCTCTCTTACCCTGGGGATTCCAGAACAAGGACTGCCTGGTAATGCTATCAACAGGTTTTCTCAATGTGTGTCCTATCCATTGCCAGCATCTTCTTCTAATCTCTTGTTCCACTGGCACTAGTCTGGTTCCTGTCATCAGTTCCACATTAGTATACAAATATGTAAACAAATTCAATATGGTATCATTTCAAGAATACCAGCAAGTAAGCATTTACTTCAGTTTATTGATTATCAATATCTTTCAGCTCCCCACGTAGCACAGGTTCTCAACAACAAAATGCCGAGCGCTCATTACCGGAGGCATCAGTTCAAGGTCTTTCCCTATCTATCTCCTTTATCCTTTTTCATGTCCGTCTCCAGGTTTGTTCTCCATGTGTTTTTTGGTCTCCTATTATACCCTCAGAAATCCAGAACAGAGACTGCCTTGTAATGTTATAATCTGGTTTTTTTTATTGTGTGTCCCATCAAATGCCATCATGTTCTTCTCCTCACCCCTGTACATCTGGTGTTTAACTTTTATTTCCCTCCTGGTGCACAAATTTGAAAAAACAGCTTCACAGAAAAATATCTTTTGCACACACTACCTGTCAAAAATTCATGGGAACCAATGCTTGCAACAAAATATCTATCAAAAATGACCCTTTTTTTTATTAAAATTACCATGTAAATATAACTTGTAAAGAAGCACACAACACCATCAGGTACGACTGCTACCATCTCGACCAACAGGTTTCCATAATTCCGAGTCACGGCTATGAGAAATAAAATAATGACATCTATTTATTGAGACAAAGCATGACAATCAAAATTATATTTGAATATGTTCTTCAATAATTAGCTGCATGATTTACCTTACTTACTTAGTCATTCTTCTTCTACCCTGGAGTGTAGAGGTTTCCCAGAGAGAGAGCGTCATACTATCCTATCGGCGGTCCTTCAAAGATTGTCTAATGTTGTCCTTCCAGCGAACTATGGGTCATCCTGGAGGTCTGGATCCCTGGCTCTTAGTTTTCCATATTTGTCGAGGTAGCGATTCATCTCCCATTTTGCAAACATGGCCAAACCATCATAATTTGAACTATTCTACACAGGTCTGCAGGGGCTGGGTTTTGAGGCCAAGACCTATCATCTGGTTGCAGACCATGTCTCTTCTTGTTACTGCAACCACCTTCCTCAGATACCTCATTTCTGAGGTTGGGAGCTAGCTTTTGTGGGTTGTAGTCATTGCCCACGACTCACATCCATAAGTCAAGATGTATGATTTATCATAATTTTTAAACCTTTCATACATCAATTTATCATTTGATTTGCAGAAAGCTTTACAACATACAGATCATTATGGTTGACCCATGTAGTTGTCAGGGGTCTATAAAGAGATAAAGATAGAACATGGCTGACAAACAAACAGTAGAATATGTCCTCCGAGACAGTCGGCTTAATGAGAGAAGCAGGATGGCAGCGTGACCTTCTCCGACCCAGTTGAGTGAGAAACTGTATGGTAAGGAGAGAAGCATCAGACGGACTGCCAGCTTTATAACAGAGATAGATGTGGTTATTTGAGAGCAAACAATGAAGAAGATGAAGTATATAATTCAGTTTATTTGCAGTGAAGAAAAAGCATTATGATCAGAGAGGCATTTTAAACCTTATGTCAATAAAACACATTTTATTTTCTCACAATCTGATATTTCCCAGCAGAACTATTTTAACCAAAATATACTACTGGACAAAAGTTAAGGGCCGCCATTCAGTTTAGACAAGGTTTATATAATTCTTCGTGAGCAGGGTCGATTTTCCAAATGTCCGGTAGCTTGAAATCTCTTAAGAAGTCTCTGAATGGTAGAGTGGGACACTGTTAAACGTCTTGCAACATGACGAACAGATTGACAATCCTGAATCCATGCTATGGCTCGACCACGGTCTACAATGCTGAGACTTCTCCTTGGTGGCATGGCTAATGCAGTGATCATTTCGACCACTTGTCATACTGATTTATTGCATACCAACGGTGAACACTCTTTACCGATGATCATTTTCCACGTGCATTCAAATTCAACTCACTTTTTCACCTTTTGAACTAGTGGGGTGTGTTGCAAAAACCACGAGTTTTTGCAGCAACAATGGCAATTTTTACGTGTGGGTTAAAATGACCCAGTTTTTGGACATTTAAAAAAAACTAACCTAGTGCACACAGAAATGTATACACATTTCTCTGAGCTCAGTTTTAATGACATTTTCACTTGTCTTTACAGTTTGCTAATCAATTATATAAACCTTGTCTAAACTGAATGGCGGCCCTTAACTTTTGTCCAGTAGTATAACTTCTTGATCCTTTTCATTATTCTCCAGCTTCTGAAGGACCATCGGCTGTCAACAAATTTATGCCAGGTCCACCTGTCCTGTGGCATCAACTCAAGATCTGTCAACATCTTCTTTCTGTCTTTATTTCTCTTCTCCGCATATTTTTCAGTCTCTTCTACCTCTCCTACCCTGGGGATTCCAGAACAAAAACTGCCTTGTAATGCTATCAACAAGTTTCCTCAATGGGTGTCCTATCCATCGTCATTTCCTTCTTCACATCTCTTGTTCATATGGCACATTTCTGGTTCTCATCATCAGTTTCACATTAGTGATCTTGTCATACCACTTCTATTCTATGCAAGCACCCATTTAACAAATTACCAACACTACAAGAGCATGTGAATGTTTGGTGAAGGATTCCTGCAAGGAGACCAGCTACAGTGGTGGCTCCATGCTCCATTAGGAGTGAAAAGAAAAATGATGATGGTCTTGTCAGTGCTTTTCTCAGATAATTCATTTTACAGACGCAGATTTTCTTTACGTCTGCTTCTTAGTTCAGATTTGGTATTCAGGACATTCGTGTTGGTATAAATAATGTATTTTGGTTGTTTCTGTCATGTCATATGAATCAATGAATGCTTCAAAACTGGGTGAGGCTGACAAGACAGTTGGCTTACTTAATTTTGCTATTATCAGATTACTGAGATGATAGGTACAAATAAATGGCTGTCTGAGGTGATAAATTTGAAACAAATTTACCTTTCAACTTTTTTGCCATCAAGCACAGTACATTTTTACTTAGCAGTTGAAAGTAGATTCTACCAATTTACAAGGTCAGTCACATTTATTCCTCATCTTTGAACAATCCCTAGTCTTTTACATGGTTGGTGGGGGGTGCTAACTGCTGTATTGCTGAGGAGAACTAAATGAAATCTCAGAAACATGAGAGATACCAATTTGCTGCATCATCTAAACAATAAAGGTAAAAAAAGCACTATTAAAGATAGTTACCTATATCCTCTCTCGTTTCAAATTTGGAGCTTATTGCTACCTGGTCATTTCCCTTGCTAACAATCTGAGGATAGAATAATATATTTTTTTTAAAACCTACAACTCTTATTTTAAAATATCAATAATACATGACAAAAGTTAAGCTGGACAGAAAAACCTACTTCCCTCTTGAGGATTGATCCTTAAATATTGTGAACCATTAACCAATTCACGAAATGAAAAGATCTCACACACCATACGTTTTAACTTTTAAGTGATAAAGAATGAACAACTGAGATGTATTTTGGATGAATCAGTTCACAGCCTATCAGAATCCTTGTAGGCCATAATATAAGAATCTAGAAAATAATAATAAAAATCATATACAAAATAATTATTAAATATCTCTGTACATTTATAATTTCAGACGTAAAATGAAAAGCAGCTCAGAATACACAAAAGAATAGCTCAAACAATACAGCTTCATCATTTCCCCTTTTGTTCCTTATGGATAATGGAGCCACCATTGTGGCTGGTTCCTTGCATGAAGTCTGCACCAAAGCATTCCTGTGCTCTTGCTATGGTTGTTTCTGTAATAATGTTTACATGAAACAAAACAGTTTGTATTCCAGAACATTTTTAACTGACTGCACAACAATTCTTAAATAGGAGTAAAAAGAGTTCTTCACGATTAAATAAAGCCTGGGGGTCGGAGCGGCTAAGAGGTATGGCGTCCGCCTCAAATTCTAGAGGTACCGGGTTCGATTCTTCAGTTGAGGGAATATAATTTATGGAAATTTTTTTTCAGAACCAGTGGTCCTAATGATGTCATACTCCCCCCCCTGGTCTCCTGGGTAGTGAGATCGGATGTCTAGCCTTCTCGGATAAGGGCAAAAAAATAGGAAGTCCCATGTGCAAGTTGCGCATGTTAAAAATCACACAGCAGTTGGAAATCGTAAAGAGTCCTGGCAAAATTTAAAAATTAGAAACGTACCCACCACAAAAATATTTATAGAATGTGTGACTCCTATATACATACACGTATTGGGATTCTCGCCGGTGCTACGGAGTTCGTGCACTGTGCTGAGATCCTCCTTTTGTGATCTAAGGGAGGAGATGGGAGCACTGATGGAGTTGTCTGTGTGCAATGAAGATAGTCCTTAAAACCAAACCAAACCAAATAAAGCCTATTATGTCATGCTGAACCAAATCATGGACAACCAACAAACAGACAGGAAGACCAGTTGAGATGAGCGAAGAGGCAACTAAGATCTCATATACAGCCAAAAAGATAACAATAATTTAATGAAAGAGACCAACATGCAAACATAGTTTATTACACATATATTACTGGACATTTTACGAGAAGAGAAAAGCTAGAGCACTTAACAAGTAGAATGAATGGAACAAAAAAGCAGAGGGTGACAAAGAAGATCTTGGACTGCTTAGCAGCATGCAATGGAAGAAAATCCAAAGCAGAAATTATCAGAACCATTAGGGTCTGGCTGTTATCAGAAAAACTGAAAGATGCTTAGAAGGCTACTAAAATACTGTGGACTTCCAGGAACACTGGTCACCAAAAATCATGTGCAAAGGACAACACAACACACTGGGAAAAATTAACAGAAAAATTCAAGACATAAACAGGATCAAGGGGTGGAATGTTTACTGTAACCATTCCCCTCTTTTTGTTGTTGTTTAACTAGGACTGCTGAGCTTCTCGCACTTTTGCAGCCAATACTAAGTTGAAGAGTCCTTGGTATTTTCTACATTGTAGATCTAGGATTTTCCTGCCATTCCAGAATGTGGTGATTTGAAGATGAGCTCTAGTTTCTCCAGCTTGGTTTGCATTGAAAGGATCATCATATCTGGTCCCAAGCTAGTAGAAAGAAGCGCATGGCATACTGTGCATTCCCCATCATCCAAGGGGGCTCTCCAAATAGGCAGACCTAAAATGCAGTGCTCTGGTTCTGGGTTCTCCCAAGGAATTGTCACATTCTGCACAAAGCCACTTCTCAGCTCTCCCTGCCTATCACTGGGTTCATAGTGAGATCCTCCTGCATGCAGTTAACCAGGTCAAAGCCAAAGCTGAAGTGTACTAAGCTTAGTTAGTTCCTGGGGGGTGATACAGCCACAGTTTTACAAGAATCCTTTGAAGTGTGTGGATAATATCATACAACAAATCAGAAAGCTGAGAATACACACCATCAAAAACAAATACAATCAATCCTCACTATTTGCGTGTTCAAGCAGCGTATGAGGAAACCCTCGTGGATTCAGCTGTACTAAGTATTCCATACAGCCACGAGACATACAACAAATAAAGCTGTCAAAAAACCCATCCTCACTTTTTGCCATTCGTGAGCACCTCACAGGTATTCACTGCCATGTGCAGTAAAAAATTCCAGCAAGGAGAGGCTGCTTCCTTGTTCTCGCGGCTTTCGTTGTGTTTAAACGTGTCTTTGTCGAGCATTTTTCAGTTTTAAGCTGTTTTTGATTATTTTTGTAATTAATAATGGCATCCAAGTGTAGTGCAAGTGTATTGGCAAGTGTGCCTAATCGCAAGAAGGCTGTCATGAGCCTCAGTGATGAAGTACATGCATTAGATAAACTTCATTCTGGGATGTCTATTTTCAATATTAATGCAATTTTCTTTATTTTTTAATTTTAAGTGTTTTTTTTACATATTTTCAATGTTAATGAAATTGTCTTTATTTCTTAATTTTAAATGTTCTGTGTAAATGTTTTCAATGTTCTCCAGGGATTTTGTAATAATGTGTGTGTTTGAGTTTGGATGTGTGAATTAGTGAATGAGTGGTGACAGTGTGAGTGAATGGGTAAGTGAGTGAGTATTGGTACACTAAAAGATTGTACATAATGAAGTATTACAAAGAAAACAGTGTATGAAATACATTTATAAAATGCACAGTGTAATAAATAAGCTGTTTTTTACAAGAAAAATGTAAAGGATCCCATTACATGCCGATTGAGGCATATTTGGAATATGGTGTTAGGCCCATATTTTCTTGACCATCGGCACACTAGGGGTGATGTGGTCAGCATCACGCCGGCCGCCTTAACCTTCCCAGAGTTGCTCTGGTACCCAGTTGGGGCTGGGTCGACCCAGGAGCCGTTTGCGGCCTAAAAAAATCCCACCTCATCTGGGGATCAAACCATAGACCACTGAGCTAGGAAGCAGTGCACTAACCACTATGCTACCGCGGCTCCCTTTTTACAAGGGTACACAAAATGATGAGTTTATGGTGATCGAAAGCAACAGTGTGTGGTGAACAGGGTCCAGCAGGAACCTAACCCCCTTTTTCCCTATTGGATCAATGGCTCTGCATTCACGGGGTTCTGAAGGAACCTTACCCCCACGAATAGCGAGGATTAACTGTATTTTGTGTAGCATTACTGATAGAACTGGAGGAACACAGAAAGAAAGGCTAGATAGCAATCAAGCTCAGGCAGCCCAAATAAGTGAGTTTAAATAAAAAATAAAAGGTAACAAGAACTACCAATACCAACCATTGGACAGATACAAGGCCTTGCCAGTGTCATTGTGAAGGTTGCCATGGTGACAGGCTTGAAGTCTAGAATTTTAGGATACATGTCCAAGGGAGACAAGGTCTGTGGAAGTATACATTAATGAATGAACCAGATTCTCATGTTTTTCACTAATACTTTTAATGAGACTAGAGTGCATACATAACTGTCATTGCTTTAGGTTTCATAATATGATGACAGAAACCAAATGCACATCCAAAAAAAGAACATACACCAATCTATTAACTTTCTCATCATGCGTCGTGCCCCAGCGCTGTCTGCTTTTAAGCCTTCCACTACTTCAGACACTTGATATTTATCCAACCGCCTTGCCAGGCCAAACCACATCTTTCTTCTCAGCCTTCCTGTGCTTCTTTTACCCTCTATCTGTCCCACCATTACCAGGTTTTGTCAAGTCCACGGGTCTAAGTGTTGGGCAAAGATGTTTTGTCTGGTTTTTTTTTTAAAGTTAGCAATGATCTTGCAGCAGCAGTTTTCCTATAGTATTTCCTCACCAATAATAACACTCAAATGAACCAGTATTACATATATACACAAATCTTTAATTGCCTTCACCTACTGAGAGCTGTTGACACAAATGTGAACTGCTTACAGCTGTTGAAACAAATGTGAACTGTTGACAGCTGTTGAAACTAGTGCTGCACTGAATAGTGGTTTTTACTGTTCGGCCGAATGCGAATGGAGGCCTTTAACTATTCGGCTGAATACAAATTGTGAGTGAATGTTGGGCATAAAAAGTTGTGTTCAACAGGTCTACTGACATTTTTATTAATTATACACCATTACAAAAAATATTGCAAATAGCCATTAATCACTTTTAAAATTGCTGCATGAAACATGCATTGGTGTTTAAAAAAAACGAGTCTCTCAACATTCTCTGCCAAAAGACAACATCTGTTATCTGAAAACTTGTTGCCAGCAGTGCTGTTTGGGACGCTTGTTGGAGGCGCGGCGAGATATCGTTGTGCTGGATATTAGCCCTAACAGAGCTGTAAAAAGCGTGGTGTGTTGAGTTAGTAGCGGGACCAATTGAAAGTTAAAGTCAGCCTACTTTCTGGCTCTAAAATTATCACGCCGCGGGTTGATCTTTTTTTTTTTTTTTTCGTACGCCCGCTAATACTCAAGGCGAAATCTCAGGTTATTATTAATGTCTAACCTGACATTGATTTTACGTGAGTATCCCTTTTCTTGTACAGAGACAGGTGTCCCTCGCCATTCAGGCAGATACTCGCCGATTTCGGAGGTACCCATTAGAGCTGGGTCGGCCCAGGAGCCGCCAATCCGTGGTCGACGACACTCCTTCAAATGTCCTCGCCAGGTCTCGAGTTAATCCAGTCCAATTCCCGGTCGACGAAAAATCCTCAAATGCCGTCGCCCGGGTTTGATCCTGAATCACCCGGTCGCCAGAGCGGTGTTGTAACCACTACGCTAGCGCGGCTCCCCGGGTTGATCTAAATTTACTATTCGTATTTGATGGCAGCATGCTATTCGACCGAATACGAATAGTTCATTTAATGCACTATTCGGCACCTAATCGAATATTCAGTGCAGCCCTAGTTGAAACACATGTGAACTCCTGACAGCAACTGAAATGAATGTGAACTGATAACAGCAGCTAAATTGAATGTGAACTGCTAACAGCAGCTAAAATTAATGTGAACTGCTGACAGCAACTGAAATGAATGTGAACTGATAACAGTAGCTGAAATGAATGTGTACTAATAACAGCATCTGAAGTGAATGTGAACTACTGACAACAGCTGATATGAATGTGAATTGATAACAGTAGCTGAAATGAATGTGAACTGCTGACATCATCTGAAATGAATGTGAACTGATAACAACAGCTAAACTGAATGTGAACTGCTAACAGGAGCTAAATTAATGTGAACTGCTGACATCAACTGAAATGGATGTGAACTGATAACAGCAGTTGAAATTAATGTGAACTGATAACAGCAGCTGAAATTAATGTGAACTGATAACAGTAGTTAAAATTAATGTGAACTGATAACAGCAGTTGAAATTAATGTGAACATATAACAGTAGTTGAAATTAATGTGAACTGATAACAGCAGTTGAAATTAATGTGAACTGATAACAGTAGTTGAAATTAATGTGAACTGTTAACAGCAGCTAAAATTAATGTGAATGCCTGACAGCAAGTGAAATGAATGTGAACTGATAATAGCTAGTAAAAATGGATGTGATCTGCTAGTAACAGATGAAGTTTTTTATGTGAACCGCAAATACCAATATGTAATGAACAAGAATTGCCCAAAAAATAAAGTAATCTATAATAAAGTAAAATAACCTGACGACAGGCAGACCCTGAAATGTTCCCCCATTTTGACTGCATCATGCGTTTGTAAAACTAATTCAATACCAATTTTTTTTTTTGTTTCTTAATCTAAATGCAAAGTGCTAGCATGGAGAGTAAAGACAGTGAGAAAAGAAAGCGCATGATGAGCTTCAAAAAATTTGTTTCACTTCTCATCTATAAGACATTTAATTCACAAATTTCATCCAGCTTTCTGTCATTGCTATAGGTTCCATAATATGATGACAGGAACCAAATGCTCATCCAAAAAAATAGAACATATATAGATCTATTAACTTTCTCATCATGTGTCGTGCCCTGCACTGTAATTTCAACATGACTCTTTACATATATTTCTTCTTCTCTTTCCTTGATCTGTCTTCTGTATCTGCTTCATCTTCTAATTCTTTAAGCACCTGGTACTTATTGGGTATTGTGAGAGTAAATTTCTCCTGTTTCTGAATGTCTAAGGTATCTCACATTTAACTGATGTCAGTACCTATGTGTTGCTTTACATCTTCTAAGATTAGCTTCTCCTTCTTCTTCTGTGTTCAGTTTGTAGTCATACTAAATCTGAAGGTCTGTCGCCAGGACGAAGTCCACAGTCTTTTCCAGGTCAGCGCGGCAGCCCCATAGCTTCTGCTTGAGCTCAGCACCCACTGGCCAGGTCAGACGTCGTGGGTCATTATGGGTTGGGCAGTCTTGGAGAATGTGTTCAGGGGTCTGGATTCCAGTTCCACGTGGACATTCATTTGTATGAGATATCCTGAGGCAATAGAGATGGCCCAGTAATCTGCAGTGGCCAGTTCTCAGGTGAAATATGATGGTCTGGTGGTGCCTGTTACATGATTAGCTTAACTGTGGCTAACAGAAGATGGTGATCTGACACCGTATCCTATCCTCTATATACTTTTATGCATGTAATAATTTTCTGTCCAGTCATATGGTGATACCCGCATTGCTTTGAGCATTCTTTTACATGGAAACATGCTTCTTATTACTAGTTGATGTGAAGCACATAAATTTATAATATTTCTCCATTGTCATAGGTACTTGTTTTCCCATGATCTCTTCCCTAATCCTGTTGTCTGATCCTATTTTTGCGTTTAGGCCGCCCAACAAGACTGTGATGTCTTTATTTCTCATTTTATCTGTGACTCTAACCACTCTGCCAGTAGGACACTCGCCATTTTGCCTATAAACTTACCACTTTGTCATTAAGTCTTGTTGATTTCTTGAAAATTCATCTCTAACTGTTTCTTCTAAGTTTTTGTCTCACGCTAACAACTTCAAATGATTTTAACACATCTAATTTTAAGGCACCCAGGTTCCTAATTTCATGAGAGGAAAAAACATTAAAATTCCACTTTTCAAGCAAAATATTAAATTTCTAACATTTTTTTGTTATAAGAACATTGCCTGAAAACTGACATGCCTAACAAAAACAAGACATAACGAATGATGTGTGTAAGTAAAGAAATGAGTTAGCAACAACAACAAAAATGACATGGTTGCTGATTTAAATTCTTACCCCTGAAGTCACAACAACAGTCTGAAACCGATCAAATATGGGCTTCACTGCTATGGTGGCATCCAGGCAACTAAAGTTCATGATTGGGTTGGCAATGGTTGGCGTGCGATCGTCAAAAGGCTCGATGATAAGTGAAAAACCTGACAACAAATAGGACAATGTCATTCTTGACATCAGATTGGATATTTTATAGCACTGGTAATTTTAACTAGAAACAATCCACTTTCTTTGAGCATGTTATGAGAAGAAGAAAGTTGGAATGAATCGTCACAACTGGAAAAATTGAAAAAAAAAAAAGGAAGACAGAGAGAGTAGATACTGGACAGTTTGACATCGTGGCATGGAAAGATGTCAACAACAGAATTGATAAATTGTACTGGAGACAGGAAGTTGTGGAAAGACATCATCGCCTATGCCACCAGGCATGGTACTTGAAGAAGAATAAGTTTTAACTCCAAACAAGCTCATTAACTTTCTTTTGTTTCATTCATTACCCCCTGAGCTCCCCAAGGAGCACAGACCTTCAACAAATTTACATTCACAAACCTTCAACAAACTTACATTCACAGACCTTCAACAAACTTACATTCACAGACCTTCAACAAACTTACATTCACAGACTTTCACCAAACTTACATCCACAGACCTTCAACAAACTTACATCCACATACCTTCAAGAAACTTACATCCACAGACCTTCAACAAACTTACATTCACAGACCTTCAACAAACTTACATCCACAGACCTTCAACAAACTTACATCCACAGACCTTCAACAAACTTGCATTCACAGACCTTTAACAAACTTACATCCACAGACCTTCAACAAACTTACATCTACAGACCTTCAACAAACTTACATCCACAGACCTTTAACAAACTTACATCCACAGACCTTCAACAAACTTACATCCACAGACCTTCAACAAACTTACATCTACAGACCTTCAACAAACTTACATCCACAGACCTTTAACAAACTTACATCCACAGACCTTCAACAAACTTACATCCACAGACCTTCAACAAACTTACATCCACAGACCTTCAACAAACTTACATCCACAGACCTTCAACAAACTTACATCCACAGACCTTCAACAAACTTACATCCACAGACCTTCAACAAACTTACATCCACAGACCTTCAACAAACTTACATCCACAGACCTTCAACAAACTTACATCCACAGACCTTCAACAAACTTACATCCACAGACCTTCAACAAACTTACATTCACAGACCTTTAACAAACTTACATTCAGGTCTTCCTGTCCTGTGCCATCAGCTCAAAGTCTCTCCATCTCTTCCTCATCCCTTTCATTTCTATCTCCAGTTCTCATCTCCATGTGTTTTTCAGTCTCCATCTACCTCTCTTACTCTGGGGATTCCAGAACAAGGACTGCCTTGTAATGCTACCAACAGGTTTCCACAAGTCTTGTCTTGTCTTTGATCCACCATCACTGAGCGTTAGCTCTTGGTGACTTTGATGTCATAATGTGAAACTGTGTGGTTCTGTTTAGTCATTGTGGCCTTAGCTTTTGCACGCTGCATATGAGAGGTAATGATGATGATTGTGGTGCTGGTAAGCGCAGCACTATTGTAGCTTGTAGTTATGCGTGCTTCGCATGTGACGTGCGAATATTTTGCGTGGTAACGAGAGCTTTTGTTGACATTCCCTTAAAATGGGTTGGCTGTGTTCGGATCGTGTTCCATGAGGAACCCATTTAAAGAATTATTATTCAGTGTCACATATGTGTACTACTAGTACTTGGTACAACTATATGATCAACTAATGTATGCTGCAAATCAGAATGTTATAATGTGTATTCTACGTGTGTAATAAATGTGGAAATGTCAATGGAGTTTTACAGTCACCAGTATTATTGTTATGATGGCTATTTGGAAAAGCCTTTTATTCGTGTTGATGTGGCAAGTTTTATGAGCCCGTGGCAATTATCATAACATACCCTGGACAACTTGAGATCAACGAGCTGATCTGCACTAATTTCATAACAACTAATAACGCCACAGATGGGAGCCGCGCTAGCGAAATGGTTACAACACCGCTCTGGCGACCGGGTGATACAGGATCAAACCCGGGTGACGGCATTTGAGGATTTTTCGTCGACCGGGATTTGGACTGGATTAACTCGAGACCTGGCGAGGACATTTGAAGGAGTGTCGTCGACCAGGGACTGGCGGCTCCTGAGCCGACCCAGCTGCAATGGGTACCTCCAAAATCGGCGAGTATTTGCCTGAATGGCGAGGGACACCTGTCTCTGTACAAGAAATAAAGGGATACTCACGTAAAATCAATGTCAGGTTAGACATAAATAATAACCTGAGATTTCGCCTCGAGTATTAGCGGGCGTACGAAAAAAAAAAAAAAAAAAACGCCACAGATATGGGGGCTCTGTCTGTTGGATTTTTGATGACACAGACAAGAAAGGCATCTTGAGCATGTAATTTAATCATCAATATGAACATCTTAACTAAAGATCTACATTTGCCTGAGCATACCTTTTGTGTAAGTACTTATGAGAGTGGCAAAATTAGCAACCAGTGAGAGAGACGAGTAGTCCTTGATGTCAGCCAGTTCAAGTGTTCTAAGGAGAGAGGCCAACCGCTCAGAGCAGAATCTGAAATGTGTAAGAAAAATGTAATTATCTTGAGATTCTCAAAGTCAGGTTTAACGTAAGCATTGCAAATTTGCTAACAGTAAAGAGTAACAATGAAAATAAAAGTTACGTAATTTGGACACTAATTAAAAATCAATGAGAAGTCTTCTATCATTCATCACATTATGCAAGTAGAGATGGAAAATTTTAAAACATCAAGAGGGAAGTGGAAATAATAAATGTAAATTTTTTGGGATAATGTGAAAAATGTTATCAATGTGGTCTCAGTGTGATCCCTAATAATAAGAAACTTCACAACCCCTTAAAATTGTTATTGTACAAGTATAATTGTTTGCACAAGGAGGCAGTCAGCCAATCTTCAGCAAGTACAGCTTGACAAACAGTGACTTAATCTTGAAAACAAGAAACAGGCTTGTACAAAGTCTGATTCTCCCTCATATACAGAATTCAAACCTGGGCACTAAATAATGTAACTGGCATTTAATACTTGCATTAAATAATAGGTTTATAAAATATCCAGAGGCCTTTACCATCTTTATCATCTGGAGTTATAAGAATAAATGTTTATAATACTGTGGGCATCAAAATATTAACCACTTAATAAACTATTTAATTTCCTAAAGCTCATCCAACAATTTTATTTAATGAAATATTTTTTTTCAAAAGTACACCATACCAAAACAAGACATTCAACTCAATGACAATATATTAGTATTTATAAAAGTTTTTTTTTTTTTTTTTTTTTCTTAACCAGCGGCACTTGGGCTATCAGCCCTTCGGCCTAATGACATGTCATTGCGAGGCTGGGGAACCTGAGGACTTTCCTTCCAACCCGGTCAGGAGCTTCGCTCCTTCCCATCCACAGAGGGTTTATCACAGGAGCCGTTCAGGCTGTTCAGTCAAATTTCCGGCCGTAAACATTTCTTCAAACGCTGACGCCCGGGTTTGAACCATGAACACCTGGTCGCCAGTACAACGCTGAAGCCATTACACCAGCGCGGCTCCCTTATAAAAGTATAAAATAGTAATAAACGTTCATTTGAAGATATGCTCAAGTTAACTCGGGTTCAGTTTCATAAAAATTACAAATGATCTGATTTCATTTCAACATAAATCAAGAAATTTAAAATTCGGTTATGACCAATTCATAAACCAGATGAATGTAGAAATTCTTGAAAACCATCAAATTTTAAAGTTTGTGTGGAGATTTTTCACTATCAGCATTTTGAAAGACTCTAATCATATCATAGCATAAGTCTTTGCTCAGGACAGAGATCAACAACTCCAGCTTATAGCCCTCAATGATCAACAAAATATATTGTCTTTATCTGTTTCTTTTTTGCCGTCACAATAGTTATTGTTATTGTTATGCAGAATTGACATCATTGCCCTCCGGGCAAACCCATAGGAGTTCAGTCTCCACCAGTATATGTCGAAGAGTGTGAATGCTAATTGTTCCTGTAGCTCGCTGGTTGTAAACTAGATGGATGCATCCTCTCATATGTCCATCTCTACTAGCTTTACGTTTGATGCCAAATTCCAACAGTCTTAACCTTGATGATTCATCTATTCCAGTGTTATTCTCTAACAGGGGTCATTAATTGTTCTCAGTATATCTCCCTTATCCATATCCAGTTATTATCTGTTGGTCTTACTATAGCCTTAGACATACCAGCAGAGATAATTATACAATTACTTTAAAGCAACAATGTTATTTTAAAACAAATAATAACTTCTAAATTCATTTTTAAAGACAAACAAGATTAAATTTATAAATTAAAAAAAAAGATTAAAAACAATGCATAGAAGATATTTTTTAAAACAAGCTTAATTGGAACAATACTCAAAATCATCATCTCTCTTTTTTGTCTATTTAAGTTTTGTGTCTGTGGTTTTTTTAAAAATATTTTTCAACACTGATCACCCTTTAATGGATGCATTTCTTATGACAGCGGTTCTCAACCTGAGCGCCGCAGCGCCCTGGGGCACCATGACTGACAGTCAGGGGCGCCGTGGGTGGATGTTGATTTTTTTTCATATTTAGCTGTAAAGAAGACACAGAGCTGTGGGAAATTTCATTTTTGGTGTTTGTCAACCTGCGTGACCACGGGGGAAATGTCACTTTTGAAGTTGGCCAGCCTTTGAAGTCCCGCTCCCCCGACCCGCCTATCAACTTTCCGCGCATTCTCCTCGCGCGACCATAGTAGGTAACACGGTGATTTTCTGTTTTCAAACGTTTTTGATTGTGTTGTGAGTTTGATATAAACTACGGAAAGATTTTTTAATTTGGCAAGTGTTAGTCTTCTTCTTCTTTGATTCATAACCACCAACCGTCAAAGCAGTCAGCAGCCATCACGCCTGGTGGCGTCTTGTAGGGCAGCAACAAATTGATTCCACTTTGCTCGGTCGGCGGCCATCCTTCGTACAGTGCCCCAACTGTGGTTCATTCTTTGCATTTCAGCTTCCACAGTTCTCCGCCAAGTTGTTTTTGGTCGGCCTCTCTTTCGCTTTCCCTCGGGCGTCCATAGCATAGCTGTTCTTGTGATGGTATCAGAGTCCCTTCTGAGGACGTGGCCAACCCAACTCCAGCGTCTGCCAGCTATGATGGTGTGCATGTCCTCCTGGTTACTCCGAATAAGTAGTTCTTGGTTGCTGATGGTGTTTGGCCAAAAGATTCGGAGAATTTTCCTTAGGCAGATTGTGTGGAAGGAGGACAGTTTCGACATTTTCTTCTCTGTTACTCTCCAACATTCCGCACCATAGAGAAGCACAGAAAGTACACAGCTCTCATACAGTCTTAATTTGGTGTTTGTGCTGTACTGGGAAGACTTCCAAATGTTGTTGAGAACAGCAAAGGCTGTTCTCGCTTTATTCATTCTGTTGTTAATGTCCTTGCTTGTTCCGCCGTCAGGTGTTGTCACGAAATGGATTTAGGACTAGAGACTGTCTACGTATAGTGACAAGGCAATAGTAAGAAGAAAGACTGAAATGATAGATTCAGATAGAAATATAGTGCAAACTGTGAAAGTTGAGACCATTGGCTCCGAGGTTGAGAACCGAGGTTGATTCTTTCCTCGCCACTTCGGACGTTTAAATTGCTATGGCCTCGAACCCCCTCTAACTACCCTATGGGGATAAGGTTCAATTAAGATTCACAAACACCAAGGTACAGACAACATATAGCTACTGTACTAAAGGAAATGACTGATGCCAGCTACAATTTATACAAGTTTATTATACACCTATAAACAACAAACATATGCATGTCCCATACATCAAGTGCGAGGATGCACTCCTGAAAACAAAATCAAGCACAGTTTAAAAAATGCATCCACCCCAACCCTTCTCCCACAATTGCAACCTGTATGGAGAAAGAAGGTAAGGTTAACTGAAATGAACTACACTGCACTTGATGTCGCCTACACTCCAAACTAGCTGTTCTAAATTCTAACTCTAACTCTAAGTCCACTGATAGCTGGAACGACGGCGAAGTGACTACCCAATCTCTGCACAGACTTCGGTTCTACACAGCCTATCCTGGAATCTCCTGAACACAACTAACTGCACCTCTAAACTTCAGCAGCTGTCCTCTGCTATGATTCACCAAAACTAACAGTTCTGCCTATCTGTGCTGACTTCAGTAGAGAGAATGTTTACCCTATCTCTCTCCACTAACTCTGGACTTGATGACTGAGGGTTAACAAAACCCCACTGGATTCTGGACTGGAACTGTAGCGGACTTCTACCACTCGGAAATTACCTGCCCGAGTACCTATAACTGGGCTGTCGGCTTTATTATGGCCGTGAAGAAACGAACACAAAATTACACACACCGCTGGCAGCCTGCCAAATCTGCGTGTGTAACGAGCGTCAGAGCTCAGGATTTATCCACAAAAATCCTATTCGCTGGAAAATGTCTTCCCCTGGTTGGGAAAACGTATTTTCTTCCTCTCCGTCCACTACTGGCAACTAACGTAAAACCCTTGCGGTTCTGCGAATGCCCCAACTTTGCCGTGGGAGAAATTTTGTGGTCTCAAAAGTCCGCTCTCATTCCCACAAAAAGCCGGCACCTGCAAATCTCGAATGTCCAACTGAAGGCAATCGACTTGACTGGCAACACGGCTTTGGCAATTTTTTTTCATTTAAAGAGAAAGAAGCTTATGAAATATAGGCCTTTTATAATCAAGACCCCCACGCGCCGACTTCATGACGTCATATGCGCGGCGTGGTTCTTAAAGCCAATGGGCGCTCTGCATTTCAACTGCAGTTAGCTCTCCGCCAATCAGAACCTTAGATCTTTCTGATGCAACCAGTCCCCGCTAGACAAAGAACCGGGAATTGGTCCTAGCCCTATACTGCGGAAATGAAGCAAAAATGGCCGCAAATAATTTAACTCCCGAAAAATGCGTATATGGCCACGCAATATCTTTAAAAAAAGACAATCTGGTGCCAATCCTGATCTAGCATCTATAATCTTTCTTCTAGAAAAATACTGTCTAATTCCCTACACCCCCATTCTAAACACATAAAGAAGAACCATAAAGCAGATGAGATCAAACTCCCTCGTGATCTCATCTTGAAAAAAACGTAAATAATAGGAGAAGAAACATGGAGAAGGATTTCCTGTAATCCCTCCTAAAAATAGTGAACAAAATGCAAGGAGAAAAAGACATGGGCCATTTGAAAGACAGGATCTCAGTACTTTCGTCACATCACTCCCACCTTCGAAGATTGAGCATCGATCTCATTACTGAAATCTCTCTACAAATCTCTGTGTTTCACACTGGCCCTTAACTCTGTCTACAAGGCTGTCTGTCCTTAACCCTCCTATTCAGTGTTCTTCAACCTTCCTCTTTTGCGTTTCCTCCTTCTTCCTCTCCTAGAATGAGCTCCTATGCTCCGTTGGGAGAGTTGATCTCTCTTCAGACCTGTGCCGTCTAATGGCGGGTCTGAACTTTCCCTTGCTATGACCGTCAAAAGGCTGTTCTGGTCAGCTGATGTGACCGGCGGGCGCTGTGGCGACCTGGCGATGGCGACTTCCTCGCTGCGCGTCAGCAGGGTTGTGACTGCTGGTACCGTACGAAACTGATGCAACGTCTCGGGTTCCTCTGGTGTAGAGCCTCCGATTTCATGCTGGGTGTCTATTGGATCACGATCGACCTCAATAGCTTCTACCTTTGAAGAAAGGTAGGTAAGATCTGCCCCTGGCAGCGGTTCTGGACTCGCTCTTCCCCTACCAATCTGAAGCGGGACAGAGCTCTCCAAAATAGCTCCTTGCAAATGCGTAAGGTCGCTTTTCTCACTCTTTTCTGGCCTGAAAAGTTGGTGAGATGAAACTGTAGACCACGGGAGCTCTCCGTCTAACACCCTGGTTCTACCTTCAACCTTGCCCTCCCCTGTGAGAGTTACTGGCGTCAGTTGGAATGTGTCCTGCAGTGACACTTGACGGTTTAAGATCCCGTTAGATCGCGGAGAATCTGAGTTAAAGCTCTCAGTAACTGGTTCCAATGTTCCGTGAAACGAATTGGAAAAGATAGCCAATTTTTCAGGCTGCTCGTTACAAGAGTCGTTTCCTGTAAACGAGATACGAGAGTTGTGGGGCCCATCTCCGTCTATAGGCAAACGGATACTCAGATCACTGTCCTCCTCCGTTTGAGTAAAGTGCTGGTCGGAGGGGGCTCCAGGGCTGGTTGGAACTATATGCTCGCTCAGACCGCTATCTTGTGCCCTATGAAGATGGCGCTGGTCGTTGACATATGTAATACTGCTCTTGTCAGTATGTTCCTCACTTGAGGAAGCTAATACCATCGGGGGCCTAATTCCCGACAACAAAGAGTGTACTTCCGGAATCAGAGGCGTCTTCACCACTGTTTGGCCGGTTGGCTGAACAGGGCTGGCGGGCGAATTTGCCTCTGCAAATAACATACCGCTGTCGTCGGAGGCATTGAACCTCTCCTTAGCACGACAGTTATGTTCGAGCTCTCTCGGGGCTTCGTGAATTAGGGGTTCTCCTTTTTCACGTTTCTGGCCTGCAGTAGGCCCCCTTGCATCAGCAAGGATCGGTGTGGTCGGGTTCCCCAAAACCAAATATGGGTTACCGAGAATGAAGTCGTAGGCCGGCTGAGCCGTTACAGCTGCCTTGATGGTGCCAGACACGAACCTACATTTCACCTCAATATTGGCTACCGGAAAGCACTGTGAAGTCCCTTTCCTTAAAACTCCACCAATATTCACTTTTTCCTTCGTCATCTGCCAGGGCTTCACCAGATGTCGGGCGACTATGCTGGGGTATGTAAGCCCGCTGTCAAATAAGCATGTAGTCTCAGTCCCGTTCACTTCTGCTGGCCCGCTGTTGGAAAACAACTTCTCTGACTGGAAGGGTTTCCACTTCTTCCCTTGTTTCACCCTCACAGGCCTTAAACAAGCCATCTGATGAGCGGGTTGTTTGTTTGGGCACCGTGTTGTCCAATGAGAAGTAGTCCGACAGAACCTACAATATCTCTCATTATCTCCCCGGTTCCTGACGGGTTCATGAGAAGTCGGCCCCTGTGTTCTGTTAGGCGGCTGGGAGCGCATGTTATGACTGGGAGGGGGCTCCTTGCGAGACGGCCCTTGCGGTTGGTGAGCTGAAGAGGAAGGCGAATGCGATGAAGATGCTCCTTTGTCCGGGGCTGGCAGGTCAGGGTGTTTTCTTTTCTGGCCCAGTACTTCGGCCTGGGCCGTCTGGAACCTTTCTGCAAATAGAATAATCTGGTCCAGTTGCTGGGCGCCCTGCTCCGCCAGGTACTTCCTTAAGTCCGGAGACATGTTGGCCTTTATCTGTTCGCACATGATGAGCTCTTCGAGTCCTTCAAACGATTTAGCCAAACCCGACAACTCTCTCCAGCGAGTGAGGTAATTCCTCAGCCTCTCCGCGAACTGGGGAAAACTTTCTCCTTTCTCCAGTCGACTTTCCCTAAACATCGTTTGGCACTTCCGGGGAGTCCATTGGAATCGCGGTAACAGGGCGTTCCGCAGAGCCTCAAAGTTACCGTGGTCATCTACCAGCATCTTGCTATAGACCTCATACGCATGTCCTCTTAGAGATTGAGATAATTTGAGACACCAAAGACTATCATCCAGCCCGTATGCCTTTGCCATCCGTTCAAATTTTTCTAAAAATACCTCAATTTTCTCATTCCCGTTAGGAAAAGAGTCCATCGGAAAATTCATGGCTGCCATCCGGGGCCCTCCGTTTCCTGAGGTGTCTGTTGCCCCTGCTCCGGGAGAATCTCCGTTAGCCGAACTGCCTTCCGAAGATCGGTACTGCAGTTCCAGTGAACGCAGGGCAAGTTCATGCTGTCTCTCTGCTGCCTTCTCCCTCTCTTGGGCTTCCCTCTGTGCTAACTTCTCCTGGGCTTCCCTCTGTGCTATCTTCTCCTGGGCTTCCCTCTGTGCTATCTTCTCCTGGGCTTCCCTCTCTGCTATCTTCTCCTGGGCTTCCCTCTCTGCTTTTCTCTCTTCTTTCTCTGCTTCCAATTTACGCAGGTCTTTCTCCGCTTCCCTTTTCTCTCTCTCCGTCTGCCGGTCCTGTTCCCTCATAATGTAAGCCCTAGTCTCGGCCTCATTCATCCCCATGCTTTTAGCTGCGTCCTTCCATGCAGTAAGTAGCTTGACCAATTCAGCCATCTTACCTGACAAATCAGCAGTACTCACAACGAGGGGAAATGACAAAAAAGGAACAAGAAAAATTTACTGTTACCTACTATGAATATGCTGTCGCAAAAACCCGCACTCAGACTAGCACCAAGTCTGACTAATAACTACCTGAAAAAAAATTCAAGTTATCCAGCTACCCAAAACCCGAATTTACTTTCCTGTCAAGAAAAAAATTCCATTAGCCATCAATTACTTCTAAGTCATAAACAACCTTACAACCACTATCCTCTATACTAACTGGAACCTGTGGAAAAAAACTTATAGCTGGATCAGTCTTAATATAGCTCAAGTCTAGGGGATTTTTTTTGAAATCTATTTCCAGAACTTTCTACAGAGACAATCTATGAATCTAGAATTGATCCCAACAAAGATGATCCCGGACGAGCCCCCACTTTGTCACGAAATGGATTTAGGACTAGAGACTGTCTACGTATAGTGACAAGGCAATAGTAAGAAGAAAGACTGAAATGATAGATTCAGATAGAAATATAGTGCAAACTGTGAAAGTTGAGACCATTGGCTCCGAGGTTGAGAACCGAGGTTGATTCTTTCCTCGCCACTTCGGACGTTTAAATTGCTATGGCCTCGAACCCCCTCTAACTACCCTATGGGGATAAGGTTCAATTAAGATTCACAAACACCAAGGTACAGACAACATATAGCTACTGTACTAAAGGAAATGACTGATGCCAGCTACAATTTATACAAGTTTATTATACACCTATAAACAACAAACATATGCATGTCCCATACATCAAGTGCGAGGATGCACTCCTGAAAACAAAATCAAGCACAGTTTAAAAAATGCATCCACCCCAACCCTTCTCCCACAATTGCAACCTGTATGGAGAAAGAAGGTAAGGTTAACTGAAATGAACTACACTGCACTTGATGTCGCCTACACTCCAAACTAGCTGTTCTAAATTCTAACTCTAACTCTAAGTCCACTGATAGCTGGAACGACGGCGAAGTGACTACACAATCTCTGCACAGACTTCGGTTCTACACAGCCTATCCTGGAATCTCCTGAACACAACTAACTGCACCTCTAAACTTCAGCAGCTGTCCTCTGCTATGATTCACCAAAACTAACAGTTCTGCCTATCTGTGCTGACTTCAGTAGAGAGAATGTTTACCCTATCTCTCTCCACTAACTCTGGACTTGATGACTGAGGGTTAACAAAACCCCACTGGATTCTGGACTGGAACTGTAGCGGACTTCTACCACTCGGAAATTACCTGCCCGAGTACCTATAACTGGGCTGTCGGCTTTATTATGGCCGTGAAGAAACGAACACAAAATTACCACACCGCTGGCAGCCTGCCAAATCTGCGTGTGTAACGAGCGTCAGAGCTCAGGATTTATCCACAAAAATCCTATTCGCTGGAAAATGTCTTCCCCTGGTTGGGAAAACGTATTTTCTTCCTCTCCGTCCACTACTGGCAACTAACGTAAAACCCTTGCGGTTCTGCGAATGCCCCAACTTTGCCGTGGGAGAAATTTTGTGGTCTCAAAATTCCGCTCTCATTCCCACAAAAAGCCGGCACCTGCAAATCTCGAATGTCCAACTGAAGGCAATCGACTTGACTGGCAACCCGGCTTTGGCAATTTTTTTTCATTTAAAGAGAAAGAAGCTTATGAAATATAGGCCTTTTATAATCAAGACCCCCACGCGCCGACTTCATGACGTCATATGCGCGGCGTGGTTCTTAAAGCCAATGGGCGCTCTGCATTTCAACTGCAGTTAGCTCTCCGCCAATCAGAACCTTAGATCTTTCTGATGCAACCAGTCCCCGCTAGACAAAGAACCGGGAATTGGTCCTAGCCCTATACTGCGGAAATGAAGCAAAAAATGGCCGCAAATAATTTAACTCCCGAAAAATGCGTATATGGCCACGCAATATCTTTAAAAAAAGACAATCTGGTGCCAATCCTGATCTAGCATCTATAATCTTTCTTCTAGAAAAATACTGTCTAATTCCCTACACCCCCATTCTAAACACATAAAGAAGAACCATAAAGCAGATGAGATCAAACTCCCTCGTGATCTCATCTTGAAAAAACGTAAATAATAGAAGGAGAAGAAACATGGAGAAGGATTTCCTGTAATCCCTCCTAAAAATAGTGAACAAAATGCAAGGAGAAAAAGACATGGGCCATTTGAAAGACAGGATCTCAGTACTTTCGTCACAGGTGTTACTATGCATCCTAAGTAAGTAAATGTGTCTGTCTGTTCTAACTTCTGGTTCCTTACTGTTATTGGCTCAGGATTGCCCATATTTAGTGTCATGACCTCTGTCTTCTTCAAATTGATGTTCAGGCCAACCTGCTGGCCATACTTATTCAGTCTATCGGTTTTGTCTTGAATGTGTTGATGTGAATGCGCGAGTAGTGCAATGTCATCTGCATATTCCAGGTCTTCCAGTGTAGAAAACGTTGTCCATCTAATTCCTCTTGGACTGCCCTCCGTTGTCTGGCACATCACCCAATCTATGACTGTCAAAAATAATGTTGTTGATAAGGAGCATCCCTGTCGTACTCCTGTTTTCACTTCGAAAGTTAAGTGTTAGTAAAAAGCGAGAACTTGTTGAGGATGAAAAGGAAAGTGGTAATGAGGAAAGGAAACGTAAGTATAGAAAATACGACGAAGGTTACTTAGATTTTGGTTTCACGTGCACTCTTGTGAACAATGAAGAGCGTCCACATTGTGTTTAGTGTTTCAAAGTACTCTCTGTCGAATGTATGCTGCCTAGCAAATTGAAGCGCCATTTAGAAAGTGTTCATAAGAATGACGTGGGCAAACCAAGAGAATATTTCTCTAGAAAGCTGAGTCAAATGAAAGAACAAAAATCAGACAATAAAATAGATTTTAGTGCAGATATTGTTTCTATAATTCAATGACACTTATCTCAACTCAGTGTTCATTTTGAAAAATACTTTCCTGAAAACTGTGACAGGTTTCAGTGGGTCCTAATTCCCTTCAGTAGTGATGCTCCTTCAGTACTGCAGAAGAGGAAGAAATGATAGAACTTTCATCAGATTCTTCACTATAAGCGAAGTTTCCATCCATGGCATTGCCAAAATTTTGGTATTCAGTAAAACAGGAGTTCCCAAGCTTGAGCAAGAGAGCACTGAAGATATTAATTCCTTTTGCAACCTACTATCTCTGCGAGGCTGGGTTTTCAGCAGTGGCTGTCATAAAAACCAAGTTCAGATCAAGACTTGATATGGAGAAGGAAATGAGGGTATCTGTATCTCAATTGGTGCCAAGATTTGACAAGCTGTGTAACAACAAGCAAGCTCAAGTTTCACACTGAGGTGACTGGTACTTTATTCATCATATTTTTTTTTTTAGTTTTACTGTACAAGTTTTTTGTTATTGAGATTGAATCATGAGTGCAGTATATCAGTGAATGATTTTCAGACAAAAATTTTAAAAAATGTTAGAAAGAAACTACTTTATCTGTGCTGTTTTCTTTTTTATAGTAAGGGTTTTCAAAGTGCACTTTGTGTATATTTTTTTCTTGTACGTGTAATTTTTTCACAGATTGTCCAACTGCATTTTTTAAAAATTACATTTAAAAATTACATCATTTAAAAGCCTTTCCAAAGCTCTCCTGCTCAAAAAAAGTTAGGCTAAATGTCAAAACATCGCTAGAGTTTTTACCAGTTATCCCACAGGGGAGCCGCAGAAAGAATGTAGTTGGTGAGGGGAGCCATGGACTCAAAAAGGTTGAAAACCGCTGTCTTATGAGATTCAGATAAAAACACCACATATCAATAACAAATCAGTGAGTTTGAAAGATGAGAGGCATGAAAACTGAACAAGTGATTATTTGGTGTATCACAGAACAAAATATTCCTCCAAGCACACCAAATCCTGAGAGATCTTACCTTAATGGTTTCCTGTCTATGCACACCTTAGCCTGGCAGTCTTTGAGAAAAGAAGGGGGACTTTCTGAGACCACATGCTGTACTCTGAGTCTTGTTTTCAGGTATTCTACAAACCGCTTCATGAAACCAACAAAATGTTCAGCATTGCGAATATTTCCTGGGATGGCCTCTGTTGGAAAAGAGCAAAAACAATCACCCTGTCAACTGTATTTTCCAGTTTTCAGAATATGGAAAAATAAACCAGTACAAAACAAACACAAGAAACAAAACCATTAAATTACAGTATATAAATAAAGTTTAAGGACTGGTTACAGTATCACATATCATCTGGTGAGATAATTATAACAGCATTTCTCAACCAGTGGTGCACAGGTCCCCCCAGGAAGCAGCCTCTTAAAAAAAAAAAAAAACATCATTCATTTCGACGTGATACCCCGTCTGAACGTCTAGTCTACAGTGTCTACCATATCTGTATTTCAGATAGTCTACGTACTATGCCCCGTGTAGTTCCCACGGGGAACTCTAATGACACAAAAAAAGAATAGAACTACTGCACCCTCAGGCATTGTCGTACAAGACGACTAATAAGAGGTTGTGCATGAGGCTGGCAACCTCATCGTGTCAAATAAATTGTTACAGAAACCAGCATGGCAGGAGCATGAAAATGTTTGGTGCAGGCTTCCTGTAGTCAGACCAGCCTGCAGTGGTGGTTATGTGGTTTGTTAGCAGCAAACATGAAAATAATAATGATGATGTACTACACGCATCTAGATAATTAGTGGGCCCTTTCATTAGGCTCGTGCTTTCTAAAAGGTTGATTTACACTGCAAGACAGCTTCTGTTTGTTTTTTTTCCTTTCTTTTTTCTTTCTTTTTTTAAACTTTTAAAATTGTATCAGTTCTGTGTTCTGCAGATTTTACATTGCCTTGCATAGCTCTCAGGGGGCTCTGAGAAAATTAAGAAATAATAAAAACAGCTCCCACAAGCATGTTGAACGAGGTGACTAAAATTAAACTGAGCATGAGTCTGACAACCTAATCACGTAAAACCAGAAACCACCACCAGGTATGGCGTCCGCCTCAGATTCTAAAGGTACCAGGTTCGATTCCCAGTAGAGGAAATATAAGTTATAGAAAACTTTTTTCAGAACCAGTGGTCCTATTGATGTCACATTCTCCCCTGGTCTCCTGGGTAGTGAGATCGGATGCCTAGCCTTCTTGGATAAGGGCGAAAAAATATGAGGTCATGCGTGCAAGTTGTGCATGTTAAAAATCCCACGGCAGTTGGAAATTGCAAAGACTAGGCTGTAAAGCAGCTGTCCTGGCAAAATTTAAAAATTAGAAACCACTCACCACAAAAATATTTATAGAATGTGAGATTCCTATTGGGATTCTTGCCGGTGCTATGGAGTCTGTGCACTGTGCTGAGATCCTCCTTGTGTGATCTAAGGGAGGAAATCAGAGCACTGATGGAGTTGTCCATGTGCAAAATAAGATGGTCCTTAAAAAACCAAACCAAACCAAGCAAAAACTGACTGCTTTGACGGTCGGCGGCTAAGGATCAAAGAAGAAGAAACCAAGCAATGTGTATCTTAAACGTTTTCATCTGACACAATAAAAATGATATGAATGTTTTTAACCGTAACTCTGAAGCAACAACACTCTTCTGGCCTCCCCTAATCGTTATGAGTATGTGATACGAGGAACTTCATCATACATTTGAGTATTACATCTGTTATCTAAAGATGTAGTACATAAACAATCAAGCATTACAAGAGAATGATAGATAACCATGACTACTACAAGTTTGTTTTTACCTTGCAGGATTTCATCTGGAATTACTGTGAATAAACATGAAGGAAAATACATCGTAAACGTTTCAGTTGTACCGGTGAACAAATAAATATTTAAAGGTCATTACATATCTTTCACATACGGTATTAATGACTGCAGTAGAAGCCCAGCTAAGCTGCACTTTGGCTGAGTCTAAATATTTATTAAGATTAGACTTTCTTCTACTTTACATATACAAAATATTTTTATAGGATATTTCATACAGTGTCTGCAAGATAATACTAAAGAGCCCTACCTTCTAAAATGTAAAAAGTATAAACAATAAAGGACTGTCAATCAATCACTACCTTTTAGCTCCTGAGGAGCATAGGCCTTCAACAAACACATGCCAAGTCTTCCTGTCCTGTGCCATCTGCTCAAGTTCTTTCCATGTCTTCCTCATCATTTTCACCTCTGTTTCCAGTTCTCTTCTCCATGTGTTGTTTGGTCTACCTCTGCCTCTCTTTCCCTGTGGATTCCAGAACAAGGACTGCGTTGTAATGCTATCAACAGGTTTCCTCAATGTGTGTCCTATCCATCGCCAGCATCTTCTTCTCAACTCTTGTTTCACTATCACTTGTCTGGTTCTTGTCATCAATTCCACATTTGTGACTTTGTCATACCATTTCAGTCCTTCTATTCTACGCAAGCACCCATTTATAAAAATCTGTAGCTTTTTGGTTGTTGTTTTTGTTGCTCTCCATGTCTCAGAGCCATACAATAGGACTGACTTCACATTTGAGTTGAGGATCCTTATTTTCATGTTGGACTTGATTTCTCTTGTTCTCCATGTTTCCCAATGCAGTGAAAGCTCCTCTTGCTTTTTGTATTTTATTTTGATATCATTGTCCCTTCAACTTTGTCTATATTACTGCCAAGATATGTGTATGATTCTACATCCTTTAGTGGTATTTCCTAAAGTTCAACCTTGTTACCATTTCTTGCATTTATTCTCATAATCTTTGTCTTTTCCGTGTGTATTTTCAGGCCCACTTGTTGTGACCTCTCATCGAGAATTTTCATTTTCTCTTGCACCTGATTATGTTTATGGGACAGAAGAGCCAAGTCATCTGTAAAATCCAGATCATCAAGCTGTTTAGTCAGATTCCACTGGATTCCATTTCTGTTATGTGATGTCGATGTTTCCATTTCTTCTTACTAGCAATATAAACATCGACATCACACAACAGGAATAAAGGACTGTACTAGTAGATTATTTACAATTATGCCATTCTTCTTCCATCATAGAACAGGCAATAAAGTTAGATATACCTAATGCAGTACATAACATAGTGAAACAGTATTCAACAAGAACAAAAATATGTGAAAGCTAGTAAAGAAAATCTTAGAATATAAATTTTTAATACTGTAATCAGCACTTATCCATTGGTAAAAAAAAAAAAGTATGCAAAACTTAAATAAAGCAAAAGCAAACAAATGGTGGAATCTCAAAAGAGGGAAAATAATTTATATCACATGAATTTACGAATAAAAAATGTAATATTGCACTGACATTCACACACTCTGTGTGCCCGAGCACTCAAGTGCATGTGCACACACACAATAATTTTTTATTTTATTTACTTCTTTCTTTATTTATTAAAGTAATACAAAAAGTATTAGCAATTAAAGTATTCAAAAAAATCGTACACTATTAGAAGTCTTAACCAGCTGATGTACAATACAGGATAAATGATGGGGGAGGTAACTATGCCAGTAAGTAAATGGTGACAAACTGATCATATTATTTGTGAGTACAGACACCAAATATGCTAAAAATAAGTTATCAGGGGTTCAGCATTTGTAGCCCTTAATTTAAAAAACATATATAAGAATGAGTCATAAAGTACCCATATTGTTTTTGTTTTATTTCGCTGTTTTAATTAATGCTACACTAAAAGCAAATGTTCCCTTTTTAGGCAGCTTAACCAGTTATCCTTGCTTACATTCTGCTGGTATCTCTTCCCTTTCCCAGATTTTACCAAAAGCAAATCTGTAAGATTATAATTTCTCCACGTTTTACCTTCTCCTCCCCCCCCCCCCCCCAATCCCACTTTACAAGGGTAGTCCAGTGATGCACTAATTTCTGACTGCCCTCTGATGAGCTGTTTTTTAACCTAGTGCACGCTACACGTCATATGCTGCACACTTTTCTCACTGTCAAACTCTTTTATTGAATAGTTAGTGAGGGAACCCATCATGCACAAACTCTGCGAAAGCCTAGTCTGTCTTAGAAGTATTTTGGTAGTTACTTTATAATTTGCTATTTTTAGGACTATTTCAATTGTTACCTGATTTTTAGTTTTGCAAATTTACCATACATAATGAAAATGCTTTCTCATATAGGAACCCATATACACCACACACATACACACTTGAATCTGTTTACTTACTGTTTTGTTACTACAGAATCACTCATCCACACAAAATGGTTCCTTTTTTTTCCCAACCACATTAAAAAATGCAAACAATTAAAGGTTTACCTGCTGCTAAATTAAAGACTGGTCTAAAAAGACCAACACGTTTTTTTTTTAAATCTAAAACCACATAGATAACTGAGATAATTTCAACAAGATATATAACAACTGATGACACTTTCATCCTTCCCAGAAGGCAAAGGGTAAGGAATGTAAGTGCAGATGTAAGTAAACCAACTTTTAACTGTTTACAGTAAAGTATAAATACAACTATGTTTCACGTATGATGTGATGCTAGATGTAAACATAATACCTGGGTTTGCAAGGACAACATCTGTTTCCCTGGCAACGTGCGCCTCCCGCAAACCATCAACCATTCTTTGGTACTCATTCTTCAGTCGGTCTTCATCAACATCTTTAATTCTTTAGAAAAGAAATAAAAATAGATGGTGTATATATTTTTATTTAGGAAGCTGAAATTTTTCGGTCATATAAAAAGACATAATAGTCTGGAAAAAACAGTGATGGAAGGCATGGTCCCTGGAAAAAGGGGAAGGGGTCGACCTAGACGACGGTGGACCCAGGACATCACAGAGAGTCTGAACTTGTCTTTGGCTGATGCAGGTCGACTTGCCCAGAATCGTGATGCGTTCAGAGCAGCTGTAATGGAGACAACGTTCTGGAAAGAATACGTCACATGATGATGATGATATATTTATGGAAAAAATGTTAGGAGCAAAGTAATAAATAAATAATTTCAACTGCAACATATTTTTTTTTTATAATTACCGTATATACTTGAGTATAAGTTGATCCGACTGTTAGTCGACCCCTTGACTTTAGGACTTAAGCATGGTCCAAAATTAAAGATCTGATTATAAGTCGAATGAGTTTTTCGTCAATTTTGAATTCCCACATTGCACTAGAATGTCCTTGGCTTTCTACAAATATTTTTTCAGTTTCAGTGTAACCCTTTCCCATTTAAAATGCTTGAAATCCAATTCTCAACCCTTTGAAAATAAAGTTTGTTCCTTCGTTCGCCATGAAAGTCTGATTACTGTTGTCGGTTATTGCTAAGTAGCAAAGAGATCTCAGTATTTAGCGAGACCCGAGTTATAGATTTCCATTACATTAACAAGCTTCTGTTTTTTGTTTTTTTTTATAAAGGAGATTGATATTTATGATTTTTTTAAACCAAGGTTTTTTGGGCGGTCGAATATTTGCTTTGGTATCCAGAAGTGACTTGTTATTTGATCAGAATGCTAAGTAGCAACGAGATCTTGGTATCTAGTCAGACCTGAGTTATAAATAGATTTCTGATAGGCCTACATTAAAATAATTCTGTTTTTCTGAGTTTTTTTCCAGAGGCGATCAATATTATGGTTTTTTGTGATTTTTTTTTTTAGTCTAGGCTATCCTGGCAGTCAAATATTTGCTTTAGGATCTAAGAAGTACTTGTTATTTGATCAGTATGTGTGACAGTACGGACTGTTACGTCGGATTAACACTAAGGTGCTGCCACTTAATTATAGTTAGGGTAAGAATACTTAGCAAGATTAAACACTAAGTATTTGAGCGTGTCTAGTTAGTGTAATAACACTAGTCACAAATCCTATGAGTGATTTAATTAAAGTGTTCAGGAATGACGTCATCGAACTTGGGGTAGAATTGCTCAGTAGCTAGGACGGAAGTGATGGTTTGAGAGAAGGGGGTTAATTGAGTTGGTTTTAGGCACGAGACGAGCGAGGCAGTGATTTTGGGGTTTGGACCATCTTGTAAGTTCGATGGCTGTGTGTTATTTCTTGGGATGACTGGTTTGTATACCACAGAAGCACATGTATTTATGAACTATTATGAAGTTGTCAGAGTGTGCAGACACTTAATAAAGGCGTTCATTCATATTTAATCCAGCTTGAACTTATTTCCTGAACGTCAGTTTGTTTACATCAGGTAATAGAGAAAAGAATATTACCATATTTTCGACGATCATGCAGCCTAAAACATAAACACAGTTACGAGTCTCCAAAAGAACCACCTGGGTTATGTTCCAATTCCTATTCTGTAATCACCACCTCTGGCAGTCGCCAGTAAAACAACAGATGAACATTGATAAAAGATTCCACCCCATTCTCACCCTGTCACACTAGACTTGATTTGTCACCGTGACCAAGCCCAGTCACATCTAACTTGATTCGGTGCCGTTCCCGTCCACTCCCCCGGCCACATAACTTGATTTGGTGCCGTTGACCAGCTCGTAACTGCCATTTTACGATGGATTCAGCTACTTGATTTGATGCCCGTGACCAGCTCGTAACTGTTTTTTTTAATGATGGATTCACCCATTCAACAGCTAGAGCATCAAGTATTTTTGTTGCAAAAGAAAAACCACCTGCTTCAACAACAACTGTCACAGCAACAAACAGCTGCTGGAAGGGCACACTGGAACAGTCTCAATAAAAGACACTGTCGAATTACAGTGAGAAACGTTATCAATGAAATCAAACAAGGAAAGATATTTGAAATAAATAATGTTACGAGTGACAAACAAAGATGTTTGATAACGACAGAAAATGGACTAAGAGCCAGTAACACAGTGGAGAAAAACCTTTAACAGACGTTATCATTCCTGTTCCATCGCTGAGGTTCATATCCCTCCAACTGAGCTGTACTCACGTATCCTCTCCCGTGATGCTCGCTTGGCTGAGTTACCCTCCGTTACTCCAGGCCTCTTTCATGCTTCGCTTCAGCATGATATTATTTTACCTCCTATTACTGCCGCAACTCCTGTCCATACCTCCCTTCCTCCCCCTGTTCACCTCTCTTCTGATCCCACTTTTCCTCCCCCTATTCACCTCTCTTCTGACCCTGCTTTTCCTCCCTCTGTTCACCTCTCTTCAGACCCCGCTTTTCCTTCCTCTGTTCACCTCCCTTTAGACCCCGCTTTTCCTCCCTCTGTTCATCTCTCTTCTGACCCCGCTTTTCCTCCTTATGGTTATTTTCCTCCGCCTCCCTCCGACCTTGATACAGAACACGAGTCTGACTCTTCAGATGTTAAACCTTCTCTTTCTCCTTATGGTTATTTTCCTCCGCCTCCCTCCGACCTTGATACAGAACATGAGTCTGACTCTTCAGATGTTGAATCTTCTCTTTCTCCTTATGGTTATTTTCCTCCGCCTCCCTCCGACCTTGATACAGAACATGCGACTGACTCTTCAGATGTTGAACCTTCTCTTTCTCCTTATGGTTATTTTCCTCCGCCTCCCTCCGACCTTGATACAGTACAAGAAAAGTACCAGCTTGACATAGAATCAGAATTTGATTCGTCAAGTGGGGAGGATAGAGTTATGGGCCCCGACGAAATTGGATACAGGTCGGATGAGCTCCAGCATATAACGGACGACGAAGGCCGTAGAATTTATTGGCCGAAAAAATGAGATTAGTGATCTTGACTCTTCCCCCGATTATTCTTCTTTTGATATTGGACCTGATGTTCCTCTTCCCTCAGCTCGTTTTCTCTTTAGACGTCGTCATCCAAAATTCATTTACGATTCTGTTCCCTTTCCTAAGCCCCTTCACCAGCGAGCCGCCCATGTACGAACCCGTTTTCGTCGCTCCCGTGGTTCTGTTCATTCTCCTTACCGTAGTCCCTCTCCTCCGCCTCTCCCTCCCCCTGTCACACCTCCGTCCCGTAGATTACGTATTCCCCTCCGTTATCCTTCTGCCGTTCCACAGCCTCCACTCCGTCCTTCCCGTCATGTCATTGTTCCTTCATCCCAACCTACACAGTACGATCCTCGCCTGTTATTGTAAGCCATTGAAAGATTGGAAACAATGAACATTTTTGCAAAGATGTTTACAAATTGAACTGCACTTACCTCCAGATGCCGTCTCCGGTCAGGATGACATTTCCTGCCCTGCTATTATGACGCGTTGATGACATCATATTGCATTATGATTGTTTGAATTTTCAGTTATTGTTACACCGACACTCATACATGTGATTTAACTATTTGCCCATTTATATATTCTATACCATTGTCCATTGATTACCATGTTTCCATTCCATTCATTGTTTCCGGTTATTGTTACACCGGCAAAGTCATTTTTTTTAATGAGAATTACCCATTTTGCCCATACTTTGCCACCAAGTTCTGTGGTTCTATTTCCATTTGTTCCATTCATATTTTTTTTTCATCACCCACTTCAGTGAAGTGTAGGGTGACAGCCATTTTGGGCTTCCGCTATATTTTATGTGCACCCGCCATATTTTTTTTGCCAGTTTTTCCTTGCGACGTTAACTCGCTTGTCATGTTATTTTATGTTTTATGATTCGCACAAGTGTGAGAGATATTGATGACTATCAACCCATAACGCGTTTTGTTAGTTCGTTGATGATTGTTAGTTACTGTTCTATTTTGCCCATATTTTTGTTTTGCCACTTATTAGTACTAATTGTAGCTACCATATACCTCCATAGTTTTTTTTTTTCCATGTGTCCCTCGTTTATGTTATGTCCATCAGTCCCTACCCCTTCATGATCGATTTTTGTGTGTGAAATGTTAATGGTGTTATTTCATCCATCATTCCCATCTATTGTTTATTGTAGTCCTTCAGACATGATTTATGGTGGGATACATGAATCCCAATAATTTTTTTTTAGAGTTAGTAAATTTTTTCTAGGGAATAAAGTGTCTCCTACGGGATACACTTTAGTGGCCCCGGGCGTATGTGACAGTACGGACTGTTACGTCGGATTAACACTAAGGTGCTGCCACTTAATTATAGTTAGGGTAAGAATACTTAGCAAGATTAAACACTAAGTATTTGAGCGTGTCTAGTTAGTGTAATAACACTAGTCACAAATCCTATGAGTGATTTAATTAAAGTGTTCAGGAATGACGTCATCGAACTTGGGGTAGAATTGCTCAGTAGCTAGGACGGAAGTGATGGTTTGAGAGAAGGGGGTTAATTGAGTTGGTTTTAGGCACGAGACGAGCGAGGCAGTGATTTTGGGGTTTGGACCATCTTGTAAGTTCGATGGCTGTGTGTTATTTCTTGGGATGACTGGTTTGTATACCACAGAAGCACATGTATTTATGAACTATTATGAAGTTGTCAGAGTGTGCAGACACTTAATAAAGGCGTTCATTCATATTTAATCCAGCTTGAACTTATTTCCTGAACGTCAGTAGGAAGTGTCGTTTGTTTACATCAGGTAATAGAGAAAAGAATATTACCATATTTTCGACGATCATGCAGCCTAAAACATAAACACAGTTACGAGTCTCCAAAAGAACCACCTGGGTTATGTTCCAATTCCTATTCTGTAATCACCACCTCTGGCAGTCGCCAGTAAAACAACAGATGAACATTGATAAAAGATTCCACCCCATTCTCACCCTGTCACACTAGACTTGATTTGTCACCGTGACCAAGCCCGGTCACATCTAACTTGATTCGGTGCCGTTCCCGTCCACTCCCCCGGCCACATATGCTAACCGTGTGGCCAAATCAGATGTTAATATTGAATAAGGGCCCGATTTATCCTGTGACAGAGACACTGACAAAATTGAATCTAGTGAAAGAAGTAATGGTATTGCTGATAGATCAAACAAAGGAAGCTGGTCAACAAGGCGTACTCCCATTGAAATTAGTGTCTTAATAGGAGTTCGAACATATATTTACTTATGCTATTTTGATAAAAACATTTAATGAAGCAGCAAGTTTATATGTGAAGGATATGAGTGTGCGGCTGTAAGGGTGTGGGACAACACTGACCAGTTTCATTAATCTTTTTTGTTTTCACTTGAGTATAAGTAGGGGGTACGTTTTTTAAGGTCCAAAAAGGAAAAAAATTTCTCGACTGTACTCGAGTACATACGGTAAGCATTACACTAGCGAGCACTCTTCACTGCTGTTATTGACCAACATGAGTCAGTAATGAAGAGCTTCCTTTCAAAGGTAAGTCAGTCAGCGTTGTTAAGATGAATCAAAATTTTAAGGTAATAACAAATTCAGTTATCAGATTTTAAAATAAAAAGATCTTATTTACAGCAGCAATTTTGTTTGCAGGTGACAATAAGGTATTGTATTGTAACTGTTTTACAGGAAAAAAACTAACAAAGCATCTAAACTGTCAAGATAAAATTCCAGATGTTCATGAAGAAAATTCTAGATGTGCATGTAAGATAATATTCTAGATTAAACTAAAAGGAACCATATTTACATGGTGTGTTCCTTGTGATTCCAATGTGACAGGCAATATTTTTTTCACTCATGGTAAATTAACAGCATGATCGTAACATTACATCTCAATCAAGGCAACATTAGAAATAAATAACAACCACCAACATCTTAATGACAAAAGTACCAGTAATAGTACTAGTCTCTTGCGGCAAAGCTGATGGGTTCAAATCACAGTACTGACATGCTCCAGTCTACCCAGCTGTAAATGGGTACCTGACTCTGCTCTTTGAGTTGGGGAAGGAAAAAGCAGTGACGAAGGGAACTGGTCACCCCACCTCTCGATGCTGGACCTAGTATGGTGAAATCTCTAACACTTTACTCCCCTATGGCAGTATCTGCTATGGGACTATCTTTACTTTGACCTTTTACTAGTAATACAATTTTAACCATCAATTACAACAAAATATTAAAGCAGTGACTTCACCTATCGAGCTACTGCTAATAGTAATAATTATATGATACATGTGTTATATATCACACTGCTACTACACGCCTACAACAGAAGAAGATCTGGTATTAAGCCAAAGGTGGAAGGCAGATGGATAGACAACAATGCAGAAATCCTACAATAACACAGGTTCGCTGCAGCCAATGCAACACACTCGGTTCAAGAAGGGAACCATCTTCTATGATAGTTAATGGCAAGTGTGTATCAAACAAGTAAAAGCAAGGATATCATGCTACTACAACAATGTTACAGCAAAGATAACATTAGACTAGGAAGTATTTATTGAAATTGTTGAATTATTTGATTTGGTTTTTTTTTCTTGTTCCGTATTTTTACTCGCTTATTTATGCATGGAGGCATATCTGGAGTCAACTTATATGACCACCAGCTAAGCACAATGCTACAGTATTCAAAAGTGAACCTGTCTGTGAGGCTAATTACACCCTCATTGACTCTTGAAATCATCCACACACTTGCAGGGATTCCCCCTGTGGTGAAACATGTTGAGAACCCAGCATTGCACAATGAGCTTGGAGGAGCCACTTGAGCCCCAGACGTAACTCTGGCTTTTATCTGGTTGCCTGCATGCAGGAGGATCTCACAATGGACCCCATGAAAGGCAGGGGAGCTGAGAAGTGGTTCTGTTTTTTTTTTTATTCAATCATCATTTTTTTCTGTGTGTATGCAATGTCCTTTGTCTTTTCTCTTGGCCCGTCTATATTTGTCTTTGTCACCTGTTTGTAACTGTGGCTGATGAAGGGTGAACCCTGAAACGCCCTTGTTTCCTGTGTACCATAAATTTGTAAAACTGATTCCATACCATTTTCTTTTATTTCATTTATATATTATTTATCCAACTACCATAATCACCAATATTAACACTAACATCTGTCGCGTGGTTATCCCAAACTGGACATTAATTGTCACAGCTCAGTTGGATAAGAAAGTTGTAAATTGAGAAATGTAAGAAAGATATATAGGATCTCAGAAGTGGCTCGTTAAATGTTAGATTCCTATACAAGTAAGGGGTGAATAGGAAGGCGAATATTCTCACAAAGAGATAATGTCTCAGAAGGGCACATGAGAATGGATTCTGTTTCCTTGCGACAAATCTCCCCTGTTATTCTTACTGAATATTATAATTGTTATTAAGCCCCCATCCTCTCATACTGAGGAAATGATAAATATATGGATTTAAGAGACAGTACATGTAAGAAACTCACTCGACCACTTGGTAGATGATATAACTTATGTACAGATATTTAATCCCTAAACCATATATATGACACAAAGAAAATGAAAAGATAAACGAAAATAATAATATGGACATAAACACTGAATGACTAAAAGTCCTAGTATGTCCTACTAATCATCATTTGCACTGGTGTGACTATCATGAGAGTTGCCTAACATTGTTGAATGTAATGTTCACTTTGTAATACACTGGAAGGCACTTTAAATATAGTTCCGTTAGTATTTAGGTGAAAGTTCTGGTTGGAATTTGGATAAGATCTCTGAGATTTCTTGAGGAAAATAATCCTTATGCTTTTGGACTTATCTGTAATCCGATGTTGTCAGCCCTGGCGCAGGTTGTTAGGTGCTGTCGTCCTGCAGCGATATGACATTACACGTGCGAGCGTTGATCTGTGCTCCTTTATGCTTAGGAGTTGACGAGATCTCTGGCTTTTGGTTCTGCTGCTCGGTCAAAAGACTGTCTGTCTGTTACCGTCAGGCGCCGGACTCTGAATTCTGCAACTGCGAATGTTGTCCGCTCAGAAACCTAAAAGTCTGCACAGAGTGAAATTATACAGCACCGCTTGGTTAATACCAAAGTGCTTGTAGTGTAGGATTCCCCGCCATGTAGATGCACTCGGCCCAGAAGTCGGGCGTGTAAGTGAAGTTTTCGTCTAAGCTTCTAGATTTTATGAATCTCTTCTCACGTGTTCTAAATCATTGGATGGGATATCACCGTTGCTGTTGCTCACGTCACTGAATTGTGAGGGGTGGGTGTTCCATCGTAATCACACGTAAATTCTCTCCCTGAACCTGAGATCGTGTGACGCAGTTGCGAACCGTCTTGCGTGAGAAAGCTTCCCCGCCCCGTAATTACTGGTTACTCCTAGAAGGCATACACGTGCTGGCTGATGCAATGAAATTTGACACTGGGGCGTTTTCCGTCAGGTCCCTCAAATAAGGTGCAATAAAGCAATGGATCTCTAGACTTTAAGACGCCTTTTACTCTTAATTAAGGTATATCCTCTGGCCATGTGTTATAACCTGGTGTTGATGCGTTTGCGATATTTGCTCAGTAACCATTAGTAAGCGCCGTGATGTCTGAGAAACGCTGACTACAGCGCCAAAAATACCGTAGTGTAACGTGAAAATTAATGAGAATAAAGGAGAGAGAGAAAGAAGGGAAGAGAAGGGAGACAAAGATGGAGAGAAGAATAGACCATGTTACGACATAGCCTCCCCCTTCAGTTTGACCTGCGGTCTAACATACTGAGGTCTGGTCTTCTCGATCATTCCTAAATTCGTTCTTCTCATCTTCACTTTCCTCGCACTACTCTCTTTCTTCTTCCACCAATGTAGCTGACATTCTCCTGGCAATGGGCCTGCATTAAAATCCTTCTCCGAGGATTTTAGAGGAGGACCGCTCTTTTAACACCGCCTCTCCCTTGAGGGGTGAGTGAAATAATAGTCTTCCACAAGGTACTTTGGGGTTCCCTCCCATTTCGCTCTGTATCCGCTCCTCTGTAAGGAGGTGTTCATATTCTGGCGCAGGGGTCACCTCTGACTGCTCCCCGGCCTTTCCTGTTACAGCAATCTCAGGCTGCGTCGGGCCTTTTAAGGTTCCTTCGTGATCTCCTTTAACTTGGAAGCAAATTATTTCCTCTTGTACAACCTCTTTCTTGAGACGAATTGAGAGTGAATTTTGTAGCATAGAGGACGCCTTAGAGATGTGCTGAATTCGGCCTGTCCCACACTCATCCATGAGCCAATGTGTGCGAAGTTCTGACTTTGAAGTCTTGATGTGCTTTTCCGAATCTTGTCCGGCTTCGACATTTTGCAGTGCTGAATGATAAGAGGTCGTACTTCTGCCTTCCCTGCTTGTGGGGTGGTTGTACTCCTTTAAAACTGCCTCTCCTGTGAGGATCGGAGAAACTAAATTCGGCAGTTTATTACCATCATGTATCAAGGGAGACGGTTCCCTGTGACACATTTTCACCTCCTTTTGCACAAGGATGGTGGATGGGGTTTGTTTTAATGGTTTAAAACCATGGATTCCAGGATTTGTATTCCTCTGACCTGTTTCCAGCTTCCCTCCAAAAATGTTGGAAATCGACATAGGCGTTTGAATTTCCCCGCCCTCCTCAGTCATGTTCACTACGGCATGTGCTGAGTTTCCTAAGAGCAAGTAACTCCCTCCTTGGGGTATGGGGAAAAAGCGTTCGTCTACTATTGCTGCGTTAATAAATCCTGTCTCATAATGAGATTCTAAGTGCAAGCCTGCAATGGGCAATTCCATCGGTTCCCCATGGAGCATAGGTGCATTTACCATTACATATTCCTCAGTAATTTCATCGACGTTTACGAGTGAGGATGAAGCAACTGCACTAAACCCGAGATCAGGTACAAGCAGACATATGACTCGTCTTCCATTGACGGTCGCATAACCTTCATTCAAAGGTTTCCTAAGGTCACCTCGGGACTTCACCGGGTTTCCTTTGCATGGCGGGCCTTGCGCTGGGCTGACAGTTTGTATGTTTCGGATTCGGTGCTTGCCGTTTTTATTACTGTGGTTAACCGATCGGAAAGACTTACTAATATTGCTCTCCATCCCATACATCTCCGAAGCTATTTCATGCTTTATGTTGGTCCTGTTTTTATTCAGAGGGTGAATGTTGTGAGTCGTAGAGAAGGTGGAAGTGGGTCTTTCCAGATCATCCGCCTTTGCACGCTTCTCCTTCTCAGAGTGATCCTGATGCCTTTGTTCTGAAAGCCGCCCCTCTTCTCTTTCTGGTAATAGGGTTTGACTAACAGACCTGACTCTCTCTGGTACAGTTTGAGGTGCTACCTGCGGGAGTAACTTAACTGACGGAGGTGAGGGGCTGGAGGAAGCCGGAGAGTTTGCACTCAATGGCTAACTCTGTGAATTCATCCAATTCCATGTCGTTAGTGTGTTGACCCAGTTACTATTTTTAGCTTCGCTTACAGGTAAAAAAAATTCGCTGAACTCAAAGTTCGCTGTGTTTACAAATAAAGATCTGGTTTCCCAGTTCTATCCATCAAAAAAGAATTAATCGTGATATTGTAATATCTCGCTGTCTAAGAGGTATGTACGTGTATATATACTAAAATCCCTAGTGTGTAAAAAAAAAAAGTCAGATCCTAGAGATATATGTTCTCAGTGGAGAACTATAAGAATGCAAGAGGTAGAAAAGGTTCTCTAGAGTTATAATCTAGATACCGGACATAGCCTCCAATTGTCGCGTGGTTATCCCGAACTGGACATTAATTGTCACAGCTCAGTTGGATAAGAAAGTTGTAAATTGAGAAATGTAAGAAAGATATATAGGATCTCAGAAGTGGCTCGTTAAATGTTAGATTCCTATACAAGTAAGGGGTGAATAGGAAGGCAAATATTCTCACAAAGAGATAATGTCTCAGAAGGGCACATGAGAATGGATTCTGTTTCCTTGCGACAAATCTCCCCTGTTATTCTTACTGAATATTATAATTGTTATTAAGCCCCCATCCTCTCATACTGAGGAAATGATAAATATATGGATTTAAGAGACAGTACATGTAAGAAACTCACTCGACCACTTGGTAGATGATATAACTTATGTACAGATATTTAATCCCTAAACCATATATATGACACAAAGAAAATGAAAAGATAAACGAAAATAATAATATGGACATAAACACTGAATGACTAAAAGTCCTAGTATGTCCTACTAATCATCATTTGCACTGGTGTGACTATCATGAGAGTTGCCTAACATTGTTGAATGTAATGTTCACTTTGTAATACACTGGAAGGCACTTTAAATATAGTTCCGTTAGTATTTAGGTGAAAGTTCTGGTTGGAATTTGAATAAGATCTCTGAGATTTCTTGAGGAAAATAATCCTTATGCTTTTGGACTTATCTGTAATCCGATGTTGTCAGCCCTGGCGCAGGTTGTTAGGTGCTGTCGTCCTGCAGCGATATGACATTACACGTGCGAGCGTTGATCTGTGCTCCTTTATGCTTAGGAGTTGACGAGATCTCTGGCTTTTGGTTCTGCTGCTCGGTTAAAAGACTGTCTGTCTGTTACCGTCAGGCGCCGGACACTGAATTCTGCAACTACGAATGTTGTCCGCTCAGAAACCTAAAAGTCTGCACAGAGTGAAATTATACAACACCACTTGGTTAATACCAAAGTGCTTGTAGTGTAGGATTCCCCGCCATGTAGATGCACTCGGCCCAGAAGTCGGGCGTGTAAGTGAAGTTTTCGTCTAAGCTTCTAGATTTTATGAATCTCTTCTCACGTGTTCTAAATCATTGGATGGGATATCACCGTTGCTGTTGCTCACGTCACTGAATTGTGAGGGGTGGGTGTTCCGTCGCAATCACACGTAAATTCTCTCCCTGAACCTGAGATCGTGTGACGCAGTTGCGAACCGTCTTGCGTGAGAAAGCTTCCCCGCCCCGTAATTACTGGTTACTCCTAGAAGGCATACACGTGCTGGCTGATGCAATGAAATTTGACACTGGGGCGTTTTCCGTCAGGTCCCTCAAATAAGGTGCAATAAAGCAATGGATCTCTAGACTTTAAGACGCCTTTTACTCTTAATTAAGAGGTATATCCTCTGGCCATGTGTTATAACCTGGTGTTGATGCGTTTGCGATATTTGCTCAGTAACCATTAGTAAGCGCCGTGATGTCTGAGAGAGAAACGCTGACTACAGCGCCAAAAATACCGTAGTGTAACGTGAAAATTAATGAGAATAAAGGAGAGAGAGAAAGAAGGGAAGAGAAGGGAGACAAAGATGGAGAGAAGAATAGACCGTGTTACGACAACATCACACAAGAATGTCAATACCTCTTTATCTGCTTACTAAGATCTTCAATATTTTGGTTACATCTGTCGATAGTCCTTCTTGTGATTTTCACACTCATGGATTCAACACAAACATTATCTTTGAGAAGAATATATCAATTTGACATTAATGTAAATTCATTCACTCATCACCTTTCATCTCCCCAAGGATCATAGGCTTCAACAAACTTATGCCAGGTCATCTTGCTCCGTGACATCAGGTCAAGGTCTTTCCATGTCTTCTTCATCACATCTTCATCCAGTTCTCTTCTCTATCTGTTCTTTGGTCTACCTATATCTCTCTTACCCTGGGAGCAATGACTGTCTGGTAATGCTGTCGACAGGTTTCCTCAACGTGTGTCCTATCCATCTCCAGCGTCTTCTTCTCACTTCCAGTTCCACTGGCTCTAGTCTAGTTCTTGTCATCAGTTCCATGTCAGTGATATTGTCATAGCACTTTTATCTGTCTGTTCTATGCAAACATTCATTTAGGAAAGTCTGTAGCTTTTTTTAGTTGTTGTTTTAGTCCTTCTCCATGTTTCAGAGCCATACTTTTGTTTTCAAACATTTTTCAAAGAATCTTTAGTAGAGTAAGAATTTTGTCCAAACAATTACAGGGCATTTCAAAACTATGAATAACCACTTTAAAAATTTATATTTCATGAACAACATATACAATTTTAATTTTCTTTATCACGTTTTAAAGCTAAGAGGTAGACAATTTTTTTCACAGTAACATAAATTTAGTTTAAGTGTTCAAAATGCCCACCATCATCATTCTCCATCATTTTTCATGTTTGTGAAAAATAAAACAAAATTACTTTATTGTGAAAAAAATTGTCTATCCTTTAGCTTTAAAATGTGATAAAGAAAATTAAAATTGTGTACGTTGTTCATGACATATACATTTTTAAAGTGCATATACATAATTTTGAAACACCCTGTATTGTTGAAGACATCAGCTATCTGAGCTTCTCGTTATTTACAATAAATGAGATTTACATTATGTACTTGTTTAGAAAATTAAAAATCTGAAGCCATCTAAGTTACTATCACCAGGGTATACGTTATATGACCCCGTGTAGCTCCCCTCTGAGGAGACAAAGAAAAAAACAGGAGACCTGCTCCCTCAAGCACGTCATCATCATCATCAGCTGCCATCTCCACAACAAAGGTTGGCTGTAATGGATCTCCAACGTCTTCTGTCTCTTGTCTTGGTGGTGTACTCTGATAGACTCTTTCCTGTCCATCTCTTGATGTTATCTTCCCACTTATAGCACTGTCTTCCCCTTGCACATTTGCCTTCAACTCTCCCTTCTATTATGGTCTTCTGCAAGGTGTTATGCCTTTTTATGTGGCCAAAGTATTTTAGCTGCCTAACTTTGATCTCCCTCATTAGTTCTCTTTTCATACCTAGATTTTGTAGGACCTCCTTATTTGTTTTTTTCTCTTTCCATGAGATGCACCCCATTCTTCTATACATCCACATCTCAAGAGTTTCAATTTGTTCTTCCAATTGCTTATTCATTGTCCATGTTTCTACACCATATAGTAGTGCAGAATATATATATAACATTTTATGATTCTCAGTTTTTTTGTTTTTTTTTTCGTACGCCCGCTAATACTCGAGGCGAAATCTCAGGTTATTTATTATTTATGTCTAACCTGACATTGATTTTACGTGAGCATCCCTTTTTTCTTGTACAGAGACAGGTGTCCCTCGCCATTCAGGCAAATACTCTCCGATTTCGGAGGTACCCATTACAGCTGGGTCGGCTCAGGAGCCGCCAGTCCCTGGTCAACGACACTCCTTCAAATGTCTCGCCAGGTCTCGAGTTAATCCAGTCCAAATCCCGGTCGACGAAAAATCCTCAAATGCCGTCACCCGGGTTTGATCCTGGATCCCCCGGTCGCCAGAGCGGTGTGGTAACCACTACGCTAGCGCGGCTCCCATTCTGAGTTTTAATATGTGAGTTAACTGTTTAGATGTCAGTATATGTTTCACGTTGTTGAATGTAGCTTTGGCAATTCCTATTCTCTTCTTGATTTCTGTTTCACATCTGCCATCTTCAAGCATGTCATAAGAGGCGACAAATGTGAGGTTGTGCATGGGGATAGCAGAACTATCAGTGCAAGGTTTCATGAATGTTTTGGTGCAAGTTTCCTGCATTAGAACTAGTTGCAGACGTAGCCCCATGGCTCTATCAGGAGTGAAAAGGGGAATGATGATGATGTGTCACATGATAGTACTTCAGAAGAGAACATGGAAGGTAAATAATATGTAAACCAATGTAACTTTCTACCCATACATAAAAATAAGGACAAACATATGAAATGAAGATATCCAATTTCATTCTCATACAATAGCAAAACCATTTGATTTTCTGTCTCTCTATATACTTGATGCATGATGTGGGATAACCCACACCATTTTTCACCTGAGCCCAGCCAGAAATCTAACCTCGATTAAGCTCCACCACCACCACTATATTTGTTTTGCTTGGATTTCTATATATTTCCCAATGTAATTAAAGTCCATCTTGCCTTCTATCTCCTTATTCTGAAGGTGCATTAGCCTTCACTATCACAAGTGAACAAGAGAGGCAAGGTTTATGAAAATGTTCAATGGCCAAAGGAAAATTAAATCACCTATGTTATGAGCTTCATCAAACACTACAACAGACTGTTTAGGAAGTTCTTTTGAGACCAGCTCTGCTATCTTTGGGTCCAAGAGGTAATAGTAACTGTATACAACAACATGAGCTTGATTAATCTGGAAAGGAGATAACAAAATGAAACTGTATTATAATCAGCAAGAAGAATTTTTCCGTATATGTTTAAAAATGTCAGCTCTTAAACTATCTGGCAATGGAAATAAAAACTGCAAAATCAAGTTACCTAATCAATGTTGAAAGGGTCTGAAAAATAATTTTTGGAGTACTTAATCATTCCCCTTCTACCGTGAGGTGTAGAGGTTTGGAAGAGAGAGCGCCAGACTATCCTATCGGCTGTCTTCCTTCTGGCCTGGTTCCATTCTAGTCCTCGGTCCTTCAAAGATTGTCTAATGTTGTCCTCCCAGCGGACAATAAGAATATATTCAGTTCCTACCGTGTGACTTGGCAATATGAAGAGTATCAAACACAATAACCAAGCAGATATAAGTATTCATAAACAGATTTTGGCCAAGAACAGGACTAAAGTGTTTTAAGAATATTACCAGTGTTGAAATGAGTGCATAAACCAAATATAAGGGGAACCACAAAAAAAAAGGGGGGGGGGGGGGGACACTACAACTGGAAAGAGGAAGTCCTCTAGTAGCAACACAAAGCAGTCCATATTCTGGAGCTCCCAGGGGAGAAGAAACATAAGATCCCAAAACACCATTAGGACAAGCAGGACGCAGACTGGAACACATGATCCAAGACAGGAAGGCTTATGGAGATATGGAAAAAGACCTAAGCTTCACAGTGCAAGGAAGCAAAGAAGAACTGTTGGGTTTAATTCTATGCCAGACTCTTCATTACTAGTTCAGAAATACCAATGATACTTTAACTGCAGCATACATTTTTTTTCCTACTGAACCAGAATACACAGATAATGGTACATTTTAAAATTTAGCATCATTTCCTTAAAATGACAGAAAGGGCCTTAATCAACTTACAGCATATCTGGCTAGAAAATAAGGGCACCAGCCCATTTGACGGCCATACTCCCTGAGATCATCCTGAAAGTTACAAAAGATGAGTTAAAATTTAAATATATTTCTTATCAGTAAATGCTAAATAACGCATGGAAAAGAAAACTAGAGACAGACATGAAGGGGATGAAGAAGACATGGAAAGAACTTGAGCAGACGGCACGGGACAGGAAGACTTGGCATAAGTTTGTTGAAGGCTTATGCTCCTTGGGGAGTTGAGGTGAAAGAAAGGAACAAGAAGAAATGATAAATATACAGATCTACATCCTAGCTAGAGTTATACAATTATACATCAATCAATCAATACCCTTTAGCTCCCCAAGGAGCATAGGCCTTCAACAAACACATGCCAAGTCTTCCTGTCCTGTGCCATCTGCTCAAGTTCTTTCCATGTTTTCTTCATCAACTTCACCTCTGTATCCAGTTCTCTTCTCTGTGTGTTTTTTGGTCTACCTCTGCATCTATTTCCCTGCTATCAACAGGTTTCCTCAATGTGTGTCCTATCCATCGCTAGCATCTTCTTCTCAACTCTTGTTCCACTGGCACTTGTCTGGTTCTTGTCATCAATTCCACATTTGTGACTTTGTCATACCATTTCAGTCCTTCTATTCTACGTAAGCACCCGTTTATAAAAGTCTGTAGCTTTTTGGTTGTTGTTTTTGTTGCTCTCCATGTCTCAGAGCCATACAATATGACTGACTTGACATTTGAGTTGAAGATTCTTATTTTCGTGTTGGACTTGATTTCTCTTGGTCTCCATATGTTTCCCAATGCAATGAAAGCTCCTCTTTATACATATAAGCACAATATTTTCTGAACATACTGCTGCTTCTGCCCCCGTGTAGTTCCCGGGAGGTCTCTGAAGAGACAAAGAAAGGATGACCGCACCTTTTGACATGTCATATGATGCAACTAATATGAGGCTGTGCATGGTTTGAGGAAGGAAAAGGGGGGCGGCCTAGGCTGGCAATCTCATCATGTAAAACAAATTGCCGTAGAAACCACTGCTGCAAGAGCATGTGACTACTTGGTGTATGCTTCCTGCAAGAGACACCAGCTGCAGTGGTGACACTTGCTCTGTAAGGAGCACAAAAGAAAATGAATGAAAACAGAGACAACTAATTGCTCAATTTTTTTTTAAATTCTTATATTTAAGATATGCTTACACATTAATTTAATTTTTTTTTTTTTTTAGCTTAATTATGTAATCCAGTATAACCAACTTTCAGCAACAGTAAAAGAGAGTATATTAAAAGCCAACCACAACCTGTTTTTTTCCAACTAACACTGCAAGGCAATATTTGAAAAGGATAATGCAGTTAATTACCAAAATATTCCCAGTGCCCTTTGGAAGGCTTCTCATACCCCCTGGTTTGCGCAACCAATGTTGGTAAACCTCTGCTACAAAGTGTATGAGAAACTGGAATGAACGACATTAGGAAGATGGAATGGGTTAGGGTTTGTTCAGGCTACATTCTTATCTTAAGCGCTTACATCAGGGCCCTGTATAACCAAACCGCTTTTACATGTAAATGTTACTTTCAGTAATATTGTTGAATTTAGCCTGACAAATTGTCAACCTCCCTCCTTACTACTGAATGCCCCCCTGTTGCTCAGCCCTGGATCCTCCCACTTTGGGATCCACTGATCTAAATCCTTCTGTCCTGTGACAATCATTTGAATTATTTTTGTCTTCCATATCCATCTTCTGTCTGTCTCTGGTTCTCTTCATCATGTTCTTTTTGGTCTTCCTCTATCCTTCTATCCTGGTTATTCATGAACACAGACATTTAAATACAGTAGAACTCCATTTATCCGAACCCCAATTATCCGAACACCCAATTATCCGAACACTTTTTCCAGGAAAAAAAAATCAGGCGCCACCAGTCCCGTTAGACTACATTTCTGAATATTTTGATGCGGCAAGCTTCAAATGTGTGCGAACAATTTGTAGAGGATTGGATGGGCTAATGGTCTGTCGCTTACGTACAGGAAGGCAGTTAGATCATAAAGTCAGTTAATATCTGGTTTACCAATCCAGTGTACGTGTGCATTCTAGGCAGAACACTGGCTAAACAGACAGTTCAACTTAAAATAATTGTGTCTGCTACTACAGCAGAATAATTTTGGTGTACAAGTATTTCTCTGTGCGATATGGCATCTTCCAGTAGGCCTAAAGCATATAAAAGGAACCGCAATGTTTTGTCAATTGAAACGAAAACAGAAACTATCAAGAGACTAGGAAAAGGTGAAAATGTGTCTTCACGTGTGAGGATTTTCAATGTTGCGAAAGCTACCGTCTCTGACATCAAAAGTAATAAGGATAAAATTATGAGTTTTGCATCGAAATTGGATAGTGAAAATGGGTCTAAGAAACGTAAAACCATGAGAAATGCGAAAGATTTGAAATTGGAAGAGGCTTTGTATATATGGTTTGTGCAAAGAAGAAGCAAAGGGGAACCTATCTCTGGCTCTCTATTGTGTGAAAAGGCACTTCAGTTCAACAATCAACTTGACGGTCCTCCTGACCTCAAGGCTAGCCAGGGATGGTTAAGAAACTTTAAATCTCGTCATGGCATACGAGAATTGGAGATTCAAGGGGAATCTTTATCTAGCGATGCAACTACCGCTGAAAATTTTAAAGAAACATTCTTGGCTTTTTTGGAAGAAGAAGGTTATTAACTCGATGATGTGTATAATGTCGACGAGACTGGCTTATACTGGAAATCATTGCCTCAAAAATCACTTGCATCTCAGCGCGAAGCAGCTGCCCCTTGGTTTAAAAAGTGCAGAGAGAGAGAGTAACAATTTTGGTAGCCGCGAATGCCAGTGGAAGTCATCGTTTACCGGTGCTAATGATCGGCAAAGCCAAAAAAAAAAACCACGTTGTTTAAAGAATGTGACATGTCTCCCATTGTGCTAAAAAGCACAGATGAGTGCTTGGATGAATAGTGAAATATTTCTTGATTGGTATACAAATCAGTTCATCCCAAATGTGAAGAGGTTGAGAGAACAAGAAAAGAAAACTGGAAAAGTAATTCTTCTACTGGACAATGCACCATCTCATCCAAAGACGGATACATTGAATGCAGTTGATGCAAATTTTAAAGTAATTTTTCTGCCTCCCAATGTAACAGCACTGATTCAACCAATGGATCAGGGTGTTATAGCAAAGCTTAAAAAGATGTACAAGAAGGAAGTCATGCGTTGTTTATTGTTGGCTGAAGATGAAGAAAGTGTGGTGGCGTTTTCCAAAAAGCTTAATCTCAAAGACTGCTGCTATATGTTAGCTGATGCTTGGACGCCCTGTCACAAGATAATCTCAACAAGGCTTGGAATAGATTGCTTGGGAATAAAGGAGGAAATGAAACTACTGCAGTGGACACAAATGATGATTGTATAAATGAAGTTGTGGAACTGTTTCAAGAAATGCCCGGATTTTCGGACTGTGACAAAGATGATGCACACTTGTGGCTAGAAGATGATAATGATTCTGGTTTTCAGTTTTTGAATGACGAAGAAATGTTGTCTTTTGTGCAAGAAGAAAACCAAATACATGTAGTGACCGATGATGAAGACTCCTCAGAAGTACATGATGTACTTGTAAATTATGAAGAAAACCCAAAACGTCGACCAAGTCCTGAAGAAGCCTTTATAGCACTAGAAACAGCGATGGCTTGGTACGAGCAAGAAGATGACAGCTGTCCTACACAGCTTCTGCTGTTGAAGAGAATGCGGGACTTAGCAGCCAAAAGGAGACTATCCAGTTTGGTGCAAAAGAGGATTCCTCATTATTTTAAATAGTGGGCTACATCTGTGCAAGTACATGTATACGTAAGTTGTGCCTGGTTTTGAATCGTTTGTAATGTTATTTTGAAAATATTTCTCTTTTTTTTTTTTTAAATAAATAATACTGTACAAGTAGTACATGCACTGCAGTGTAATGAAAGATTTTGGTGATACAGTGATCTAAAACAGTGTGGGTATTATTGTTACAGTACAAGTAAATATGTTTTATAGTGTATTTTCCTTGTGATGGTTAATTATTTTTAGAAATATGTGTACATGTACTCGATACATTATGTAATCCAATTATCCGAACATTTGATTATCCGAACGATGCTCGGTCCCATGGGGTTCGGATAAATGGAGTTCTACTGTAAATAAATCTTAAATAAATGTGGTCCTTAGTTGGCAGGTTGGATAGTCATGATTCACTCCCGTAGCGATGCGGTGCTGTCATTTGAATGGGCTTGGGTTTGAGTCTCCAGTAAGCCTAATACTTCTGTTGTCTAGTTTTCTACTTCTTTATTTCTCACGAGTGCCTGAAACATCTGCCATCAATGGTACCTATACCTTAGCGGTATGGCAGCTTGTGTACCCTGACAACCCCCAGAGCTATGCCAGAAGTTTTACTCCTGGTAGGTTCAACCAAGCTGGACTGGTCTGCCTAGGTAGGGGTCAGACAAAAGCTGGTACCCTGGTCCTCCAGGTTGGGAGTTATAGCGCAGGGCAGACACCCCTGTCTATGGAAAAAAATCACACGTTACAGAAACGGCAACAAATGGAAAAACTTTGATGCGGGATGGACACCCGGAGTCTCAGGCTCGTATGACTGTCAGTGGTGAAAGCCGAAAAGAAGCCATTGGCATGAAAACGGATGCCCCGACCGCTAACCACGAAACTAGAATTGGATTTTGGAATGTCAGAACTATAAATGAGGCAGGAAAGCTGAGACAGATCACAGCAGAGATGAGGAACTACAAATTACATATCCTGGGAATAAGTGAGAGCAGATGGATCGGGATGGGGAGAATAAAAACAGCTACAGGGAAAACAGTACTTTACTCTGGTAGAGAGGATGGTCAGCACAACGAAGGTGTGTGGGAATCACCAAACGGACGAGACAGAAACCAGATAGATCACATAATGATCAATGACAGATGGAGACATGCATTACAAGACGTGAAAGTAAGAAGAGGCGCAGATGTGGGAAATGATCATCACCTAGTAGTAGCAAGACTGAAGGTGAAACTCAGAGCTGTTGGACCAGTTGCAGTCAAACAGAAAAGATATAACATCATGAAACTTAAGGACCCCCTCACCAGAAAAGCTTTTGTGGTTGATGTAAAGAGAAGATATCAGATTGCCAAAAGCCAGGACAGAACAGAGACCGATGATGTCGACCAGAAATTCAACCCCATCTCAACGATATACAAGGAAGGCAGCGAGTCATGCTTGGGATTCCAGGAAAGAAAGAGCCAAGATTAGATAACACCAGAAACGCTAACCACCATAGCGAAGAGAAAGGAAATGAAAAGATAGAAAATAAAAGCTAAGTCTCCCAGGTTAAAGGAAATATATAGTGAACAGTACAGTCAAGAAGTAAAACGTCAATCCCGTGCTAACAAAAGGACATTTCTGGATGACCTTGCACGACAGGCAGAAGAAGAAGCACTGAGAAATGAACAAGGCAGTTTATAAAATAACTAAATCTGTCAGTGGAAAGCGAGGCACAAACAATATAACGTTAGTAAGAGACAAGCAAGAAAATCTCATCATCACAGCACAGGGGCAGGAAACAAGATGGGCAGAGCACTTCAGAGAAACACTGAATAAGGAACCACCAGAGACTCAGCTGAATGTTCCTGAGGCTGAAAGTGACCTAGACGTAAATACAGACATTCCACGAAGAGAAGAAATCATCCCAGCTATCAAAGGGTTAAAAAATGGAAAAGTGCCTGGTCACGACAATCTAAATGCTGAGTTATTAAAGGCAAACCCTGAACTAGCAGCAGAACTATTAGAACCACTATTTGCACAAGTCTGGGAAACTGAGACAACACCAACAGAGTGGAGTAAAGGAATAATTGTCAAATTGCCCAAGAAGGGCGACCTTGCAGACTGCAACAACTGGAGAGGAATTACTCTCCTCTCAGTTCCCAGTAAAATACTACGCAGGATAATCATCCAGAGAATTTCAAAAGCAGTTGACCATAAACTGAGGAAAGAACAAGCGGGTTTTAGAAAGAACAGAAGATGTTCAGATCATATATTCACCCTCAGGAACATTATAGAGCAGTGTTCAGAATGGCAGAGACAACTATACATTAACTTTGTTGATTTTGAAAAGGCTTTTGACAGCATACACAGGGACAGCCTATGGAAAATACTGAGGGCTTATGGAATTCCCAGCTGCATTGTTTCCATCATAAAAAGCCTCTATTCTAACTTTACATGCAGTGTTAGATTGAATAATCTAACTTTCGAAGTGAATACAGGAGTATGACAGGGATGCCCCTTATCAACAACATTATTTTTGACAGCCATAGATTGGGTGATGCGCCAGACAAATGAGGGCAGTCCAAGAGGAATTAGATGGACAACGGTTTCTACACTGGAAGACCTGGAATATGCAGATGACATTGCACTACTCGCACATACACATCAACACATCCAAGAAAAAACCGATAGACTGAATAAAGCCAGCAGGTTGGTCTGAACATCAATCTGAAGACAGAGGTCATGACACTCAATATGGGCAATCCTGAGCCAATAACAATAAGGAACCAGAAGTTAGAACAGACAGACACATTTACTTACCTAGGATGCATAGTAACACCTGACGGCAGAACAAGCAAGGACATTAACAACAGAATGAATACAGCGAGAACAGCCTTTGCTAGTCTCAACAACATTTGGAAGTCTTCGCAGTACAGCATAAACACCAAATTAAGACTGTATGAGAGCTGTGTACTTTCTGTGCTTCTCTATGGTGCGGAATGCTGGAGAGTAACAGAGAAAGAAATGTCGAAACTGTCCTCCTTCCACACAATCTGCTTAAGGAAAATTCTCCAAATCTTTTGGCCGAATACCATCAGCAACCAAGAATTACTTATTCGGAGTAACCAGGAGGACATGTACACCATCATAGCTAGCAGACGCTGGAGTTGGGTTGGCCACATCCTCAGAAGGGACCCTGATACCATTACAAGAACAGCAATGCTATGGACCCCCGAAGGAAAGCGAAAGAGAGGCAGACCAAAAACAACTTGGCGGAGAACTGTGGAGGCCGAGATGCAAAGAATGAACCAGAGTTGGGCCACTGTACGAAGGATGGCAGCCGACCTAACAAAGTGGAGTCAATTTGTTGTTGCCCTACAAGACGCCACCAGGCTTGATGGCCACTGACTGCTTTGACGGTTGGCGGCTATGGATCAAAGAAGAAGACAGACAGCACTGTGATGCTATTATATTGTTTCCTCAGTGAATGTCTCGTCAAAGGCCAATGTCCTCTCTCAACCCTGCTATATCTACATGCGTCTGGCCCTTTCTATCAAATCAACATAGGTGATAGTGTCCAGCATTCCGCACCATAGAGAAGCACAGAAAGCACGCAACTCTGGTATAATCTTAATTTTGTGCTTGTGCTGTATTGGGAGGACTTCCAAATGTTATTTAGGCTAAAGAAGGCTGTTCTTGCCTTATTCATTCTGATGTTGATGTCTTTGCCTGCCCCACCTTCTGGTGTTACTATGCTTCCTAGGTATGTGAAGGTATCTGTCTGTACCAATTGCTGATTCCTTACTGATATGGGCTCAGGGTTGCTCACATTGAGCGTCATGACCTCAGACTTCTTTAAATTGATGTTCAAGCCCACCTGCTGGCTAAATTTATTAAGTCTATCCGTTTTTTCCTGGATGTGTTGGTGTGAATGTGCCAGCAGCGCAATGTCATCTGCATATTCCAGATCTTCCAATGTAGAAAATGTAGTCCATCTTATTCCTCTTGGACTGCCCTCTGTTGTCTGGCGCATCACCCAGTCTATGACTGTTAAAAAAAGAGTGGTTGATAAGGGGCATCCCTGTCGTACTCCTGTCTTCACCTCGAAGGTTAGGCTGCTCTGCCCAACACTACACGTAAAGTTGGCATAGAGGCTTTTTATGATTGCCACTATGCAGCTTGGAATTCCATAAGCCCTCAGTATTTTCCATAAACTGTCCCTATGTATGCTGTCAAAAGCCTTTTCAAAATCAACAAAATTTATGTAAAGCTGTCTTTGCCATTCTGAGCACTGCTCTATAATGTTCCTGAGAGTGAATATATGGTCTACACATCTTCTGTTCTTTCTAAATCCTGCTTGTTCTTTCCTCAGTTTGTAGTCTACTGCCTTTGAAATTCTCTGTATAATTATCCTGCCTAGTATTTTGCTGGGAACTGAGAGAAGAGTGATTCCTCTCCAATTATTGCAGTCTGCAAGATCTCCCTTTTTGGGCAATTTGACAATTATTCCTTTGTTCCACTCTGATGGTGTTGTCCCCGTTTTCCACACTTGTGCAAATAGTGGTTCTAATAGTTCTGCTGCTAGCTCAGGGTCTGTCTTAAATAGCTCTGCATTTAAGTTATCATGGCCCGGAGCTTTACCGTTCTTTAACCCTTTGATTGCTGTGATGATTTCTTCTTTTCGTGGAATGTCTGTATTTGCATCTAGATCGTTTTCAGCCTCAGGAACATTCAATTGTGTCTCTGGTATTTCCTTGTTCAGAGTTTCTCTGAAGTGCTCTGCCCATCTTGTTTCCTGTCCCTCTGCTGTCTTGATGAGATTTCCTTGCTTATCTCTTACTAATGTAATATTGTTTGCACCTTGTTTTCCGCTGATGAATTTAGTTATTTTGTATACTGTGCTTTGTTCTTCTGCCTGTTTTGCAAGATCGTCTAGGAAATTCCTTTTGTTGGCTCGGGTTTGGCGTTTAACTTCCCTGTCCAGCTGGCTGTACTGTTCGCTATATAGTTGCTTTAACCTGGGGGACTTCGCTTCTGTTTTCTTTCTTTTCATTTCCTTTCTCATCTTTATGGTGTTTAGTGTTTCTGGTGTTATCCAGTCTTGCTTCTTCCTTTCCTGGAATCCTAAGCATGATTTGCTACTTTCCTTATATACTGTTGAAATGGTGTTGAAATTCTGGTCTATATCATCAGTCAATGTCTTTTCCTGGCTTTTGGCAAATTGATATCGTTTCTTAATGTCGGCCAACCCTCCTTAGTCACCATTTATGACATGTCAGGCAGGTCCCACTGGTATTACTCTTTGTCAGTTATAGATCCCAGAAGCTACTCCATCCCAATCATCAAGTACCATGCCTAGTGGCATAGGAGATCAAATCTCTCCCCAACTTCCTGCCTCCAGTACAATTTATCAATTCAGTTGATGACCTACTTCCATGCCACGATGACAAACTGTCCAGTATTTGCTCTCTTTGTCTTCCTCTGTCTCCTTTTCCTTCAATCTTACCTGTTGTTACAATGTATTCTAGCTTTCCTCTTCTCATAACATGCCCAAAAAAGTGGATTGCTTCTTTCAAACTTGTGAAATAAGTTTCCTTTGCGCACTGCCCTCGACACAGCTAATAAATTTGTTTCAAGCTATCAAATTTTTCTCTTGAACTGTCAAAACTTATTAATTACTCAAATTTATGTGAGCTCATATAAACACACTGAATAATGATTACTAGAAGCTAACACACACAGCTCTATCTCCCTTGTTAACTATCAGTCCTAGGGTATATCATCATATATGACAATATAATAAGTTGTAGAAAGCCAATGGAATGTTTCAGAACGTTTAGCAGCTGGAGTGGAAAGATAAAGAAAGAAGATGAAGTAGAATAATCTATGTTATGTGTTTCACATTTTTTGTTACTATGTTAGACTTAAAACTAATTAGAATGTTCATGTGCCACAACAAAACATAAGGGTAAATTAGTGCATTTACAAAATCTTTTCACATTCCTAACTCACCAATCCATAGACACCAGGAGCCAGGGGCACATTCCTACCATTAACATCAAAATCCTGAAAGTGTCAGAAACAGTGGAAATAAAATTATCAAAGAGTGTTACTGCTCATCATCAAATAAGGGTACATAGTCTTTAACCGAGCATCCGGTTGACAGAGTGGTCTCTCACTGCAAAGGTGCCGGGTTCGAATCCCGGTACTGACAAGCTCCAGTCTACCCAGCTATAAATGAGTATCCGACTCTGCTAATTGAGTTAGGGAAATAAAAGGCCGCGAGGAAGGGAACTGGCCACCCCACCTCTCGATGCCGGACTTAGTATGGTGAAGTCTCTAACACTTCACTCTCCTACGGCAGTATCTGTTATGGGACTAAAGAAAAGAAAGTTTTTAACCACACATCATTTTTTAATGTCAAGTGATACAGGTCTGTATCCTTCATCTCAAATCATCATGGATAGCTATTTTTCGAAAACCGGACTTTTTCAGATGTCGGCTAAATCATGTTCTAAAAGTGGCCCAAACTGCTCAAACATGATTCAAAGCAGCCCAAAGCAACTCAAAGAAACTTTTAATTTTCAGAATATTTCAGTTTTTGAGTGTTTAGATAAAAGAATATAGATCTGTATTACATTTTTTAAAAATACACAATATTACATACCCTAGCACACTTATGATTGACTTATTGTACTTTTAAGCCTGATTCATATAAAAAATTATACCAAGCTACTTTTGCATTTAAACCTGGTACATACAAACAAAAAACTATTGTCTTCATCATCATGTGTCTTGCCAACTCGTATAAGCCACTATTCTTTCCCCGTCTCCTTCTGTGTCCAATATCTGACAGTCTTCATGCTTTTTTTTTTCAAACTATTCAACATCTTTCTCTTTACGTCTGCCATGCAATGTTTTACAGCTCTGCTCAACTCCTATAATGTGTGATATTCTTTCATCTTTTTTTTATTTTTTTCAATAACAACATACACTTGCAAAACCCTAACACGAAACAAAAACGGCCTTCAACAGTGGAGCTTACATGATAACAACCTCCAGCATGAGAATGGAGGTAGAGGTAGCTACTGCAGCCTTAAGGTGGCTGTCTGAAACTTCATTAACAATGGCAGTTATTGTATCAGACTCGCAATCAATGCTTCGGAAGGTCCAAAGTGGATGGCTCCAGCATGAATGGAAAACCTCCACAGAAGCCTCAAATCTTCAGGAAATTGTGTGGATCCACTGTCCTGGTCATGCAGGCATATGCAGCAATGAAAGAACTGACAGACTAGCTTCAAGAATACCCATAGAAGGTACATTGGATATGGATACAGGAGAAATACTGAGGGCAATTAATGATCGCCTATTGGTGTTTTCCATTGTGGTTCTTGTCCTGTTCACCTCTTTTCTGTTAAAAAACATGGAAGTCTAGTTCTTACTGAGATTATATCATTCCTGCACAGCACTTACCTCATAAAACTGACATACAGGGACATTTGGGTTGCTCTTGTGACGACTTCTCACAAATGAAGCAGTCAACTGGTGGCATTTGCCATCAACAGTTTTCCCATCTCTTTCTTGACTCACCTAAATAAAGAAAAGAAGGATACAATTATCACTGTTGTAAGTGTGATCATCACTATGACCTTTCAGCTCCGCATGGAGCACAGGTCCTCAACAAAAACATGCCACGCCATTCTGTCCTGTACCATCCGCTCAATATCTTCGATGTCTTATAAATTTCAAGTCTGTCTCAAGTTCACTTCTCCATGTATTTTTTGGTCTTCTATTTTCTTTCGCTGCGAGTTCCATAACAGGGGGTTACCTTGTAATGCTGTCAAATGTTTCTCTTAATGTGTGTCCTATCCTAAAAAAGAAACTGGCACGAAGACGAAGATGGCTGTTTACCGCTGTATATGTCCCAGTCATGGGCAATGATTACAATCCACAAAAGCCAACTCCAAACTTCAGAAATGAAGTATCTGAGGAAGGGTTAAAGTAGCAAGAAGATACATGGTCCACAACCAGATGATAATTCATGGCCCCAAAACCCAGCCTCTGCAGACCAGAGTAGAACAGTCCCAATTACGATGGTTTGGTCAAGTCTGCAGAATTGGAGAAGATTGGCTACCACGATAAATATGGGAAACTAAGAGCCAGGGATCCAGACCTCCAAGACAACCCAGAGTTCGCTGGGAGGACAACATTAGACAATCTCTGAAGAACTGAGGACTAGACTGGATCCAGGCCAGGAGGAAGACAGCCGATAGGATAGTATGGCGCTCTCTCTGGCAAATCTCTACACCCCAGAGTTGAAGAGAAACAACTAAGTAAGTAAGTGTCCTACTCAGCACCATCGTCTTCTCCTCATCACTTGTTCCACTGGTGTTTGTTGCGTGCTCATGGCTAGTGTGACTTCACTAGCTCAGGATATTCTGATTGTGAGGAGTTACTGTGATTTAGTTTTCAACAGGCCCCATTTTGTTTTCTCTTTGTAACTATAAGAGTTGCACCAGTCTTCTTCTCTTGGTAACTATATGAGTTTGCCATTTTTGTCTTCTCTCTAGTAAAGATTGGAGTGTATTCTTCTTCTCTACGAATAGTAGGGGTGTTTAGTCTTGTTCTGTAGTTAAAGTAATTGCAGGTTTTTTCTATAGAGATTACTGTAGGTTAGTACTGAATGGCACCAGTCTTCCTTTCCCTAGATTTATCGTGATCTCGGAATCCCATTTTTGCTTTGTTTAAATTTATCGCGGTCATATTATTATTGTGGTGAGTGTGATTGAATTAACCCCTACCCAGTAAATCGGGGGAAGGGGTGATGAACCACTACCCAGGTAACGTCCAACTTACGTTAGAGCGAATCACATTGGATTCTACTCACGCAAACGGACAATGTTAGGTAATACTACGGGGCGATAAACACACGCGTTCAGATATAAGCGGGTTACTCATACGTTCTATATTTAGACCATGAGCACGGGATTAATTTTAGATTTTGCACTATTTCTATTGGCTATAGCAGGACGCTAGTGTGATGTAGTGCTTTTGGGTCAGCATGGGGGATTCTGAGATATATATATACGAGCGCTTCTCAATTAGAGGGCTCTGTGAGTCTGCAGAAAGTTCCGGCCGTGCATCCAAGCATTATTGTCTGCTTCTTAGCAGAAGAAATGCAGTAATTGCATTTGGTCACGGCCCATAGCTCGGGGTGTCATAAATTTTGTTCCTGACAGCTGGCAAAGGTAGTCAGTCTTCTCAGGAGAGAAAAGTAGAGGAAACGCCAGAAGCATAAGAGCATTGTACCGCGGCGGGTATCGGCTCTGAGTACATTGGCACCAGAGAGAGAGAGTGAGAGAGAGCAGGTCGCTGGCAGCGACACAGTCTTCAGTGAAAGGATTTCCTTAAAAATCCTGAGCTCAAAGCTCCTACGCACACACTGAACCTAGGCACAGGGCCTAGAGGTGTCGTGAAATTCGGTCATAATAAAACTGACGGCCCTAAACCCAGAGAGGGGTAACCGGGCAAATGAATTAAGAGTCGTCATTTGTGAAGCAGAGATAGTCCAAGTCATGTATCCAGTCTATCAACCCAAGTTATCAGCTACAACAGGCGGTTAGAGGAAAGAGGGTCAAAATACCTCTTAACTGCACTAGAGAGAGAGAAGGAGAGTAGTGGAGGAGACTCTTAGTAGAAACCAGGAGTATCGTACAGACACTGAACATCGATAGAATTCAGCAATTCGTCGTTTAGTTGTGTAGAAGGTGAGAAAAAGTTCTTTTCAGTGGACATAGTGTTAGCTAGTGAAGGGTATTTTGCCTAAAGCGGAGAAGCTGTGTAGACATTTCAGTCTAGTGACGTCTGCAGACAGACGGACAGTAGGATTTAGATTGTGGTTACATAATATCAGGTTGATTAGGAGTAAGGCGGATCTGATGTTAGAGATCCCACTTACCAGGTTGTTGTATTTCTTACCTTTCTTCCTTACAGGTTGAGGAGAGGGCGACTTTGTGGGGTTACCATACGTAATCACTTTAATTGATTGTTATGTTCTTTTCAGGTGTGCGAACACGCACTTTATTTATTTTTGTATGTTATCTGAAATTTGTTGTGTAAATAAAACTATTTAAATTTTAGTCTGGATCAGTCATTTACTTAAACTATATGTTATCTATATGTTGTCTGTATAGTGGTGCCTGTGGTATTTAGTTAAACCGTATCCCAGTCTTGGTAGTTAGAGGTGTTGAGGTTATAGCAACACAATACGTCACAAAGTGGCAAGGGAGAGTCAATCTAGGTTCTTGCCCCTTGACGCCAATAGCCTCATCTTCCACAGCCACTGTCATTTTCATCAAAAATCTATCTTCTTAGACTTTCTCCCCACTAGTGTCTTGTTGCTATATGTAGGCAGCCTCTAGTCTTAAATCCACTTCGTGACACTGATACCGTCTGAACAAGTTTTCATATCAAATATTTTATCCCAGATAATTAGACATTATAAGTGTAATAAATGCTTCCATAAGACGTTCTCTGTTTCACTTAAAGCATTACTTTTAAAGCTACCACCAAGAGCTCAATTAATCAACATAAAGCTCAAGAGCTTAAATAACCAAGAGAAAGATGGAGAGCTCCACTACCCAACATAAAGCTCAAGAGCTCAACTAAGTGTCTGCTCTAGCCAATGTTTATGCTCACAATGGTCATTTAAAGAGCCAGACATGATGTCAAGATCAATGAAGCAGCTGCTTTATTTGTGAGTGTGTTTGTCCTAGTCTACCCTGGACCTCTAAGTAGGATAGATGTCAAACTTGTCTCTCTATGTAATTTAGTATCTTGCATACTGTTGTATTTTTACAGGACTGGTTCAGATAGAAATGAAATGGTTAAAAGCATACATGAGACACTTCAAGCAGTTTCTAAATGGTGCGACTAAACCAGCTCCAAGGTCAATCCTAACAAAGCCTGTGTGCTTTGGTGCTCCTTGAATAGCTCCATATTCAAAGCAGATCTTCCAGACATTACCCTCAGTGAACAGAAAATTGAAAGGCAGAACAAGTTGAAATACCTTGGAGTAACATTCGATAGTGGGCTATCATATAAGCACCATGATGATCACATCATACAGAAGTGCAACAGAGGTCTGGCAGCCCTAAAAACAATGACTGCTCACCTGGAGCAGAGACTACTGTTTCTCTTGTATCATCAGCTGGTCTTGTCTGTAATCGAGTATGGCCTGGGAATACTCACGCTGTCAATATCACCTTTTTTGCCCAGAGTGCAATGACGTCGATTCTGATTAACAATAACAATAGCAATACTGTTGTATTTGTATTCTTATGGTGTTCCAACAATGGCATTCCAACACCATTTTCAATGCTGCGTGCAGACTGTAATCTTCTTTCACTTCTTCTTTCCCTGTCACCACTTCCTGAAAGGTGCTAGTTCGATTGACGGTAGTGACACGCTTCAGTCTATCCAGCTGTAAATGGGTACCTGACTTTGCATTTGAGTTAGAAAAGGTTAAGGCAGTGAGGAAGGGAGAAGTCCTCATTTGTGTGCTAGGCCGCTGCTTAGATTAGTGAAATTTTCATGTTTTTTCATGATTTCTGCAACAGTGTCAATCCACCTTCCTTCTTGGCATTCCACTGCCATGTAGCCAGATTTTCTGCTGTTCAAAGCTTCTGCTGTTATCTGATTGGCTGCATGCTGGCAAGGTGTCCACACATTTTATTTTCTATCTCTCTGTTTTGCAAATGCATGGTGTTGTTCCCACAAACTTCCTAATTTCTTTGTTTCCCCTTTTGTCTCATACTTTTGCAACTTTTTCTTGCAGGTTATGAATTTCTTCTTCTGTGGTAGCAAAAGTTTCTCCTCCTGTGGTAGCCACAGATTGTTGTTTACGGTGATGTATGATGTAGGTGATGTATGATTAGGTCATTATGATAGCCATGAAGGCTGACTCCCTGGAAAGTATTAGCTAAAGACACTCCTGAGAAGCTGCAGCATGCCTAACAAGACAGTAGCGGATTTTACTAAACAGAAAGAAATGAATGAGCCCTTAAAGTATACCTTAATCCAGCTAGCTCCTTGATGTTCAGTTCTTTTACACTGTGTTCTCAAGTTACTTTCCATATTCTTCTTAACTTTGTTTTATATCTAATCCTCTGGGATTTAATAAACAAATAAAGAGGTCCTAGGAATGAAAAGAGAACTAATGAAGGAGATAAAAATTAGACAGCTAAAATATTTTGGGAATTTCAAAAGACATAACACTTTGCTGAAAGACTAAAATGGAGGGCAGAATTGAGGGCAATGTGCAAGAGGAAGACAACACTATAAGTGGGAAGATAAAATCAAGAGATGGACAAGAAAGAGTCTAACAGAGTGCACCATCAAGACAAGAGACAGGAAAGAGTCTAACAGAGTGCACCATCAAGACAAGAGACAGGAAAGAGTCTAACAGAGTGCACCATCAAGACAAGAGACAGAAGACACTGAGATCCATTACAGCTGACATTCATTGTGGAGATAGCAGTGATGCTAATGATGACGATGATTGAGGTCTCACCATGTTTCAGTTCCATGCAAGAAAACAGTTCTAATGCATACTTTATAGAGATAATATTTAGTTTCCAGACTGTAGATCTTGGATCTCTATATCTGGTAGAGTCTACTCACTGCCAGGTTTGATTTCCTCATTCTCTGCTTGATTTACACTAACTTACTGCCACAATCCATTACTACACCTGCACAGTTTTGAGTACCACTACTGCTCAATTCCTCACATTACTGGATGAAAATAAACGGACTCAAGGAACAGTTCTCTGATAAAAATGTCACTATGGACCAATGACCCATCTGCAAACAATTCAATTCACTTCTTTATTTTATAAAATAAGAGGTACTATATATCTACACAATTAAATTTATGTGAAATGCAAGACAATGTTAATTTTTCCAATATTTCTGTTTGAAAATCAGTTTGAGTTAAGGGTTTTTGAAGAAAATAACAAGACAAACAAAAAGCATAAACGATAACCAACCTCTGGGTGCACACACATGTTCTTGCGAGAGCTGAGGGCAAGACCCACAAATTTTGGAATTTCACCAGTCTCTAGAGTATAGTATTCTATAAGTCCTCTCATCTCTTCTACAACCTAAAAAAAACAGTTTTATCAATGAGCTGTTTGAGGTAACTTATATCTCTTACATCAAGCAAATTAAAATGTACAGTTAAAATGAACAAAAGTGAGGTACAGCCTTACAGGAAACATTAATACACATAATCTAGTTTAACAGAAAAGTCTTCTTGGAACATACAATCAACACCAGAAAAGATTTTAAAATATTAAAACATCTAGTAAAAGCTGTCTAGGAGTGGAAAGAGGCAAACAATACAGTCATATGATGGTAATATATATGAAGACAACAAGGGAAATTTTTTTTTTTAAATTGTGTAAATAGTAAATGCAGAACGCTTACTGAGTTGTTCATTTGTATAATCTAGATCGGGCTTATATTCTGATTAGTGAAACAAATAAAACAATCAAACCAAACTAAACAGATGTCAAAATTAACACAATATATTGGACATTTGAGACCTAACTATGTTAAGGAAAATGCCTCATTAAAAGTTCTAGTTCAGAATTTCTAGTTCATTAGTGAACATTAAAGCACTTGGTCCAAATGTCAGCAGCACATTCATTTTACATCAGAACAACGAGATGCAGGACTGAGGAAGAGCACAAGTGGGGGAGAGAAACAAGAAAACAGATAAAGCAGCCAAAGCTTGTTTATCCAACACATATTTTCCAACACTCTCATGTTAGTAACAACAAAACAGGAAAAACAGTATAAACAGATCCAGTTTTTTCCCCCCTATTTAAATACATGTAAAGCAGGGGGGAAGCACTGCACCACTGCAGAAAATATACAGTTAACATTTAACATACAAATTCTTCTGGACTATAATACATGATGAGTAACAACAACAATAATAATAAAAAAAAGTTAGTTGCTTATCCTTTACAGGACACAGCAATCAACCCCAGCTTTTATTGGCTGTTTTTGATTTTTCTAGGCAATTTTTTCATTCAGTAGTTTGCCATTGCTTTCTGAACGGTATGGCGCTTATACCATTGTTAAAAATCCACACAAAGCGATCTGCTACCAAACCGCCTGCAGCAGGTTTCGAACCTGGTATATCTGGATTATGAAACTGCGTTCATATCCATTAGGCCACAGACGCCGACACAATAATAATAAGTAAAGAAAAACAAACATTAACTAACATGTGTTGACTAACTTTGCAGGAGATTTCTTGAGTAACATACTTGCCCTCATTTTCAACAAAACTCCTTATCTTGGTAGTCAACTGGTCACTTCTGTAGCACTTCATCTTTCTTTGTCTCCTCAGAGTCTCCCAGGAACTATGCTGGGCACACAGCTATTTATCATCTTTGTCCTTTCGCTCCTTATGGAGAATGGAGTTACCACTTCAGCTGGTCCCCCTTGCAGGAAGCCTGCATCAAGCATTACCATGTTCTTGCAGCGATGATTCCTTTAGAAATTTGTTTTACATGATGAGGTAACCAGCCTCAAGCACAACCTAACCAGCCTCAAGCACAACCTAACCAGTGTGATGATGTCACCATCTTCTTCTTCTTCTGCGTTCGGTTTGTAGTCATGCTAAATCTGCAGGCCTGTCGCCAGGACGAAGTCCACAGTCTTTTCCAGGTCGGCGCGGCAGCCCCATAGCTTCTGCTGGAGCTCATCACCTTTTAGCCAGGTCACACGTCGCAATTTATCCTGGGTTGGACAGTTCTGGAGAATGTGTTCTGGAGTCTGGATATCAGTTCCACATGGGCATTCATTCGTGTGGGATATCTTAAGGCGATAGAGATGTCCAAGTAACCTGCAGTGACCAGTTCTCAGGTGGAAAATTGTCGTCTGTTGGTGTCTGTTTAGGTGGTGGATTGGGTCATCTCTGCTGTATATATCCCCTTCCTCCTTCCACTGATTTTTGTACTTGTTGTGGATGATGGTTTTTGCTTCCCGATAGGGCAATGGGTGGCTGTATTGTTCCATTTTACTGCCACTTCTTGATAGAGCATCTGCTTTCTCATTACCAGCGATTCCACAATGGGCAGGTAACCACTGAAGGGCAATGGTTGATGACCTTTGGATGATGTTAAGCTCAGATCTGATCTCATTCATCATGTTATCATTTCTGGTGTTTTGTATTGATTCAAGTAATGATCTGCAGTCAGTGAAGATTACTATCTTAGCTTGTGGCTGCTGTTCAGGTCTGGTGAGGATCTTCAGGGCTTGCAGTAGTGCCATAGCTTCTGCCCTAAAATTGGAGGAGATCTTTCCAGTTGGGAAAAAAGACGCAAGTGGGGGTGAAAAGAAAAAAAAAATTCACGTCCCTAGTTGACATAAAGTAAGGAAATGGACAAGAAACGGACATTAGCTCTTGATCGAGACAGTCATTTGTTGGGCGTGTTTCGATACTTGGTCTTTATTTGAATGCCGCGGCAAAACACATGAGGGAAGGTTCTCGAACAAATTTCAAAATTTAAACTTGAGAAAAAATATGTTTTTTCTTAATACTAGAGTTATGAAAATAAAACCTAGCTAGTTCGATAGCCCATCTTGAGCAGAGAAATAATATGCTTTCATTTATACAGATGGATAGATAATAAGGACGATATTGACAAAAGACTGTATTGTTAATATCAGGCAAGCGAATGCACTGTTAACCCATGTCACTAAAAGCTTCCAAAATCTTGGCCTTGAGCCTGCAAACGTAAAAATCGAGCTGTAATTAAAGAGAGGGAATGTGGTGGAGAATTGTAGCTAAAAATAACTTAGGCAGCAGATTCGTGTAGGAAATACATGTAAAACCAAGTGTGTTTTTATGAAAAAACAAGTAGAGACAGACGGACTAACAGACCGTAATACATACTTGACTGAGATTTGACTGAAGTGACTTTTGGTTGAAGATTTGAAAGCAAGGGGGAAAGTCGGCGATTGGTCAACGCATTTTATAGTAGCGGGATAGAGAGGTGAAAGTTTGCCATTCGACATAAGTCTGTTCAGAGACGCAGTTTGAATCCCTGATGGTGTTGATTCCATACGAATATAACTATATAGTGGGACGCCATCATACGGCCAGCAGCTCAGCTGAGTTTTGCTAGCAAACTTTAACTGTGTTCTCAATTCTGAATTCTGAACTGTGAGTTTCTATTTGGCACCAAAGCGGTGTCAAATGCTGTAGTAATATATACAAGTGTGGACCAGTGCTGTCTATCATTGTGTCAGAGCAGCCGTATATTGCCCCCAGCACGGAGAGGTGGGGCCACAAGACTTCTGTACAGGATCGACGCAGGCGAGATAAGTTATATCTGGCCTGCTGGACTTTCACCAACGACATTTTCAACTAAATTATCCCTAATTCAACATTAATAAAGCCATGACATTGGGGAAATTAAACTATATATATATTTATCCCTTAAGTCAACGAACAATGTTTGGCAGTCATAGACTGGGAGTGATTACACCATCCCAACAGCATATCTAGTAATAAGTTCTCCTGTGACTATCTTAATATAATTGTTATTAACCAGTCATTTGAATAATTAAGTACACATTTTCCATTTTATTATGTCATATGATTTTGCATTCCATTTATGACTCCATAATATTTCTTATGTTCTGACCAACTAAACATTTGGTTCAGAACAAAATAAATTTATCAAAAGATTTAACTGTAAAAAACTAAAATAGCCTGAGTTAGTTCAGTGTGTTATAAATTTTATTAATATTATTAGACTTCTTAAATACCTGTGTGTGTGTGTGTGTGTAATTTACCACAACACATTACATATCAGTACCCTAGATTTTTAACGTACCCACATTCATTAGTAAAAAAAGATATGTGTGAGGTCGTAAGTGGTAGTAAGAAGGGCCTTCTGTAATTCACATCTACATTTATCTCAGGAGCCTTCACAGCTGACCTCATACATCACACTAGGTAACATCAACCATACAATACCATCAAAATCCACTACAACCAGCCTCAAGCACAACCTAACCAGCCTCAAGCACAACCTAACCAGCCTCAAGCACAACCTAACCAGCCTCAAGCACAACCTAACCAGCCTCAAGCACAACCTCCTATTAGTATATTGTACGATAAGCCTGAGGGAGCAGTGGCCATGTTCTTTCTTTGTCTCATCAGAGACACCAGAGAACTACGAGATGGGGTACCACTGCTATTCGTTACTATTAATTACATTTATATGAAATATTATTCAATAAAGTCATTACAAAATATAAGAACCACAGAGTACTCTGAACACAACAACAGACTAGAAACAGTGATGAATACCTGAAGCTAAACGTATGTGCAGATCATCCTATGGTCTCGCATTTACCACACATGCAAAACTGTTCAAAGAGTCAACACATTGAGTACCAGTGGAACAGCATATTTTTCTGGGTCATTTTTGAGATGTTTTTAATTAATTTTGATAAGCACATAACTTTGAAATGACTGTGTAAACGGACTTTAAATGCCTAATATCAGGTCACTTATCATCTTAACCGGTAAAACAAACATCTAACTCACAGATGCCGCTGAACATTCCATTGACGCTTCACACAAAAGTAGAGAAAATAAACAAGAAACTCATTTCTATACAAATCTTGTTTTCTTATTGTGCACAATTTGGGTCTTACTTTTTCCAATTCTGGAACAGTTCTTGAGCAGTAAATCATCTTTGTGACGTGGAGTGGGTTCACCTGCAAAATTAATCATCAAAAACAATACAGATGTATTCATATAATTCTTAATGCATTTGTACTGTCAGAATAAAGTATGATTTGCCGATGAAGATATTTAAATTATTTGATTGGCTGACTCGTCCATAAAGCTCTTTTTTTTTTTTTTTCCCCAACAGGATGGGTTTGCCAGTACCATGTCAAATCCTCCTTAGCTGCCTCCTACAATATGCATGGTGGGGTACAGTGTTACTATTGGCGATTAAATTAATAAAAATCAGAATCTTCAACCCAAATGTCAATCCAATCCTATTGTATGGTTCTGAAACATGGAGAACATCAAAAATGGCAGCCAAGAAATTACAGACAATAAACAGGTGCTTGCTCAGAAAAGATAAAAGATACGACATAATCACCAATATGGAACTAATGGCAAGAACTAGGCAGGTAGTCTATGGAACAAGAGGTGGAAAGAAGATGCAAAGTTCCAATAGGACACATCCTGTGAAAACCTGCTGACAGCATTACAAGGCCATCCTTTTTCTGGAAACTTCCGGTTAGAAGCAGATGGAGTCAGAAAACCACATGGAAAAGAAAACTGGAGATAGACATAAGAAAAAGATAAAGAAAACATACAAAAGACCTTGAATGGATGGCACAGAACAGGAAAGCTGGGCACACATTTGTTGAAAGCCTCTACGATCTTTACGGAGCATATAAGGGTCATGATGATGAATGAATATATTCAACAAGACAACAAAATATTTACAACAAAAGCTCTACCATCATCATCGCCCCTCAGCTTGTGTATCATGGAATCTTGAAACCGGTTAATAGCATTAAAAGGCAGTCATTGCTTTCTAGAATCCCAATGGTTGTTGTTGTTTAACTAGGGCTGCTGAGCTTTTTGCTCTTTTGCAGCCAATACCAGGTTGAAGACTCCTTGGTATTATCTACACTGTAGATCTAGGCTTTTCCTGTGGCTTTTCTGCCATTCCGAAACGTGTTGAGTTGAAGTCATGAGCTCCAGTTTCTCCTGCCTGGTTTGCATTTAAAGGATCATCACATCTGTCCCCAAGCAAGGAGGAAGAGGTATGTGTCATTCTGTGCATTTTCCACCATCCAAGGGGGCTCTCCAAATATGCAGAGCTAATATACTGTGCTCTCCAAAGGAATTGTCATGTCCTACACAAAGCCACTTCTCAGCTCCCGCTGTCTATCCTTGTTCATAGGGAGATCCTCCTGCATGCAGCCAATGTGATAAAAGCCAGAGTTATGTCTGGGGCTCAAGTTACTTCTCCAAAATTTAGTGTGCAATGCTGGGTTCTCGACAAGTTTCCCCCACAGGGAGAATCCCTAGAAGTGTGTGGATGGTTTCAAGAGTCAATATGGGTGTAATTAACCTCACAAACACAGGTTCACTTCCACATCTCCAGATATGCCTTCATGCATAATCCTAATGGCAGAAGAAATAGAGGGAAACCCAAAAATACAGACTGGAAAGAGAACTAGAGACAAATATAAAAAGGAAAAAAATGATGACATGGAAAGAACAAACACAGATGGCAATTTTCTTCTTCTTCGAGTACCGTGACAGCTGGCAAAGGTGATCATGACTCTCCATAACCTCCCATCCTCAGTGCTATTTATCAGCTCTTTTGTTGAGTTCTTTCAATGTCAAGTCATTTTCCTGCTTGTCTGCTAACTGTCTATGACTCACTTCCGTATACCAGGATTGGCTAAACATAATACTGAAGAACACTTGTTCTCACTTCCACTGACAAATATATGTTGCATAAAATGTTTTTCATTTTATTTAATACTTCTTCTTCTTCTTCTTCGTACACTCTCAGACATCCACTTGAATGTTCTCAAAGAAAGCAGTAGTCAGTTTGAGGCTATTTGAATCCCCATAAAGCTTTTCCACGAAAGGAACTGGCATCGGCCATATGCACTTTCTCTGTACCACATGTAAGGGGCAACTTTGAAGCAGATGTTCAGCGGTCATTTTATCAGTGCCACAGTTACACTGATCGGTAGTTCCTATCTTTAGCTTGTTGAATAGATGGTATCTCAATCTGTTGTGGCCAGTGCAGAGTCTGAAGATTACCACTTGTTCTCTTCTGTGGAGCTGGTAGTAAGCATCATTCTGTGTGTGCCCTGGATGTTCAACATTCCATTTGTTTCTGTATCTGATTCTGATAAAACTCTTTGCCTCCTCAAAAGTTATGCTTGCATCAGGCTGAGGTAGATGTGAACCTTCTTTTGCCATTCTGTCAGCCTCTTCATTGCCGGTGATGTTACAATGAGATGGGATCCATTGGATCACAACACTTTTGAATCGTTGACAAAGTTTGTGGAGCACTACTCTGAGATCATCCTTCTTCTTCCTCGTTCGCCTTCAGACTTCCACATTTATGACTCTAATAAAGGCAGTAGTCAACCCAAGGTTCCCGACATCTCCAAACAGTTTTTCGTTGACAGAAGTGGGTTGTTGCCATATGCTACTTCGTTCATTACTGTAGGCTGGGCAATACTGCAGGAGGTGTTCGACCGTCATCGGGCTGGTACCGCAGGTGCAGAGATTTGTTGCACCAATCTTGAATTTGTGGTATAGATGGTATCTCAATCTGTTGTGTCCAGTGCGTAGCCAAAAAATGATGACCTGTTCTTTCCTGGATAGTTGATGATATGCATCATTTTTCAAATGGCCCGGGTGGGGAGCCGCGCTAGCGTAGTGGTTACAACACCGCTCTGGCGACCGGGTGATACAGGATCAAACCCGGGCGACGGCATTTGAGGATTTTTCGTCGACCGGGATTTGGACTGGATTAACTCGAGACCTGGCGAGTACATTTGAAGGAGTGTCGTCGACCAGGGACTGGCGGCTCCTGAGCCGACCCAGCTGCAATGGGTACCTCCGAAATCGGCGAGTATTTGCCTGAATGGCGAGGGACACCTATCTCTGTACAAGAAATAAAGGGATACTCACGTAAAATCAATGTCAGGTTAGACATAAATAATAACCTGAGATTTCGCGAGTATTAGCGGGCGTACGAAAAAAAAAAAAAAAATGGCCCGGGTGCTCTCTTTCCCATTTGGACTTGAATGTAGCCTTTATAATAGACTTTGCCGTTGCGTAAGTTGTCTCTATATCATTTTGTTGTAAGGCACCTCTTTCCTTAGCAAGTTTGTCTGCCTCCTCATTACCTGGTATGTTGCAATGGGCTAGTATCCACTGGATAGTGCACTTGTTGAAGCATTTGGCCAGTCTTTCAAGGGAGATTATCAGATCTTTCAATCCTTTAGTTTGTTGGCTCTTCAGCGCTGATAATACTGAGAGGGCATCTGTAAAGATTACTATCTGTTTTTCTGCCTGTGCTTTGCATTCAATAAGAGTTTCAGCTGCCTGTTTCAGGGCTTCTACTTCAGCACTGAAGTTATTGCAGTATTTACCCGTGGCAATTGCCATAGAGTGGATTCTATTTTTTAATTTTATGAGGATGCCGGCACCCCCATTTTCAACTGCATTTTTTGCTGAACCATCAGTATATGCATGTGTCCAAAGCTTTGCTGGGAATTTTTGGTCAATATACTTGGTAGATCATCCAGGTCTGTATTATTTTGGCATTTTTGAACACTGGTTTTGCCATTTTTTTTTACTTTAAATATTTTTTTTGCCTGCTAAATATGGTATTTTATCATATATCAAAGTCATCTTGTGCCTTTAAGTTCTTTTTGCAACAGGTACTACTTATTTTAATCACACATCTTGCATGTCACATCTTAAAAGAAAAAGAGCTTTTCTTTTTCTATTTAAAAAAAAATTAAAACACAAAAAATAAACAAAAAGAAATAAAACTTTGTTCCAAATTCACGAGAAATTTGAAAAACTATCCAACAAATTGTTATATTCATATTCAAAAGGATTTTGTATTCTGACTGTGAAACATCCCTAATTGTCATGGAAGGCAAAAATATTGTCCTGCTGTGATCTTCTTTCTTTTCTGTCTGTCTGAATTTGTCTTGTATGAATCAGCTCAGTTCAAGTTCTTCCCTTTAATTTCTGTCCATTCTCTTTCTAAGGTTTCATTTGTACCTCCCTTTTTTCTGTCCATGGTTCTGTTTTGCCTTTCCTTTTTTGCTGTTCACTCTTAAGATTATGGTTGTGTTTCCATTTTCTCCTGTCAATTCTTTGTCTATGGTTCTGTGAGTCCTTACCCTTTTTCTGTCTATTTTCTATTTATGTTTTGCATATCCTTTCCTTTTTTTCTTTTCAATTTCTCCATATGGTTATGGTTGACTTTCCTAATTTTTTTTTCTGTCATACTCTATCTATGGTTCTGTTTGTCCTTCCTGTTTTTTTTTTTTCTTTTTAAACTTCAGGGCTCTGTTTGCTCTACAAGTTTTCTGTTTATTTTTCTATCTCTCAAAGAAATTATGATATTTGCATGTTTAATGCACACTTCAAACTGAATATGTTAAATAATAGCAAAAATAAGAAAGACAAAATTCATTCTAAAGCAGCATATTTACTAGGTTTCATGTTCAGTAACAGGTAGCGTCATGCTCAAATCTACCTGGCTTTAAATGGGTACCTGACTCTGCTCTTGAGTTCAGGAAAGCAAAGGCAGCACAGAAGGGAACTCATCACCCCATCTCATAAATCTGGACCTAGTTTAGTGAAGTCCCAACCATCACACTCCCCTCAGGCAGCATCCAATATGGGCCTGCCATTTCCTTTACATTTATTTTGTGACACTTTTCCTGTTGTGAGCAGTAAAGCTAACTAATTACTGTTTCACGGCAAATTGTCAAGACATTACAGCAGGACTGACAATTAAGAAGTGTTTAACTGTGTACATTCAAATCATGTATACACTGCATAGACAGTGCAGGCCACGCTGGCTTGGCCATGTCCACAGCATGAAGATGGTCGCATCCTGAAAGATATCTTCAACGGATAACTGGCAGATGGCAAAAAAGCAGTTGGGCGACCGCAGCTGAGGTTCAAAGATGTGCAAGAGAGACATGAAGGCACTGTACATAAATTCAGCAACCTGGGAGGATGAAGCTGCCAATCGCAACAAGTGGCGATGCTCTCTATAGCATCACTTCAGATTTGGCAAAAAGAAGCTCTCACGGCAAGCAGAAGAGAGGAGAAAATGTCGCAACAGGAACACAAGGAAAATAACTAGCTGAGGGCTGTCACCTAAGGGGCGTATTTCCATAGTCAGTTATGACTGAAGGGGCTATTATTATTAGCTGTGCACAACTATTTATTTAAAAATACAAATAACTGGCAATACTACCTGCATGTAAGAAATAATAAGAGATAGAAGAGAAACTGTTTTCCCAGTTCCAGAAGGCATCTCTAGCACACAGTGACCCTGCAGAGAACAGAAACAATAAAATTTGTTTCAGTAAAATCCACGTCATTTTCTTTTTCTACTAAAAACTGACATCTCTGAGGCACGACAATTGTAAAATTATTAGGATTCCTAACTCTCAGACATAAAAGTGCACTTTTATTAGTAAAGCAGATGTAATGTTTGTAATGTAAAATTCGATAAAACTTTATGAACTGATATTATCATCATGACCTTTCAACCTCCTTGTACAGCATATGCCTTCAACATGTTTGTGCCAAGCCTGCCTGACCCGTGCTATTTCAATGTTTTTTTTTTAATCTCTTTTTATTTTGTCTTAAATTTCCTTTTCTAAGTGTTATTGGGTCTCCCTTTTATTTCTCTTAACTTGGGGATTTCAGAAGAAAGGACTGCTCTGTAGTGTTATTGTTAATCAGAATCGACGTCATTGCACTCCGGGCAAACCCATAGGTGCAGCAAATGTCGAAGGGTATGAATGCTAATTGTTCCTGTTGCGCACTGGTTGTATACACGGCGGATGCGTCCTCTCATACGTCCATCCCTGCTGGTCTTACATTTAATGCCGAATTCCAGCAGTCTTAGCCTTGATGATTCATCGATTGCAGTGTCATTCTCTAATGGATGAACATGAATCGCCCTCAGTGTTTCTTCCTTATCCATGGCCAAAGCACCTTTTATGGGTGCTCTTGAAGCTAGTCTGTCAGCTCTTTCATTGCCACGTACCCCGGCATGACCAGGACAGTAGATCCATATCAGTTCTTGAAGATTCAATGCTTCTATGGAGGTTTTCCATTCATGTCGAAGCCAACCATTTTGGACCTTTCGAAGTATGGATTGTGAGTCTGATACAATAACTGCCTTTGTTAATAAAGTCTCAGACAGCAATCTTAAGGCAGCAGTAACTGCCTCTACATCCATTGTCATGCTGGAGGTTGTTATCATGTAAGCCCCGCTATGTTCAGCGAAGGTTCTGCCCTTTACTCTAGCAGAGAAGCCCCACCCTGATTTATTACCACGGATTACAGACACATCAGTCTTACATAGTGCCAGCATCTGTTCTTATGAGAATAAATGAAGCAAACGACAGCCAGATTATAGAGGGAGATATATCCCTACAAGAAGTGGACTCATACACATATCTTGCCAGCAATATAGACAAAGTTGGAGGAACAGATAGTGATATCAAAATAAGAATACAAAAGGGCAAGAGAGCTTTCACTGCATTGAGAAACAAGGAAATCAAAAGAAATCAATTCCAAAACAAAAAAGTATGAATCTTCAACTCAAACATCAAGGTAGTTCTAATGTATGGCTCTGAAACATTGGTTATCTTGTATATCATATATAAATAAGGTATACTAATCTTCCTATTATGTGCAAGCACCCATTTATGACAGGTCTACAACCTCTTCGTTATCACTTTTTCTGTTCTGCATGTTTCAGTCCCATGATCGTGTTATCTTTATTTTCCTTCTGACAATTCTGAATGCCGCTGATATTACTCTGGAATCCACTGCTTCCAATTCAATAAGTCATTTAGCGCTTGCACTGACACCATTAGAACCACACATTCACTATGAGGTGTTCAATACAGCACAAGAAAAAACTTAATGGCTTAAGACTAGCACTATTTCTTTTTCTTCTTTAATCCTTAGCCGCCGACTGTCAAAGAAGCTCAGTGGCCATCATACCTGGTGGCATCTTGTAGGGCAGCAACAAACTGCTTCCATCCTGCTCGGTCGGCTGCCATCCTTCGTACAGTGCCCCAGCTCTGGTTCATTCTTTGCATCTCAGCATCCACAGTTCTCCGCCAAGTTGTTTTTGCACTATTTCTCCTGGGTCTAATTTCTTCTTTCCTTCATTTCCATCACACAGTCTCAGGATGTTAGTTATGTGGTTTATCATTTTTGCTGCTGCCTTTACTGCTTTTCCTTCTTCATTTGGTATTTAAACACTCCAGCTGACCAATATGGAGATTTTCTTAGAAGAAAGAAAGTTAGTCAGCAATCCAAACTCTTTTTGGCTTTCTCTCATCTGTTTCATAACCTTCTTTGATAGAGAACCTTCTTCCATCTCTGAATGTTGAGTTTAATTACTTGAATTATGTAGGCTTAATGACTTGCTCATGTTGCTGGTCCCATGTCCAATTCTCTTTAATCGCCTTCTATGACATGCCTGGAAGGGTACAGTGTTACCTATTCTTTGCTCCCCTTGAGGCTCCTGATAACATATAAGCGAATATAAGGAATTACCATTATTACAATTATTTTTGTCAGTGTTTTAGTACAAATGACAGATAACAGCATCTATACTAATAATATTAAGGTAGTTAATCATCATCATCATTCCTTTTCATTCCCTGTGGAACATAGGGCAGTTGCTCCCCATCGATTTCTATTCTGGGCTGTCATTTTGATCTGTGCCCAAGTCATTCCAATTTCCCTAGCCTCCTCTTCAACAGTTCTTCTCAAAGTTCTCTTTGGCCTCCTCACTCTTCTTTTCCCCTGTGGGTTCCAGTCATGGGCAACTCTGGCTATACTTGATTTTTCTCTTCTGAGTGTATGTCCTATCCATCCCCACTTTCTTACCTTAATTTCTGTTTGTATTGGCTGTTGTCCGCATCTTTTCCTTAGCTCTATATTTGTTATTACATCTGGCCATCTTATACGGAGGATCTGTCAGAGACATCTATTTACAAATGTCTGTTAGCTTGGAGGTGATACTCTTTGAGACATGTCATGTCTCTGAGCCATACAGCAATACTGACTTCACATTTGAGTTAAAGATTCTAATTTTGTTCTCTCTGGATATAGCTGAGGAGCTCCATATTGGTCGAAGTGCATTAAAAGCGCAAAGGGAGTTAATACATCATATTCATTTCTCTAGAAGTCATGTAATTAAAAATTGTTCAAATGAATTTTTTTAAAATTTTAGTCTCATTATATGGCAAACAAACTTGGCGGAGAACTGCGGAGGCAGAGATGCAAAGAATGAATCAGAGCTGTGGCACTTTAAGAAGGATGGCTGCCGACTGAACAAAGTGGAAGCAGTTTGTTGCTGCCCTACAAGACGCCACCAGGCATGATGGCCACTGACTGCTTTGACAGTCGGCGGCTAAGGATCAAAGAAGAGGATATAGTAAACAATTTTAGTGCAACTTCAGTATAAGTGTGAGAAATAAATCAATTTTATCAATGATGAAAAATGTACTTAAGAAAAGAAGACAAGCAATAAATGCTGGTACAATGAATGGGCTTAACTGGTAATACCAACTACACAATTTTAAAAAAAACACACATCCTGGGTCCAAAAAAAAAAACACACATCCTGGGTCCAAAAAACAACATTCTGCTCAGGAACTAGCAACATCATGATGCAAATAAACTTTCCACCAATAAGCTGTATGATTTAACTCCTCATTTTTCAATTTAAGTTACATGAATTAACATTCATTTACCATTATTATTTACCTAATATAAAATATACCAACAATAAAAACTCTCATTACCTTGGCATCCAGAGCACGTTTGAGCTCCTGCATGTATAAAAACTGTTCTGGGTAGATGTAATCATAGGGGAAATAAACCAGGAGGCCATCTACATTCAGCCTAATAAATTTTGTGAGTAAAACACATGACAAAAATATAAACATTAAATTATTTTACTTGAACATCTACACTTTCATTATTACTTCACTTCACACAGGAACATAGAAATTCAGTTGAGAATAATCCTTATGTTATCCTATATAACAGTGTTTCCCGAAGTGTGGTAAGTGCACCACTGAGGGTATGTGAAACAGGTTCAAGGGGCTGCAGAAAACACTTCATTAAATGTAATATATGATAATAGTGTACTGTAGAAATACATGTCTATTTACAAGTATCATCATGTTCTTGCATTACGAGTGATATATTTGCTTTTATAGCAGACTTGTAGGATACAAGGTGTTCCTCATATGCTGGGTTTAATGCTTTGATGCTAGCTTTCGTTTTGTGCCGGGTTTTTAAGTTGCAAGAGCTCCTGTGCAGAGGTCTGTGACAATAGTCTGCTCTCACAAAGGGCGTTGTCGTGATTTCAATGTGAATTGCTGGCACTTTCAGCTGAGTGGTCTGCCATGTCTTATTTTCTGCTGTAGTCTCCTCCCACTTTTCTGTATAATAGCTCCTACAAGCTCTATTTCTCTGCATTAGTCACATCACTCTTACGTTGGACAGACTAAATTCCACCCCTTTACACGTGTGCATCGGCATCTAGCTAAAGGTCTTTTTATTCTGCCTTTCTTGGAGATGACGGCAAGTTCCCTGATTCTTTGATTCACAGAGAACGTGGGAATCAACCTTAACCTTTCACTTGTGCGAATGCATCGTTCGAATTACCGCCTAAGTGTCGCTATAGATTACGTCTCTTTCTTTTATCAAGGGACGCACGGGAGACAGCTCCCGAGGTCCTTACGTCTAATTACACCATTCTCAATGCACGTGCGACCCCATGCAAGAACACCTGCAGACTTTATCTTACTATTTAAGCTAGGCGTCCCTAACACTCCTTGCCATTGTCTTCAGAGTGAATTTTTGCTACCTTACAAAGTGGATCAATGCTAAGGGCCAATCTCAGTTGTATTGAGTTTAGGAACATTCTTTCAGTCAGTAAGCACTTACTTACTTACTTAGTCGTTCCCCTTCTACCGTGAGGTGTAGAGGTTTGGAAGAGAGAGCGCCAGACCATTCTATCAGCTGTCTTCTTCCTGGCCTGGTTCCATTCTAGTCCTCGGTCCTTCAAAGATTGTCTAATGTTGTCCTCCCAGCGGACTCTGGGTCGTCCTGGAGGTCTGGATCCCTGGCTCTTTGTTTCCCATGCTTGTCGTGGTAGCCGATCTTCTCCCATTCTGCAGACATGGCCAAACCATCTTAGTTGGGACTGTTCTATTTGGGTCTGCAACGGATGGGATTTTAGGCCTTGACGGATCGTCTGGTTGCGGACCATGTCTCTTCTTGTTACTTCAACCACTTTCCTCAGATACCTCATTTCTGAGGTTTGGATCTGGCTTTTGTGGGTTGTAGTCATTGCCCACGACTCGCATCCATATGTCAAGACTGGGACATAGGTGGAGCGGTATACAGCCATCTTCGTTTTCTTACCAACCTCTTTCTTGCTGAGGAATCCACGATTTATGGCCTGAAAAAGTCTCCCAGCCGCTGCTTTTCGAGTGGCCAACTCTTCTTTGATGCCTCCCTTTCGGTCTATAATAGCTCCGAGATATTTAAAGTGGTCGACCTGCTCCAGGACCTGTTCTCCCAACTTAATCTGATGTTTTCTTTCTTCTCGTGATATCACCATGGATTTTGTTTTAGAGCTGCTTATGACCATCCCTCTCTTCTCCAGCTCTTCCTTCCAGACTTGCAGGTTGGATTGGAGATGTGCCTCTGATTTAGCAATCAGGGCAACATCATCAGCAAATGCCAGCTCCGAAATATAGACCTGTCTCATCTTCCAGTACCCCACTGAATACTTTCTTGTTCTCTCCTTACATGCCTTGATGACATCGTCCATAAGGAGTATGAAGAGGTAAGGTGATAGGATATCACCTTGTCTTACACCAGTGGTGGTTCTGAACTCTTCTGACTTATGGTTTGCTGTCCTCACATAATTTCTGCAAGACTTGTAGAAGCTCTGTATAGCATGAATCAGAGGTGCTGGAATATTCTTCCTTGCCAAACAGTCCCAAAGTTTGCTCCAGGGGACCCTGTCAAACACCTTTTCCAGATCTATGAAACAAAGATGGATCTCACTCTTATACTCAAGGGCCTTTTCACTCAGCTGTCTGAGTGTGAAGATTAGGTCTTGAGTACTTCGGTTTGCTCGGAATCCGCACTGGACCTCATCCAATTGTGGCTCAGCTAGGCGTCGGAGTCTCTGCTCTAGGATTCTAGAGTAGATTTTACCAGGGACACTGAGAAGGGATATGCCTCTATGGTTTCCACATTGTCGATTGTCACCCTTTTTGAAAATTGGTGTTATGATGGCAATCTCCCAATCCTTTGGTATTGTCTTGTTGCACCATGCTGCCTGTAGGACCTTTAAGAGTAATAGGTCGCCTGATGCTCCCATGTACTTAACCATTTCTGGTGTTATACCATCATGCCCTGCTGCTTTGCCCATCTTGATTTTCTCTAGTGCTGCCCTCAGTTCTTCCATCTTTATGTCATCTTCACCATCATTAGTTTTCTCTTCTGTGCTAGTGGTTATCATTTCTGATGCTTCATCATGCTCACCATCCAGGAGTTCTGAGAAATATTCTTTCCATCTTTCCATTACTTCCTTCGGGGCAGTAAGCAATTTGCCTTGCTTGTCCTTTATAAATTTGAGAGGGCATTGTTTTTCTTTCCTCATGTTCTTTAGGGTCTTATAGAACAATTTCTGGTTTTCTTGTGCATCTTTTTCTAGCTTTTCTCCAAATTCTTCCCAGGACTTCTGTTTTGCTGCTAGCACTTTGTTCTTTGCTTCTGTTCTGAGTGTCACATATTCTCTATATTTTTCCATTTGTCCTGTTGTGTTTTTAGCTCCTAAGTATTGTTTCCATGCCATTTTCTTCTCCCTTATTTTCTCTTTGACTTCCTCTGTCCACCAAGGTGTCCTCTTTCTCTGGTTCCCAAGTCGGACTTCACCGCATGCTTCTGCAGCAGCTGTCTTTATGATATCCTTGAATTTATTCCAGAGGGTTTCCAAGTCATCAGGTCGTTCTTCTGTGTTGCTCACTGCTGTAGCAATAAGCCCCTGATATCTGGTCTTAATTTCTGGCTCTCTCAGCTTGTAGGTCCTAATGCTCATTTCTCCTGCTCGTTTACTTGGTTTCTTGCGTGATGTTGGGCAGTTCCTAGGCTGAGCAACTCTTTCAGTTGTTCGTTTGATTGTTAGCAGGTAGTGATCACTTCCAATCTCTGGCCCTCTCCAGACTCTTGCATCTCGGACATATCTGAATGAGCTTCTCCGAACAATGGCATAGTCGATCACTGACTTCTCATTCTTGGTTGGTTCACATCTAGTGTATGCATGTATGCGCTTATGGGGGAACTTTGTGTTTGTAATGATCAGATTCTGCTCACTGCAGAATCTAAGGAGTCGCTTTCCATTGTCATTGAGAGTATCTTCTCCATATCTTCCGATAACTCCACCCCATCTAGCATGGTCATTTCCAACTCTGGCATTAAAATCTCCGAGCATAATAACTTCATCTAGGCAGTCATCCACTGTCCTTTGAAGCAGCTCGAAGAATTCCTCCTTGACCTCTGCTCTCTCATCCTCATTTGGCCCATACACTATGACCAGGTTGACTATGGTTTCTCCTTCTTTTAGTTTTACAACCATAATGCGCTCCGAGACAAAGTTCCATCCCTTGATACTATCTTTTTGATTTTGGGCCACAATGCAACCCACGCCCCCTTTAGCTCTTTCAGATATGGGTACACCACTGTAGAGCAACGTGTTGCCATCGAGATTCATGACTCCTTGTCCTTTTTTCTTCGTTTCCGTTATAGCCAGGATTTCTAGTTTTGCTTTCCTCATCTCTTCCACCAGCTCCTCATCCTTCCCATTTATACTTCTTGTGTTCCAAGTTCCATAAGTCGTAGTCCGTAGTCCGTTCCAGTTCGTTGCCCTTAGAATCAGTCCGGTTTTCTCTCTTGTAGTTCGCGTAATCATGATTTAAAGCAAACAGGTGATTGGCCTGTTGTGCCTTTGCATGGTGGAGGGGCTGCCTCCTTACGGCCTCCATGCAGGCCGCCCTCCTCCTTTTTCATCCGGGCTTGGGACCGGCATTGGCGGAGTTGTCAGTAAGCACACATTTACTTAATTAATGTAGTAGCACAGGCCGCCAGGTATTTTAACTTAACTTAAAGAATAGAGATTCCTCGTTACTTTATTTCATCTTAAATCTATATAAATTTTTCCTTAAGATAAATTTTTCCAAGACAGGGAAACTGAATTTTATTAAGTGCGCCACCATTCAAAAGCACTAAGGGGTTAAGTTAAAGAGTGTTTTTTTAAGACAGAAGGCGTAAGTCTGTATAATAATACTACCTGGGAGCCGCGCTGGTGTAATGGCTACAACGTTGTACTGGCGACCAGGTGTTCATGGTTCAAACCCGGCCGTCGGCGTTTGAAGAAATGTTTACGACCGGAAATTTGACTGAATAATCTGAACGGCTCCTACACATAAATCCTGTGTGGATGGGAAGGAGCGAAGCTCCTGACCGGGTTGGAAGGAAAGTCCACTGACCCCCCCAGCCTAGCAATGACATGTCATTGGGCCGAAAGAGCTAGAAAGCTCGAGTGCCGCTGGTTATAGAATATAAAAAAATAATACTACCCCTTTTGTTCACTTGGTCTGTGTAGAATATTACTGTAAAGAGTATTACTATTGTGTAAATACTGAGTATCAGCTCAGTGCTATTTTGTAACTTATCCAGTGTTATTACTTACTGAGTAATTTACCCACAGGGCAAGTTTTATTACCTTGGGTTCTGTAGATAGCTTTAACAGTACGATTGTGTTCGTAATCTGTGTGTGTGGGAATACGTTGGCTAATGCCGCCACTTTAAAATGATTGGTCGCTCGTGCAGCGGTGAGAGAAATCTTAGGCAAAACAGAGCGAACAAATGATGAGAGCCTGGCTTGATTTATGTGGTGTGGGAAATAGAGAGGGAGAGTTTGTTTTTGTTTGCATGGATAGAAGAAAAAGGTGTGCCCGTTATTTTATTTTCTTTGTGGATATTTACATAATAAATATAATTATATGTTCTCCGCGGTCAGAATTTACATCTATTCTACCTGTCACTTGATGTTTGCAGTTGTAGTCATTACTGTAATAGATTAACCTATTTAGCATGAGAGGACGGATGAGAGCATGAAATCTTAAACATCGTCTCGAGTGTGGCTGGGAAGAAGACATTAGATATCTCATTATATCTCTCTTCTCTCCAGAAGTCATATTTCTCTCCTTATTTTCATTAGTGACTTTATTTTTCTCTACTTTCACATTACTCATTCATACTCTGTCTAAACTCAGACATCATCTACTTCCATACTCGTGACAGGCATGTGTGATTAATAGCATGATTTTATGCACTATGTGTAGTTACAATAGTGTTATTAAAACTATTCCCAAATTATCTTTGCCCGAGAGGTTTTCACCAGTAAGACAGAACTATGATAAGGGTTACGCAGATAAGACTAAACTCTCAAAAGGGGTACGTGATTATTCTAAGTGTGAAAAACACTGCTATACAAAATGTAGGTTGAATCACAGGATAGTGGGACATGTGCTGGACTTTGTCCAAATGGCTAGCGAGAAGGCACCCGATTACATCACCCAAGTCGGTATGCCCTTAAATGTGGAGACGCAGTAATAAACAGTGAGTTCATAATTTTTGTTTTTTAATGTATGGCCTTAATGTTTGCTGAATGTAATTATTTTTTAAAAAGCTCGAAACAGGGTCCAGATTAATTTTGCTGCATCTGTTTCGCAAGAATAAGAATAACTGTAAATCCTAATGGGAACCAGCTAACCGTAATGCTGTTTCTCATCAGCTGTAATTGCAAATGAAAATTAACAGCACGCACAAAACTGACCATGTCGACAGCAATTAGGGAAAGATCTAACACTTGTCCCCCCTTTTTTTTTTTAAATTAATTAAGAAAAATATCCCGTTCAACCTCTGATGGGTTATAATTAGGATATATATTGTTTTCAATTCCAAACAATATGAACAACTGCCGTTTATGCCGGAGCTGTGATATCTGCACCTTTCGGTCGACACATCCGACTTCAGCACGGCAGTTTTTGGGACCGGGTTTGCCTTCCCTCTGCGATCCCTACTCTCTCAGCCAGACTGCAGTGATGCAGACTGTTTCCAGGACCACCACATGGAGGTGGAGTAGGGTCTTAGTCAGCTCTGGTTCGCTGACTCTGATGCAAGCAGTCAAGCTATGGGTCGCTGACTGCATTCTCTATTGCTGCATCTTTGGGTCCCCAATAAGATTTAATAGCCATGTGTGTATCAGAGGGTTGAGTGTGTGGTAATTCCGAGCCTAAAGTTAATTAACAGTGTGCAGTCATAACAATGACTTGAGTTAATGGTTCCTTACTGCTGAAGTATAGGCCTACCATCCACAATTTTGCAGGTTCAGCAAAATGCTTTTTACTTGTTATATGGGCCCCTAATAATCTTTTTTTTTCATAATGTGTAAACAAAACCACGTTGTTTGTACATAACTATTATACTCTATTATCATCTACTACGTCTGAAATCGTTTCTTTGTCTTCTGCTTAGCCTAAGCCATAATAAACTGGTGTTATATTTTCCGCTAAATAATTACAAATATTTCGTTTACTTAGGACTAGGGCCTACATAATTATACATTACAAATTACATCAATTGTACTCTACATCTGAAAAATCAAACCAAAACGTAAATAAATTCACTTACTTCATAGCAAACGCTTATTCTGTTCAACTTAATATTAGAAATCGATTTCAATTAAAACAGAATTAACTCCACGGCCGCAATTGACAAAACGCATTTACAGTCGCTACAACTTTCGTTTTGAACATTGTTTTCACCGGATATCAGTATCGTTGCCGGCGTTTTTTCTTTTTTATTCAAACTACCATTGTGCCAAACCAAAAAACAAATATATATATATATATATATATATATTCTTGTTACTGGGAATGTCCAACTCCCTGGATATCTTTCATATTCTTGTAGGATGCATGTCTTCCTTTCAGTTGTTTATCCAACTCTGTTGATCATTTATGTTATTATTCTTTTAATTAAGCTTTTAATATATGAACTACTCATCCCTACATTTATTAGATTTTTATTTGCCAACATGTATAATAAATAAAGAGAGAACCGCTAGGCCTGTGAACATTACATAAATAAATACATACACATATCACATGCTATTACATGTTTATATATATGCCAACATGTGAAGGTACCCAAGCTTGTTACCAATGAACATTCTCTGGAATGTAGGTACGTAACAGTCGGAAATATCTCGTTTTTGAAGAAAAAAAAAAGATATCCCGTTCAACCTCTGATGGGTTATAATTAGGATATATATTTTGTTTTCAATTCCAAATAATATGAACAACCGCTGATATGAGAAAGTGGCATCACATTTGTCAAATCAAAATAAATAGGGACAATAACAATTGTGCTTATACGTTAAAAAAAAATAAATAAATAAACTCTGAACAAGAATAATATTAAAGTGGAGGGGTGTAAAGGCCTGGTGGTTCTAGTTATATAAAGGACTTTAACAGATATTTAATTGACTTTCATCTGTTAAAAGTCATATGCATTGTAAGAACAGCATCAGACCTTCACATTCCCAGCCACTATATATTAACATTTGTTCGTGTTAAATATTGTTTGACTATATTATGCAGTTCCCTTAGGTCTGTCTATTCTCGACACCTCTTCTATATTTATAGATTAGTTGGATGCTTGCAAATAATCTAATATTGGTATTCTCATTTGTTCATACCTCTTACATTTTAACAAGAAATGTTCTATATTATTGTCTTGAAGACATCCTACACAGTAAGGTTCTTCTATTCTGAAATAGCCTTTTCCCAGCTGTAGACTGAGAAGTTTCTTATTACTGGGAATTTTCAATTCCCTAGATATCTTCTTCTTCTTCTTCGTTCGCCCTGAAAAGGACGGTGGTTGCGTTGTGTCTGTTTACAACGTAGCTGTGATATCTGCACCTTTCGGTCGACACATCCGACTTCTGCACGGCATTTTTTAGGGCCGGGTTTGCCTTCCCATTTCGATCCACACTCGCTCAGCCAGCCTGCACAGCTGCAGACTGTTTCCAGGACCACCACGTGGAGGTGGAGTGCGGTCTTGACCAGCTCTGGTTCGCTGGTCCTGACGCAGGCAGTCAAGCTATGAGTCGCTGACTGCGGTCTCTATTGCTGCGTCTTGAGGTCCCCCCTAGATATCTGACATTTTCTTGTTGGAGCCTTAAAAATCTTATATGCATGTCTTCCTTTCAGATTTTTATCCCACACTGCTTTCCATTCATCTGTTATTAATTCTTTAATTAAGCTCTTAATCTCTGATTTACTCATCCCTACATTTATTAGATTTTTATCAGATCTACCTTTCTTGGCTTCTTTATCTGCCTTTTCATTTCCTTCTATACCAACATGTGAAGGTATCCAAGCAATTAAGACTGAACATCCTCTGGAATATAAGTATGTAGTAGCCAGAAATATCTCCTCTGCTATATCAGGTCTACTACATTCTCGTAAGTTTCTAAGTGCTTTAATTGTTGAAAGAGAGTCAGTTAAAATTTATATTTTTTGGGAGGGTTATTGGAGAATATTTCTAGTGCTTTTAGTATTGCCACCATCTCTGCAGTGAAAATTGATGTATTTTCCGTGATGCTATAGTCTTTTGCCATTTTCCATATTGGAATATATAGTCCTATCCCCAATTTGCCATCCTCTCCCTTGGATCCATCTGTGTACACAGTAATGCTGTCTTTTGATATTTGTTGTATATATTTATTGGCGGTGTTTTAAATATTTTCTATATTATTTGTTTTCTTAAGTATTTCTGCTAGGTGATAGTCCGTGTCTGGTTTCTTGATCTCCCAGGGCGGAATCACTGGCTTGTATTCACAACTCTGGACATTAACTTCACATGAATGTTGTATGTAAACAACATACACTTGCAAAACCCTAAAACGAAACAAAAACGGCCTTCAACAAGGAGCTTCAGAGCTTCTGTGACGGAATTATTGGGTCGATCTCTTCTCTCCGGCATTATTCAGTTACATTTGTTGTTGAGTACTGATTACGTGAAATTTTCAGTGGTCGGCATTTTTTTCTTTCTCTGCTCTCAAGCAGATATTTGGTATTTTCAAATCATCGTAAGTAGTAGGGTATGCGCAAAACGATTATTATTCTGCAGGCGCGCTGCAGGCGCGTGACTTTTAAAAAGCAAAAATTCTGCAGGCGCGTGACTTTTATATAAGCGCAATCTGCAGGCGCAAGATGGCGGACTTGAGCTAACAAGACGAGGTATTTTTAGATAACAAGAAGAGGCGGGACAAGATGGCGGACTTGAGATAACAAGAAGAGGATGTTTATATAAGGAAAATGTTGTAAGATGGTGGTTTTTTATATATTGTTGTTATTAGTATAGCCAACTTAGGTAGTGGGTGTGTTAGACAAACAGTTTGAGACTTTTAGATAATAGGAAGATGATATATATATACATTTAGACATACATATTTTACAACATTTAGACAAACAGTTATACGATATGTATACAAACAGTTATTTTACAACATTTAGACGAACAGTTAGACGATATAGGAAACAAAAAAAGCGTTTTAGTTAATATAGTTTTTATTTTTTCAAATACTAAAGGACAACTCTCAGCCGCTTGGTAGGCTTCTTCTTCTTCTGTGGTAGATTAGGGACATCGGGTAGGTCTGTGGTAGGAAACCAACTAGGTTCTGTGATATCGGGGATTTAGAGTTCATGATTTCGTCAAACAGGTTAGTGGAAGGCTTCTTCGGGGATAAGACATCGGTCAGGTCTGTGGTAGGAAACCAACTCGGTTCTGTTGGTTGGTAACAACTGGAATTGATGTACTGATCAAACGTAGTACCCGTAGTTGGATAGGTATCCGTGCTTGGTGGCTGTAATCGGTCAAATTCGGTGAGGATTCGAGCGTGTGTTAGGCAGGACGTGATTCGTCGCTGTATTGCGTGGGAACAACGACACATGGCTGTATTGTCGTGAGGGAAAAAATACACCTGTCTATTGATTTCGTCCTTTGTTTATCAAAGTGGGGTTGAGTTTCACTAGCCAGGGTTTGACTAAGCGTGTAATTAATCGATCGTTGGCGTGTTGTCTAGCCGAAAATGGTAGTAGGACCCGCTGCATAGTACCACCTCGTGTTTTGATCAAGATGAAATAAATGGCGTAGAGCCCGCAAACGTTGGTAACTACATCTTGTAAATGTCTGGCGTTGTAGTTAACAGGTCGAGTAGAGTTTCTGGCTATAAAATTAATCAGGTCCGAGTGTGTAGGTGGTAGGCCAAAAGAATCAAAATATTCAAAAGTACCAAGTCCGTTATAATATAGGGCGACCCAGTGGTCACCCGGGCGGTAGCTAGGGTCAGTGTTGATGACGAAAGCAGCCGTCTTGGTCGGATCGATGCGTAGAGGTAATTGGTCACGAGCTAACACTTTAACGAGCCCAGTTCGTTTAACAAACATGTCCGATAGGAGGATGGTGCGTATCTCGTCTGTGTTCATTGTTTAAGTGGTGTAGTCTGTCAAAACTTGGCGCGATTTCGAGATCTCCAAGATCGAGTCTTGCTCGGCGTAGACGAGGACCTGTAATGGTTCGGGTGTGACCTCGGCGAATTTAAGTTCTACTGAGACTGGGCCCGATTTGGCCATCTCAAACTGGTCACCGTCTAGTAGACTGGGGGTGAGGTCAAAGGCGTATAAGGCGTAACCGTGCTTAAAATGTCTATACTCGAGGTCGTTGCCCGCGTCTTTTCCAATCAGTCCCATAGCTAGATTCGTCCCGAAGAAGGCTCTCACGTACTGGTTGTGCTCATAATCCATGGACAAAGGCTTGCCGCTGACTGTTCTGCCATCCGCGCTGACGTTCAAATATATCAGACCAAAGGTAGCGAAATTGAACGGATTAGACGTGTACGAGCCGTTAAAAGCGGACGAAGTGACTAGTCCAATCACGATCCGTGTGGGTGTTTGACTGAGAAACAGATTATCCTGCATGTGCGATAGCATACCTCTAGGGATAGAGAAAGTTTTTAGCACAACTCGTTTCAAGGGGTACTTGGCATTACCTCGCACCAAGGCTTTCTCGTGGGCTAGAGAGACGGCATGATTTAATTTAGCTTTCCGGACAACCAAGGCCGCATAAGTTATAATAGATTTATATCCAGCGGTTGGGTCGTGTCCCAACACGTTGAAGGCATCTTTAGACGGAGTGAGTTTTACTTTAACTGTCACACCATTTAACAGGTAACGATCTTGAGCAAAGATATCTGAATGTAAACGACCCATCATATCAATCTCCTGAGAACCAGCCGCTATATGTCGACGCAGTCTTAAACCGTTGTTATTGTCACCAATTGTGTCCGTAATAAAATTTGGCGTGTCTTTGTAAAACAGAGCCGATGTCAGATGACATCGTTTGGGTTCCTCCCCATAATTCAACGTGGCTTCGATGTAAGCTCTATAAGGGTAGGTGTTCTCGCTGGGTGTAATCAGCGTGTCGTTCAGTGAAACGTCGACTTGGGAGAATAAACTGTGCAGGTAATAGTTGATCGGGGCCACCTCTGCGTCAGCGGGTAATGCGCCGCCATTAGCTAACGTAACTTTGGCGCGCACGTGCAGAAAAGTATTAAACAAATCTAGATATTCCTCACCGTTTCCCGAAATTACAAATTCCACCGGGGCTAAGGCGGCCAACGGATGTATCTCCACAAATTGTCCCTCTTCTACGGCTGTCTGCGTTGGTGGTACGCTAAACAAATCTAGACCACTGTGAAGACACTCGCACGAGTTGGGGTGAATAAGCGCCATCATTCAAATATATCAGAGTACCTTCGCTTCTTCTGGTGAGAATGAGAAGACCGAGCTCGGTTACGGCGTTTTATGCGTTTCGGCTCGCCAGGTGGGGCAGCTCTCGTTTTTTTTTTCTTCTAAGCCCGCTACCCGATTGGTTAGTGGTGAGGTGTTCAACCGCTCCCTGTAATAAACGTTGACCCGACTCCTTGGCTCGTTCACGAAATGCCTCGCCAACATTTCTGCCGGCTAACGCATCGCTCGCGACCTGTAGACCGGTCCCAAACCCTTCTCTGAGTAAAGCTTTGCCTCCAGTTTTTAACCATGGTAGAACCATACGACCGAGCCCGCCGAAAAAACTACCCAAACCATGTCCTCTTTTACTTCTGCCACCGATAAACACTGGCATCCCGTGGCCAGCTTGGTTGCAGTAAAACTCCTCATACATCTTGGGGTTTCGTCGGATGGGTACGTGTCTGACCATTATGTTTCTAGTCAAAATCAAACCGTCTGTGAGTTCGGAAGTGTAGTGTCAACACCGAAGCTCCGCTAGTGAATGGGATAGTCTTACCCTGATCGTTAGTTAAAAGGATTTCCACCGCGTCAAACGAAAAACGGCTCAGTGGTACGTAGTGGGGTTTGTCGTAAATCCTGAAAACAGAAGCATTAGTCCTATCCAAAATAGGCACAATCCGTAACAAAGGGACAGAGGCATCTCCAACCGGTCTCGCCGCTACGAGATCGCAGTACACGTATACATTTTTCATGTCGCTATCCATTTGTACTTCAGTCTCACCTCGTAGTATTGGGTCAATGTCTGTGGCGAGCGAGGCAGAAAAACCTAACATGTGTTTCAACGTCTCGCTAATTCTAATTTCAACCTCCGGATCATACAGATTCAAGGTGGCCTTATTATTGTTAAAATGGAATCTAACTCGGGCTTTTTCATCCACATCCGTGGCTAATAGCAAACGATTCAACTCGTCGATCAGCGTGTCGGGTGACGTGTATAGACCAGCTGGTAACGTGAGAAGTATAGACTCATCTTCTTTGTTGGGAAAATAATGTAGCCATACATCATCCTCTAGCACGTTAAAATAACTTTTGGGAAATTGAATCTCAACCAAACCAACCTCGTAACGCGAAGTCAAGTCTATAGTCTGTGGCAATTTGACGAAAAAGTGACCGGCGTTATTGTTTGGGTATATTTTCATCGAGGCATTGCTGGGTAAAGTCACGTAAAAACTCATCCTATCTTGGGGTTAGGTAACATGTAACCCAGACAACTGCTCATTAAAGCGATCCAAAACTTGCCGTCTGGTCCCTCTGCGTTGCTCCGACTCAGATTGAATAATGAGACACCGATGACGACATATATAACGATCATCTGACAGATGAAAACGATCTCTAGTCGCGGAACTAGTTTCCCAAAAAAAAAGGCCAGAACGAGGTTCTCGCGGTCTTGGGAGGGGGTGGCCTCAAAACTGGGGTGCTCACGTCTTCTTCAATATCCATCAGTCTCGATATCTCGCTAGTTGTTTGGACGAAATCCAGCTGTTGAATGACGAGTTATAGCCGAACCATTTGACTAAATATTCTTTTACACCCCTGACACCACAGCGTTCCTCCAAAATGGACTCGATTCGATAAACTATCTTGTCGCCGACTCGTTGCAGCTCTTCTTGGTAAAAAGAACCCTTCAATTCCTCACCCGAATCATCTTTAAGGACGTACGTAACCGGTCTTGTTTGGTTTTGTCGGCTGATCGTAAACAACTCTTCTGTCCACGCCGGCGTATAACCCTTTTTAAAAGTTTGTCTGGCTTGGGCGATCCGCACGCGATCACCAGGTTTAAAATAGACTTTTCTACCGACGACATCAGGGGTCGAATACAAAGTACGCCACGCGTCTTCTTGATTGCTCGGGGTAACTTCCACCGGCGTCATCTTAATACTCCGATGATACGAATTGTTGTAGTTGTGGACCAGTTGTTGTATCACGTCGACGTAGCGAAGACTGTTGGTTTTGGTAAAGTAACGCCACGTTTTTTCTTTGAGGGTTCGATTAAACCGTTCGACGATAGCTGCTTTGGTGTCTTCATTCTCCGTAGTGAAGAAATGGACTTTCTCATCTTTAAGAAATTTTAAGAATGTTTTGTTGACAAACTCACTGCCTTTGTCTGTTTGAAAATTTATCGGTTTGCGACTGTTAAAAATTGTCTTTACCGCTGCTACTAACGCTGGCCCAGTCTTGTTTTTCAGAGGAACAGCCCAAGCGAATTTACTAAATACATCGATACACGTTACTAGATACGAATACCCATCGTTGAATCTTTTTAAACCACGCAAGTCAATTAAATCAGCCTGGAACTGTTGATCGATACCACCCGCAATGGTCGTACGTCGTTTAAATTTTCTGCGCACCGGTTTATGTAGGGTGTAGGTGTCTTGATGACCTAGCCACTCTTCAATTTTCTTACGACTAAGTTTGGTTGCACGTTGTAAGGCGGTGATTCCTCCATAAGCTCCGGCTCGTTTTGGATCGTTGTAATGTCGTTTTAAAATCACTTCTTTGGCCATGCTTCCCACTTTGGTGTCTTTTTCCTTCTTCTGAGCGAATACGACGATGATTCTCGCAATTTACTAGCCACCACCTTTTTTCGATTAGTTGGTGTGACGGGTGGCGACTGAGGCGTTTTGTCCACGACCTCCTCTTTAAGTACAGTGGGTTGTTCGTTGGTTTGTGGTGGTGGTTTAATATCGACGAGACCTAGAGGTACGTGTCTGTACTGTTCTAGTCGAGTCAAATAACGCTGTAATGTTTGTTGATAGAGTCTAGCCTTGTCACCGATTGGCAGATCTTGTTGATCCAAGACTAGTTGCATTTGACTGTCCAATTCTCCCAAGTTATCTCTTAGAGCATCGGGTGGTCTATAAGGTTTTTCTAACAAACGAGGATCCATCAAAACCATTTTTTTAGCCATTTTACAAAAAACCTTTTAGTACAGATAGTATTGGGGTTAACAACGCAGATAAGAAACCTCCAGTTTGTAAAAACTGTTTTCGTCTTTTGAGCGAGATTTTCTTCTTGGTAAGCGCTCGCAGGATGTTTTTGTAACGACGTATACGTCTCTTCTGATTGGGAGTTAGTGTAACGTTACCTTTTAAAACGTTGTGACAACATTCACAGAGTGTTCCTACCAGCTCGGGTGATGCTGTTTTCATAACAGCCTTGATGACTGGTGGTTTGGCTGTACCTAGACATTTTAACATATCAGCATGTTTTTTTACTTTTTCTCCCATGTTACTTGGGTACGTAAACAATTTGTTGCTCCTCTGGGAAGATGCGCGAACGAAGCCTTAGATTATCTGGTGTATCTTGACGGAGATCGATTAGCAAATAGCCGTGTGCAACCGATGTCGCGTCCTTAAAACTATCCTGAACATAGGCAGTCCGACCTGGGTACATCTGTTTGGCTAGATTAACAATCTGCGATCCATCGCGTGGATTTTTGAAAAGCACTATGTAATGAGAATTCAAACTAATGGTTCTGTGTTCTTTGTTCTTGCCAAATAAATTTTGCACCAGATAAAATACGCTTATATTTTTATGATGAGACTTTTTTGTAAATAAACTAGTTACACGTTCGTCTGTTTCGTTCATGAGGTCATCGATAATTACCAACCGTCTCTTATCACCTGTCCACTGTTCAATATCGGGTAGTCCTTCAATAAACTGAACTCCAGTCATGGAATTGTATAAAGGTTGCCATTCGGAGTAACAATATAAAATTTCATCGGGTACGACTGTGACCATATCCTTGATATGTGTTAGGAAACGCTGGACAAAAACAGTCTTCCCAGATCCACTCGGCCCACTAATTAAACAGGTAAAAGGATGTACGAATCTCGTGTCCATATTTAATAATGATAACTTTCACTTACAACCAGTTATTTTATATAAAAAACCCTACACATTGTGAGATTCCAACAAAACGTGAGAATCAAACATTGTGGGAATTAAAAAAATGTGACAATCACTGTTCAAGAATTTGAGAATCCCTGATCAAGAATTTGAGAAGTGTAAAACATTGTGATAACCTTTGGAGTAACGTGAGAATCAAACATTGTGAGAACCTTTGGAGTAACGTGAGAATCAAACATTGTGAGAACCACTGATCAAGAATTTGGGAAGTGTAAAACATTGTGAGAATAAAAATCACTGATACCAACATATATTGAGAACCACTGATCAAGAATTTGGGAAGTGTAAAACATTGTGAGAATAAAATAAAAAAAATGTAAGAACCTCTGATACCAACATGTATTGAGAACCACTGATCAAGAATTTGGGAAGTGTAAAACATTGTGAGAATAAAAAATAAAAAAAAATGTAAGAACCTCTGATACCAACATGTATTGAGAACCACTGATCAAGAATTTGGGAAGTGTAAAACATTGTGAGAATAAAATAAAAATAAAAATGTAAGAACCTCTGATACTAACATGTATTGAGAATAAAAAAAAACGTAAGAATATCTGATCAAGAATACGACAACACCTGGAATTTAAAACATACACTTTTAAACAAATTCGTGTGTTAAAAGTTAGCATAAATATCTCTTTTTTGTTTTCTTATATATCATTTTTCTCTCTTTCTCTTTTAATATATATATGTTTTAGTCTAAAAATGTCTCTCTCTCTCTGTCTCTCTCTCTCTCTCGCTCTCTGTCTTTCTCTCTCTATCGCTCTCTTTCTCGCTCTCTGTCTCTCTCTGTCTCTCTCTTTCTCTCTCTATCTCTCTCTCTCGCTCTCTCTGTCTTTCTATCTCTCTGTCTTTCTCTCTCTCTCTCTGTCTTTCTATCTCTCTCTCTGTCTTTCTTTCTCTCGCTCTCTCTCTGTCTTTCTATCTCTGTCTTTCTCTCTCTCTCTGTCTTTCTATCTCTCTCTCTGTCTTTCTTTCTCTCGCTCTCTCTCTATCTCTCTCTGTCTCTCTCTCTCTGTCTCTCTCTCTCACTTTATTGTTTATTTCAAAATACTTGTTAGATATTTTTTTGTAAACCGTTTTAAAATGTGTCTCTCTGTCTCTCTCTCTGTCTCTTGCTCTGTCTCTGTCTCTGTCTCTCTCTCTCCCTCTCTTTCTCTCTGTCTCTGTCTCTCTATCTCTCTCTGTCTCTCTCTCTCTCTGTCTCTGTCTCTCTCTTTTTAGTTATTTTAAAGCTTGCTTTTTTAAAGACATGATTTGTATCTTGTTCTGGATATATTTTTTATATATATTAGTATTTTCAAACAATATATTTTTATATACAGAGGGACATTTTCTAGTGTTTTATAAACCGTTTTAAAATGGTCCCAAAAATGTTCGTACCATTCTGTCTTTCTCGGCAACCAGACATCTGCCTGTGTCACAAACAAAATGCTGGGAATTTTATCTTGGTACGTGTCACAAATGTTTGCTAATGTAGAAGTCCCACAGTCAAGTTATAAACAGCTGTTCCCTGAGTAAACAATTACCAGCAGTTTTCACCGTGGATCGATATTCATCCGTGTCAAATAAGACATTAAGAGCAACAGTGCTGATTGTTTAGGTATCTTATTACCATCCGATAAACTCTTTTTTCATAACACCTGCACAGTGAGTAAACATTGGTGAGTTATTTCTTGTTGGTACGTGATAATTACACTCTACAGTGGACGTAGACGAAACCGTTGTGTAAACAGTAAGGTCGTTCAACTCTGAAACAAGCGCACTTTATTTTGCCATATAATGGGATGTATTGTCTTCAGACATATCATTCAATCATCAGAAACTGAAGCGGAGACATCTCTGAAAGAACACTGAAAAGAACCACTTGTTTTGTCATAACAACACCTGATAGTATGTATTCGTCTGTTTTATTTCTAATTTCTTTGTTAAATTTACTTCTTAGTTACAAAACAAAAAAGACAACTAATTTTCGTTAGGATGTATATCTTTAAAAATATCTGTTTTTTCGTGTGTTAGGGTGTAAAATTATTTAAATAAAATTATAAAAAGGTTTTAGTTGATTGTTTATGCGTGTGTTGTGTTAAGATGTTAAAATAATTATTTCTATTTAGAGAATATATAAGTTTTAGTTGAGTGCGTATTCGTTAAGTATGTTCTGTGTTAGGGTGTTAAAATAATTATTTCTATTTAAACTTATCCGTGTTTCTCCCCCCTGTTGTTAGACAAGTTGGTCATTTATGTGAGATTACTCAACCTGGATTTCAACTGATGGTGCAATACTACAAACTAAACTCGAGCGTGATGAATATTTTTTTTTCACATAATAAAGAAATAAAGAAAATTAAAGAGAATATTTAGAACATAGCATATTTTTTAACAGTACTATACATGTAAAAATATAGAGATAATACAATCAACATATTACATTAAGTCACCCTGATTGAAACACGTTCATATTTATATCTCCATTATCTTAAACGACAGAGCGTAACTTGTCTCGCGCCAGGCTGGATTTTTTAATCGATATCTTTGCCACAGCGCGCGCGCGGGGTAATTTCTTTCACATAGAATAAGAAATAACACTGTGTTTATTCTCTCTCTCTCTTCTCTCTTCTCTCTGTCTCTCTCTCTCTCTTTCTTTTTCTCTCTTTCCCTTTCTCTCTGTCTCTCTTTCTCTCTTTCTTTCTTTTTCTCTCTATCTTTCTCTCTCTATTTAACTGATTGTTACATATATGTATTTTATTCTCTTTCTCATTGTCTCACTCTCTCTCTCTCTGTCTTTCTCTTTCTTTCTTTCTCTCTAACTCTCTCTCTCTCTCTCTGTCTTTCTTTCTCTCTCTCTCTCTGTCTCTCTCTCTTTCTGTCTTTCTCTTTCTTTCTTTCTTTCTTTCTTTCTCTCTTTCTTTGTATTTAATTTTATGTGTGAGTAATGTGTTTTCGTTTCTACTTCACAGATGTCAGCAATCCAAAATGTTTGTGGCCAATGCAGCAAATCTTTTACTCGAGCTCGCGATATCGCGAGACATATGCGGACAGTACATGCTGAACCGACACACCCCTGTCGTGTGTGCCCTGTAGTCTTTGTAGGACCTGAGGCACTCCAACAACACATTGAGAGTGTTCATGGACCCGGTGCACCGAGATCCCCCACAGCGGAAGCCATTGCACCGGGGGCCGCTATAAACGTCCCAGTGGGAACCACCACTGCACCATGGGCCGCTATAAACGTCCCAGTGGGGAGCACCACTGCAACGGCAGGTGCTGTTGTTATAGACAAATCAGTGGGAACCACGACTGCAACGACGTCCGCTACAAACCCCTCAGCGGGGACCACCACTGCACCAGGGCACAGTCTCACGTGTCCCCGATGTGGTAAAACATTTACCCGCATTGACAATTTAGGACAGCACATAAAAACAGTGCACGCTATGCCTCGATTTTCTTGTGACATTTGCGCCAAACAATTCACCCGAGGCACCAGCTTGCGGACCCATATAACACAACAACACCCCACCCCTAACCAACACCAGACTGTCCCCACACCAACATCAGGTGCCCCACCAGGCGCCGAATCATCAACGGCGCACCAACAGACATCACCAACAGACATCACACCAGACTCAGCATCAACATCGAGATCGGGGCACCAACAGACATCACCTGCTGCAGCAGGCACCACACCAACGATGAGAACAGCAACAACTACGACACTACCATCAGCGACCTCTTCATCAAGCCCCATCCCATCCCACCCACCAAAAACAGGCCAGACCAAAAAACGCCCCATGAACAGCATTCAAACCCATATAAAAAAACCCGCTTGTCGTCAGAAGAAGACTCTTTAGAAGACTTACAGGCTGACATAAAACAAATCTACATTGACAACTGGCAAGCAATTAAAACACACGCAAATAAACATAAATATTTATCGACTTTCACTTTTTTCAACAGACCAACAGAAAATATGGACTGGGACCGTCTCTTGCTCCCTGTATTTACACAACAGACAAAAAGATTCAAAATAAACTACAGTTTCCACATCATCTTAAGACACAGAGAAACAAATGACCTCCGTTTTTTTCATTCTTCCCATAACAATACAGTCGTCTTAGATCAGCCACACTTAGTCAACAACATCACAGATTTCAAAGCTTTTCTCTCACAGTTACACGATAGCGATATTGTCACACAAGCACAGTTAAATAGACCAAACACAAAATACTTTGTCGAAGCCATCCCAGCCACATAGTTCTATCTGTACCATATCCAAGACTTTCCTATCGGCTGCTGCATACAAGACATTCCCTCTTTCATCACGGACAATCACCACATCCATACACTACAACACGACTCAAACTCCAAACCATACAGTGATAACTTTTGTTTTTTTAGATGTCTAGCCGTTTTTAGGGGTGGTGCCGTTACAAACGTTAGAATAAGCACGCGCCGGTTAGTCCAGCAGTGGCAAACACAGCAGGGACTTAGGTCCCTCGTCGATTTCCCCGGGGTTAGTTTAATTGATATGCCCCAATTAGAAAAATGTTTTAATATAAATATTGACGTTTTCGAGTTTGACGACGAGGAAAACCTGACCCCCAAACTTAGAGGTAGTGACACTTTTAAAGATACGTTGCGTCTGTTAATGTTTAAGAACCACTTTATGTACATTGTAGATATCGATAGGGCCAGTAACTCTTTTTCGTGTCCCGATTGTGGTAAGTTGTGGAAGATTTATAGGGATATGGTGCGCCATGAAAAGCGCTGTACCGGCTCTAAGCGGAGAGAAACATTTAGAGGTGGTGTGTATAATCCCCCAGAGACCATTTGGGAATTAATCGAGGAGGAGGGGATAGACGTAGACACAAAATTCGTCTTCCCTTATCGTGCCACATTTGACTATGAGTGTTTTTTTGAGAACACTCTAGTGCCCAGTGGTAATGCCACTACCTACACAGCCAAACACGTCCCCCTGTCTTGCTCGGTGGCTTCTAACGTCCCCGGTTTTGAGGAACCCGTGTGTTTTATCACAACGGGTGACCCGCAAGACTTGGTCAATAGGATGGCTGACCATCTGCTCAAAATTGCCGTGGCCTCTTATGAGATTCTGCGAGCGTATTTTGACGATGTATACACACAACTCGCGGTTTTAGAGACGATTGGTAATTCCGTAGATTAGAGGGTTATTTGGGGCAGCTACCCGTATTAGGTTTCAATTCGGGCAAATATGACGTGAACGTAATCAAACCCTACCTAATCAAATATTTCCTGGGGGAAGACTTCAAATTTTTAGTCAAGCGAAATAATAATTTTATGTGTATTGCCACTAGCGACTTAAAGTTTTTAGACATAGTCAATTACTTAGCCTCGGGGTTTAGCTATAGCAAATATCTCGCGGCGTACAAGGTTAAAGAAACTAAAGGATATTTTTGTTACGAGTACATAACAGATTTAGCAAAGTTAGACGAAACCGCGTTACCACCCCACTCGGCATTTTTTTCCAAACTTAAAAACACTAACATTTCCGCCGATGAGTACGCCGAGTGCCAGAAGGTGTGGGCCGAGAACCACATGACCACGTTACGCGATTTTCTGACATGGTACAACAATAAAGACGTGGTCCCCTTCCTGGCAGCGTTAGATCGACAAGTTAGTTTTTACGCGCGCCTAGGTGTAGACATGTTTAAAGATGCGATCTCCATGCCCGGTGTCACGTTAAAGTACCTTTTCAAAACCCTCCCGCCCAACGTCATGTTTTCTTTATGCTCGAAGCAGGAGGTAGATTTGCATAACATCTTGCGCCAAAACATCGTCGGGGGACCGTCAATTATTTTTCACAGGTTCCACGAGCAAGGCAAAACCCGCATTAGAGATGGCAAAACGGTTCAAGCCATTAAAGGTGTTGATGCCAACGCCCTTTATTTGTGGGCGTTAATGCAGAAAATGCCCACTGACTTTCCGGTTAGACGGTACAAGGATGATGGTTTCAAGTACCACAAACTCCACAAATATACCGTGCAGTGCCGCGATTATTTGGCTTGGGTCTCCCACCAAAAAAAAAGTGACCTTAAAAACCCAGTTTAACTGATGTGAGAAGGCGTTGGGTGATATATGCTTTAGGGTAGACGGTTGGGACAGATACTCTCGAACCGCCTACCAGTTCCATGGGTGCCTATTCCACGGCCACCCTAACTGCCCACTAACCGCCGGTCGTGACGTTAACCCAGTCAACAACAAACCATTGGCTGAGTTGTACGCAAAGACGGTGGAAACAAGTTCTTATTTACGGGGCCATTGCGACGTCGAATTGGTAGAAATGTGGGAATGCGAGTGGCAGGCATTGAAGAAAACCGACCCATCAATCCGTCGTTTTCTGAACGCCACCTTCCCGAACCAGAAACCGTCTTACACCAAATGTCGGTACCCCCTGACAAAAGAAAATATTCTCGCCTCGGTGCTGGACGAGACCTTGTTTGGCCTAGTCGAGTGTGACATCCATGTCCCCGACTCTTTAAAAGAACATTTCTCTGAGATGACGCCCATTTTTAAGAATGTCGACGTCACGAGGGAAGATATTGGACCTTTCATGCGGGAATACGCCGAAAAACATAAACTCCTGACTACCCCCAGACGGACATTGATCGGGAGTTATGTGGGCAAAAAGATTCTGTTGACGACACCTCTGCTTCGCTGGTACTTAACCAAAGGTTTAGAAGTCACCTGTATCTACCAGGTGCTTGAGTATACACCCGTGACGTGTTTCAAACGGTTTGGGGACACTGTTTCGAACGCGCGTCGACAGGGTGATACTGATCCTGCCTACGCCATTATCAGCGAGACCATGAAACTGCTAGGTAACGCGGCCTACGGCAAGACATTAACCGATAAGGCGAAGCATGTGGATGTTTCGTACACGATGGGCGAGGGTACCTCTGACCAAATAAACTCACCCCGCTTTAGGAAAATGACGTTAGTGACGGACGAGATTTTTGAAGTAGAGAAACTGAAACAGACTATATGTTGGGACCTCCCCGTCCAGATAGGATTTTTCGTCTACCAATACGCTAAATTACGCATGTTAGAATTTTACTACGACTGTCTAGATAAATTTGTAGATAGGTCAGACTTTCAGTTGTGCGAGACGGACACAGACAGCCTTTACTTGGCCCTTAGCGCGAACAACTTAGCGGACGTTGTTAAGCCCGCTTTGCGACAGGAATTTTATAGCTCCTACCACCAGTGGTTCCCCGCCGAAGTATGTCCCGACCTAAGACCCGTTTTCGTCGCTACCGAGGGTAAAACGCGCGCCGTTTGTCAGAAATGCCGCGAACAAACCTTATTCGACAAGCGGACACGGGGCCTTTTTAAATTAGAGTACGAAGGCAGAGGGATGGTTTCACTCTGTAGCAAGACATATCACTGTTTTGGTGACTACGACAAAACAACCACCAAAGGCTTGAACAAACACCACAACAAAGTAGACAAACACACATTCCTAGAAGTCCTCAACACACAACAGGCACAAGGTGGGAAAAATATCGGGTTCAGAGCACACAATTCCTCCATCTACACATACGAACAACACCGCAACGCCCTTTCTTATTTTTACATAAAACGACAGGTACATCCCGACAACGTCACCACATCACCCCTCAACATTTAAACTGTCTCTTTCAGATACCTACAGGTATATACACATAAAATATTTCTTACGACGTGACGACAATGTGACGACTCCCCTCAAGGTCTGGCCTGCAGCTGTGATAATGTATATAATGTAAATAATGTAACAAAACACCACTAATATATAAATATGTATTATTGTACATTCATATGTGAAAATATCAATGTTTGATAATGTCACCATATACAAACTGTCTTTCCTATATAATTGTATATTCATTTGATAAAAAATTACCGCATAATGTAAATTTTGTAAAAAAAAATACTATATATATTACCATATATGCTTTGCTATTACAAAAACACTATTGAATATAAAATAAAAAACTATATTAACTAAAACGCTTTTTTGTTACCTATATATCGTCTAATTGTTCGTCTGAATGTTTGTATAAATGTTGTAAAATAACTGTTTGTCTAACTGTTTGTATAACTGTTTGTCTAAATATAACGTATACATATCGTCTAACTGTTATGTAAATATCGTCTAAATATATATCTTCCTATTGTCTCCCTATTATCTAAAAGTCTCAAACTGTTTGTCTAACACAACCACTACCTAAGTTGGCTATACTAATAACAACAATATATAAAAAAAACCACCATCTTACAACATTTTCCTTATATAAACATCCTCTTCTTGTTATCTCAAGTCCGCCATCTTGACCCGCCTCTTCTTGTTATCTAAAAGTCTAAAAATACCTCGTCTTGTTAGCTCAAGTCCGCCATCTTGCGCCTGCAGATTGCGCTTATATAAAAGTCACACGCCTGCAGAATTTTTGCTATATAAAAGTCACGCGCCTACAGCGCGCCTGCAGCGCGCCTGCAGAATAATAATCGTTTTGCGCATACCCTACTACTATCGTACACTCCCTACAGTAATAAGTTGTCATGTTTGTTTGCCCGCTTGACCTTGTTAAGAGTAGGCGGATGATGCAACATTAATCAACAATCCTGTGATAAATATTCTCGAATACCAGGCCGCCTGTTTCCCACGAAAAACCGCCCAGCGAATTTATTTAATCGCTGATAAGGCGAGTGTGCCTTTCTCGTCCAGATGGTAATACGACGAATTGTGTTTACCTGGGAATGCCAGGCGATAAATTATCGACCTGCTGGCAAACATTCGGCAGACATGATATGACATAATCGCTTCCTTTACGACTCATTACGATCATATTACTTTAGATAAAAATAAGGAGTTGCATTTGTAAATAGTACGGAAATTTCACTTCCATATTTGCATTAACGCACAGAAATTTCCTAGTGGAAATATTTTTAATTACCCTACCAAAACACACAGGTTTTGAAGCGATTGGAGGGCATTCGAAACATAGGTAGAACAAAACTCCTTATTGGACCCTACCTAAATCGTAACAAAGTACTGCGGGGGGGGGGGGGGGAGAGGGGGGGGGGTGGGAGGGGGGGGGGGGGGGAGAGGGGGGGGGTGGGGGGGGGGGCGGGGGTGGGGGGGGGGGGGGGGTAGGGGGGGGTGGGGGTGGGGGGGGGGGGGGGGGGCGGGGGGGAGGGGGGGGGGGGGGGGGGGGGGGGGGGGGGGGTGGGGGAGGGGGGGGGGGGGGGGGGGGGGGGGGGGTGGGGGGGGTGGGTGGGGGGTGGGGGGGGGGGGGGGAGGGAGGGGGGGAGGGGGGGGGGGGGGGAGGGGGCGGTGGCGGGGGGGGGGGGGGGGGGGGCGGGGGGGAGAGAACTGTAATATAACCTGAAAATTTATTCAGTTTAAAACACTATGAAAATTCACCTCGCACCAAGAAGACAACCAGACCTTGCCAGAATTAAGAATAGCAGATTTCATTCACCAGACCGGACCTTGTTTGAGCTCTTGAGAACTTAGAGTCCAGGGAAACTCTACCATTTTAACACGGAAAACCGGAATCTGAAGAAACTGTAACACAAAGTCAAAGTGGGAACTTATTGCTAAATTAACAACACCCCAGCCCAGTGTAAGAGGCATCGTCAAGCTGCCTTAAACTATTTCTCTGAGCCAGCCTAAAGATTTGATCGGTGGTACCAGTTGAGGGTACTATCTCTGTAACAATTAAGGGTATAAGTGGCCTGAAGTCGACGCTAGACACCATCATCAGATGGGTCTTAGAGATGTGGGGCTAGCTTGGTAGCTACTCCATGACACTTCTTGGAACATGCTACAACTTTCAAACTTGACCAGTGACGAGTGTAAATCAGGCATCCATCTACAAAGAACCAAACATCAGCTGGAGCAGAACCTCATTGACAGCTAAGCAGAAACAAAAAAGCTGCCAAGTGAACTATCCTAATTTTAATGCCATAACATCACCCAGTGATGATAACTTTTTCTACAAGGAATTATTCATGTTTATAACTGTTAAAACATAATTAATTATTAAATTTGTTACTTTTATAAAGATAAATCTAAAGTTGATTTAATCATTGAATGTACTACAACCGTATGTCTCAGACCATTTCTTACATACACTTAAACAGAGCTATACAATAATAATCAGAGGAATTTCGCTGAATTAACTCAGCTGGGGGCGTGAACGAGCTAATGAATTATAAGATAACCCTATCCTTCACAAAAGTTGACGGCAGATACTATAGTTCACATTTGCTCAGCCTCATGCAGCATTGTTCTCGCTTTCTGAATATCTTGTAAAACTGCCTTGAGGTAGAAGCATCATTATCCTTCTACCTACAACTCTGCCAAGAGTAATCTTGTGCGAAGGTAGACACATTTGAAGACCTACATTAGTTACTCTTGAGTTTTGGCCACTGTTGGACCACTACTGCAGAGCTAAGGGGAGGCAACCCGTGACAGCTTCACCCAAGCATGCAAGGACTTTGGCCTCACAACAAGTCTTAAGAAAACAAATGTGCTGGGTCCGGATGTGGATGTTGCACCAGTTATCACTATCGATAATTATGAATTGACAGTGGTGCTTCAGAGCTTGATGAATCGCTTCACTAAAGCATGCAAGGACTTTGGCCTCACAATAAGTCTAAAGAAAACGAATGTGCTGAGTCAGGATGTGGGTGCTGCACCAGTTATCACTATCGATAACTATGAATTGGCAGTGGTGCACCACTTCACATACCTAGGGTCTACCATCAATGACAAACTCTCACTGGATACAGAAATCGACAGCCGCATTGGCAAAGCTGCAGCTACCTTTGCCCGCCTCACATCGCGTATTTGGGGAAACTCTAAACTCACAATGAAGACCAAAGCTGCGGTATATAATGCTTGCGTCACCAGCACACTCCTATATGGCAGCGAGACCTGGACGCCCTATGCTAAGCAAGAAAGAAGGCTCAATACCTTCCATTTGCGGTGTCTACGCCGCATCCTCGGCATCTCGTGGAAAGATAAAGTGACAAATGTCGAGGTGTTGTCACGTGCTGGCCTTCAAAGTATGTATACGCTTCTTAGACAGCGCAGACTTCGCTGGCTTGGCCATGTTCGCCGCATGGAAGATGGTCGCATCCCAAAAGATATCTTCTACGGACAATTAGCAGATGGCAAGAGAACAGTTGGGCGACCACAGCTGAGGTTCAAAGATGTGTGCAAGAGAGATATGAGGGCACTGGACATGGATCCAGCAACATGGGAGGATGAAGCTGCCGATCGCACTAAGTGGCGATGCTATTTACGGCGCCACCTCAGATTGGGCGAAGAGAGGCTCACACAAGAAGCAGAGGTGAGGAGAAAACGTCGAAAGGAGCACCAGGAAAATAAGCAGCTGAGGGCTGTCACCTCAGGGGCGCATTCCCATAGTCAGTTATGACTGAAGGGGCTATTATTATTATTATTATTATTATTATTATTAGTGGTGCATTACTTCACATACCTAGGGTCATGGCTGGATTAACCATTAAACAAAATAAGCATGTGCTTAGGACACCAAGGGAAGGGGGCACCACAAAGTTTTTCCCCTAGCTATTATGCCCCTAACTCTCAACTCTTTCACTGCCACGATTGACTTTAGTCGATTTATTTTTTGTAATTGTCTTTATTGGCCGTGTTTCCCTAGTTATAAGTAAATAATTTGCTTATATTGCTTACTCCTATTTAGTGTTAAATAACATTTTTTTTAAAACTATTCATTTAAATTTAGTTATGCGGTCTGGCCTGGAAGAAAACTGAATTTTCAATCTCTTATTTCGCCATCAGCACTTACGGAGTCTTAATGTCTCGTCAATTAATCACTGGAAAGGGGGGGGGGGCACCATTGTTGAGCTGGGCCTTAATCCGGCCCTGCCTAGGGTCTACTATCAACGACAAACTCTCTGCACACAGAAATTGATAGCCGCATTGGCAAAGATGCAGCCACCTTTGCCCGCCTCGTAATGCGTGTTAGGAGAAACTCACAACTCCCAACGAAGACCAAAGCTGCGGTATATAACGCCTGCGTCACCAGCACACTTCTATATGGCAGCGAGACATGGACAACCTATGCTAAGCAAGAAAGAAGGCTCAGTACCTTGCATCTACGGTGTCTACGCCACATCCTCGGTATTTCGTGGAAGGACAAAGTGACAAACGTCGAGGTGTTGTCACGTGCTGGCCTTCAAAGCATTTATATACTGCTTAGACAGCGCAGCCTACGCTGGCTTAACCATATCCGCCGCATGGAAGATGGTCACATCCCAAAAGATATCTTCTATGGACACCTTGTAGATGGCAAAAGAACAACTGGGTGACCGCAGCTGAGGTTCAAAGATGTATGCAAGAGAAACGGGGGCATGTTACGCTTGGCACTCTGTCGGTTAAGACCACCGTGGTCTCTTAGTCCTTCCCATTTCTTATTATTTTTGTCTCTTGACAGCGGTAGATTGGGGAAACTGGCATGTCACTTTGTAATTGGACAGGCTAACTCCCCTTTCTCTAGCGTGTTTGAGCCGGGGAGTATCTTAAGTCTTTTCCTGTCTTCTGTATGCTGGTCGGCATATTTGTAAGGTGTCCCGGGACTATTTTGTCGCTGGTGGCGGCGATATTCCTAGAGTTCTTTGACACCGAGCTTGGTCACTGCGTGCTCTTTCTGGTAGAGGGCGGCCGAGTTCCCTGAACTTTAACACGGGAGAAAGACGTTGCCTTTCGTGTGACCGTGCATGACTAAAAACTCTACGCCAGAATGTCGGTCCAGCTTTAGTATTGCTTTAATCCAGGAAACCCGGGAAACCAAGTTCCCGGGGCCTTGCGTCATTATTACGCACGCACCATGTTCCGGGGATTTCGACTACAGGTGAGACAAACATCTGCAGGCTTTAGTCTCCTATATAATTGGGCAACTCACTTTGTCTAGCACTTAATGTCTCCAGAATTCTCTACTGTAGAGTGGGCGCTGTTCAATAACTAGTACCGACGACCAGCTACCTTTTGGTGTTATTTGAATTCTTTAAGTGAAGCTCCCATACACTACCAAAGGAAAACTGGGAGATAATAAGTCCCGGCCTGAATTGCCTTCCCTGTTTGGAATTTGCCGGTCCCGATTTGGGTCCAGTTTTTTTTTTTTTTTTTTGGTAACCTAAACGATTTCTTGCAGTACAAAGATGTCAGTACACAACTGCTAGTACCCCAGGCTCCAGCCGTTGCAAACCCCAGTGACAGCCAGTGCTCAAGCTCACAAAACTTCAGAATAGTGCGCCAATCCTAACCTCATTTGTATGTAGCTTTGTCCCTGTTCACTCCACGCGCAGTCACATTCTGACTAGCCAGCGTCTCTCGGTTATAGTAGAGCGCATTGCCTTCACAAAACTTGAGTTTGGACTCGTTCAACCCGCTGAATATCAGGGTTTATTTATATGTGAGTCACTCGTGGATATATTCCATACTGACGTCCGTCATCCTTGGATTAAATTGATTTCCGCACCTCGTCGGAAGAGAGAAAGGGAAGAGGATACCTTTTCAAGTGTAGAGGAATAATACATCACTGACGGAGAGGGAGTTAATGAATTATTGAGGAGTGCTTGGTTGTGCTTATAAGAGAGAGTGTTTACCTCTCGGCATTGTTTTTTTGTTCTTTGTTTTGTTTGGGTTTGTTGTTTTCTGTGTAGCCTAGATCACGGTCGTCTCGCCTTAGAGACTGGTGACTGTTGACGGGACATGGTTTAGTAGTGGGTGTTTGTGTTATTCCAGGTACCCCCAGTGGATTTCCTAAATTATTATTGTTCAACTTAGGCTGCCACTCTGGATTGTAAACCAGAATCGGTTTGAGGTTTTTTCTGTTGTTTGGTTTTCTTTAAGTTAGTGATTGTGAATTTATGTGGTTTCCTTGTCATCGCTCACGCATAAAAGTTTTTTATTTACACTTTAAATAAATATAGAAAAACTATTAGCGGATCAGAATTCTCTTTCTATCTCTATATTTGTTATTGTTGAATGTGAAGTCACTTGTTGTTTATGAGTTCCTTACTCAATATATAGTCAGTTGGTGATATATGCGTGGAAGAGAGGGTGAGTGGGGTTAACATTTATAAGAAGTCCGAGCGGCGGGATAAAAGATTGTTTATCTGCTTTGTACTCCTCTGTTACACTTCCACTCAACATTCACATTCTCTATTTCAACACACATCTATTATTTCACTCCTCACTCAGACTTTTGTAGTATCGCAGACAAATACTTTTTCTCCACTCGTGACAAGGCATTGGACATAAATCCAGCAACCTGGGAGGATGAAGCTACCGATCACACAAAGTAGCGGTGCTCTCTATGGTGCCACCTCAGATTGGGCGAAAATAAGCTCTCACTGCAAGCAGAAGAGAGGAGAAAACATTGACAGGAACACCATGAAAATAAGCAGCTGAGGGGCGCATTCTCATAGTTGGTTATGACTGAAGGGACTGCTTTTGTTATTAGTATATATAAGATAAAGTTAGTCCCATAGCAGATATTGTCGTAGGGCAGTGAAGTGTAAGAGACTTCACCTACGTCCAGCATCGAGAGTGGAGTGACCAGTTAACCAGTTCCTTTCTTCGCTGCCTTTTCCTTCCCTAACTCAAAAGCAGAATCAGATACCCATTTATAGCTGGGTGGACTAGCGCTTAACGGCACCGTGTTTCTAGCCCGACACCTTTGCTGCGAGAGGCCAGCGCTCTAACCACTCTACCAATCGGACATGTATATATTTTTTTTTTTTGGCTGTGTTTTTGATTTGTGAAAAGTTACCAGCATTAATTTGTGCATGCGGATTGTACTTCATTGTGTGAAACAAATTAGTACAGAAACTATCGCTGCAAGAGCAAGTGCTTTGATGTATGCTTCATGCTCCGTAAGGAGCTCTACAAGGTCACAACCAACAACTGTTTTTTTTATTTAATTAAGAAACATATCATGTTCAATCTCTCCTTACTTTGTTTGTTCCACTCATTTCGTGAAGCACCGTGGGGATTGTTTGTTCTTGAGCCAAGTATGTCACAGCCGGGATGTTAAAGGATTTCTATAAAAGTGTCTATACATCTGCCTCCCTGTCTTCCCCGTGCCGTAAAACCAGACCGTATCCTGGGAAGCGACAGAAGAGGTGACATAAATTTCGACCTTATATGCGAAGAAGACGCTGAGTGCACTTTATAAACCAATAGAAATACTGCTCCGGGTCCTGATGGTATACAGTCTTCTTCTTCTTTGATCCTTAGCCGCCGACCGTCAAAGCAGTCAGTGGCCATTACGCCTGGTGGCGTCTTGTAGGGCAACAACAAACTGATTCCACTTTGCTCGGTCGGCGGCCATCCTTCGTACAGTGCCCCAACTCTGGTTCATTCTTTGCATCTCAGCCTCCTCAGTCCTCCGCCAAGTTGTTTTTGGTCGGCCTCTCTTTCGTTTTCCTTCAGGGGTCCATAGCATAGCTGTTCTTGTGTACCACCACATAAAACAGCTCGATGACACGGGAATTAAGAATGTGGTGAGTGATTTCAACACCAGCATACTGAATGCTGAGGTGCCGGAAGACTGGCTACATAGTTACTTACGGCCACTTCCTAAACCTGGTAAAGACCCTACACTTCTCAGCAGCCATAGAATTATCACAATGCAGAATGTCTACGGTAAACTATTAAAAAAAGATAGTATCACGGAACATGGACATCAGACCAAATGCCAATTAGCCGGGGACTACCCCAGGGTTCTCCAATATCACCGGTGATGTTAATATGTATACAGCAAAAGTAACCACCATTCAATCAACAGGGTTGGACGAACACTGACTTTAGCAGATGACATACTCATTTACAGAACTGGCGCTGACCGACAGGAAATAGTTAATAGCATACATGGGACACTACAGGAGGTGTTTAATTGGTGCAAGGAAACTGGCTTCAAAGTCAATCTCAACAAGGCCTGCGTGGTGTGGTGATCCTTGAACAGCTCCATAGTGAAAACAGACCTTTCAGATATTACTCTCAATTGACAGAAAATTGAAAGGCACGAACAGCTGAAATACCTTGGAATTATATTCGATCGCGGGTTATGGTATGCGTACCATGTTGAGAACATCGTACAAAAATGCAGGAGACGTCTGGCAGCCCTGAAAATGATTGCAGCGGCGCGTCTGGAGCAGAGATTACTATTTCTTCTTTATCATTGGCTAGTCATATCGGTCACTGAGTATGGGCTGGAAATGCTCATGCTGTCAGTAACACAATGTGAACGACTAGAACACATTCAAAATGAAGGGATGCGTATTGTCTTGGGCTGTACGCGAGATACCCCCATTGTGACAATGAGGTACATGCTTGGAGTGCCGTCGATTAGATCCAGATATGCGATGGCCCAGGCAAAAGCATATATGCGAGTAACAACAGTCAAACGGCACCCCCCGCATGGAAACATAACTGACATTAGGGAGCAAGAATAAAGAGAGGGATGTCATGGATGGCACATGCAGAGACAACGATCAAGCAGGTGACCACAGTTGAAAATATATTCAAAGGGGAAGAGTGGTGTATGTCAGATGAGAACTGGATTAACTACCAGCAGGTCATTATCAGCCTTGGCAGAGAGTGTAGAACTTGGGGAAATGGGAAAGCAGAATTGAAAATTAATCAGCTGATGCATGATCATGCCGGGAGTAATGATGCCATTGTGTATACAGATGGGTCTGTGATCCGTGGTGAGAAATCAGGTTGATGCTTCTCTGCTAGGGTAAAGGGCAAAATCGTCTCCGAACATAGCAGGGCTTACAAGATAACAACTTCCAGTAAGAGAATGGAGGTAGAGGCAGTTACTGCAGCCTTAAGGTGGATATCTGAAACTTCATTAACAAAGGAAGTCATTGTATCAGACACTCAGTCCATGTTTCGAAAGGTTCAAAATGGTTGGCTACGGCATGAATGGAAAACATTCATTGAAGCTTCGAGTCTGCAGGAGCTGGTGTGGATCTACTGTCCTGGTCATGCACAGGTATGCAGTAATGAGAGAGCTGACAGACTAGCATCAAGAGCACCTACAGTGGGGACACTGGATATGGATAAGGGAGAGATACTGAGAACAATTAATGCTCGCCTGTTAGAGAATGACACTGCAATAGATGAATCATCAAGGTTAAGACTGTTGGAATTTGGCATCAAACGTAAGGCTAGCAGAGATGGACGTATGAGAGGATGCATCCGTCGCGTATACAACCAGCGAGCTACAGGAACAGTAAGCTTTGATTCTTCGACATACACTGAGGGAGACTGAGCACCTATGGGGTTTGCCCGGAGTGCAATGACGTCGATTCTGTTCAACAATAACGGTTGTTCGGGATCCACTTTCATGAGATGGATAAACCATCCGAGTTTTTCTGTATATCTGATGCAGGCTGTAGTTTTTACAATTTTTTAATTGATACAATCATAATATCTTTATGGGTTATAATTATGGTATTTGGTGACTATAATTTTAGATAGTTATGTTAAATTTCCGCTATTTGTTTATGGCATTAACTTTCCTGGCCAATTGTTGAAATAAGGTAAATGAGAAGTCCCCGCATGTATATGTGTGCGGGAGTTTGTGTTTTGTTTCTTCTATTATCCTAAAATACTGTAGTAAATTCTTCATATTTTTTATATTATTTGTTTGTTTGTTAATGAAGGGGGTGAAATCTGCGGGAGTGTGGTTAATATTTAAATTATACTTACGCTGAAAACAAATCAGACGTCGCGGCTAAGTATCCTTAATCAGCGAACAGCTACACAAGTCCATGTGATATGAGCAAGTCAGTCAAATGAAATAATATACCTGGTATATAAATAAAAAATGTCGTATGGAAGATGGTCGCAGGAGAGACATGAGGGCACTGGACATAAATTCAGCAACCTGGGAGGATGAAGCTGCCAATCGCATCAAGTGGCGATGCTATCTACGGCGCCACTTCAGACTGGGCGAAAAGAAACTCCCGCGGCAAGCAGAAGAGAGGAGAAAACGTCGAAAGGAACATCAGGAAAATAAGCAGCCGAGGGTAGTCACCTCAGGGGCGCATTCCCATAGTCAGTAATGATTGAAGGGGCTATTATAAATAAACAATAAATTAGTAATTTACATATAATTTCGTCTTCCTTTTTTTTTTAAATTCTCCATTCAGAGTATTAACTGCATATGTGATCACATCTGTCCACAAATTCTTGTTTCAAGTGGTGTGTACCAAATGTTTTTTGAATATCTTTATTTTTATTCCATGATGTTAAACAATTATCTTCTCTCTTTCTCCTCATAATTCGCTTTATCCGTTGATTTTGCCCATTGCCACAATGTATTGAACGTTTTCTTCTCTCATTACAGTAAAAACAAAACCCAAAAAAAAAGAAGTATTTTCTTCTTTCTGATGCATGTAATAAGTTTTCCTTATACATCGGCCTTGTTTTTTTTTTGTTTTTTTTTAAATTAATGAAGAAAAATATCCCGTTCAACCTCTGATGGGTTATAATTAGGATATATATTGTTTTCAATTCCAACTTCCCAAGAATCATGGAAGAGACATATGTCATCGATATAAGTGATGACGTCTTAACGATCGCCAAGAAGGCGACGCATCATGCGCATGAAAGTCGCAGGAGCGTTTACAAGGCCGAAGCACATATAATTCCTCTGTAAAAGTCCAAATGGAGTTGTAAACGCCGTGAAAGGTTTGGCATGTTCAGCAAGGGGAATCTGCCAATATCCTTGTGAGAGATCTAATTTACTAAAGAAAGTAGCATGTGAAACCTATAAATTTCCTCCTAATTTTGCACAAATTTCTGCTCCTTTGACTTCTCTGATTGCCAAAGGTAGTCCCAAAGTCATTAAATGTGATAGTGCTTTGATAAAATGAAAGGACTTGTTTGCGAAACCACCTATTTTATTGTTACCCAATTTAAAGCTTCCATTTGCTCTTCGAACAGATGCTTCCAGTTGTGGCATAGGCGGATGTTTACTACAATGGTACAGGGGTATGCCACATCCCTGTTATTTTGTTTCCCGGAAATTGTCAGCGGCAGAACAGAACATCAGAACTTTGTCTGTATAATAACATCAATTTGGCATCACTAGCCAGGCTATACCAACCATATCGCTTTTCACTAGCGTTATATATTAACTTCGCGTTCGTAATTCGCGAATATCGCGTATATAAATTCTTGCGTTTATTCTTCACGCTTTAGACAACTATGGCCTCCCCAGTCCTTAAACACATATTATTATTATTAGCTTTAAAAGCATTCACATCGACGGTTATATATATATATATATATATATATATATATATATATATATATATATATATATATATATATATATATATATATATATATATATATATATATATATATATATATATATACATTAGCTAGTGGTTCTGCCACATAATTCAAAACACTGCCATATGCCCGAAGGCTACAATAAGATTGTGTCTGTTTAGATGTTTATACTCTCAGCATAGAGCGCCCGACTGACAGAGTGGTTCGAGCGCTAGTCTCGCGGCAAAGGTGCCGGGTTCGAATTACGGTACCGACACACTGCGTCTATCCAGCTGTAAATGGGTACCTTTGAGTTAAGGAATGAAAAGACAGCGAGGAAAGAAACTGGTCACCCCCCACCTCTCGATGCTGGACCTAGTATGATGAAGTCTCTAACACTTCGCTCCCCAACGGCAGTATCCGCCGTGGGACATACCTTTACCTTTTTACGCTCAACATTCATCTGTAAAACATAACATTTTGTTGCCTCCAGGAATCTCCGTAACATGTCAATGACTGTGACGAAATGCATTTTCGCCCGTTTTTCTTTCCAACCCCCCCCCCCCCCTTTCAATTTGATTTTTGCGCTTTCTTCTTGCTGCCTCTACCCACTTTTGTTGGTATGATTTACAATCCCTTCTTTATTTCCTTTTCTTCAGACATAAAAACAGAAAATAAACGCTCCGACGACGAACGCAGATGTCTTGACCGGCGTGTCAAACCCTTAATCCCTTTGTCGGGTGATTACAATAAACGATAACTGCCATGCGTGATAAAACACAAGATAGCACGTGACAATTTAATATGTTAGATAATTTTCTGAACTCCGCCTATGCCGGTCCCAAGCCCGGATGAAAAAGGAGGAGGGCGGCCTGCATGGAGGCCGTAAGGAGGCAGCCCCTCCACCATGCAAAGGCACAACAGGCCAATCACCTGTTTGTCTTAAACTATGATTACAAGCAACCCACCCGCTGCAGACCCAAATAGAACAGTCCCAACTAAGATGGTTTGGCCATGTCTGCAGAATGGGAGAAGATCGGCTACCACGACAAGCATGGGAAACAAAGAGCCAGGGATCCAGACCTCCAGGACGACCCAGAGTCCGCTGGGAGGACAATATTAGACAATCTTTGAAGGACCGAGGACTAGAATGGAACCAGGCCAGGAAAAAGACAGCCGATAGGATAGTCTGGCGCTCTCTCTTCCAAACCTCTACACCTCACGGTAGAAGAGGAACGACTAAGTAAGTAAGTAAGATAATTTTCTGAGCTTGACAGAAGAAGCGGATATTGTTACGTCTTACAACGCTAACTGGTGTGTGGAACAACTCTCCCCATGACGTCAAACATGGACAAAGAAACACGCTTTCACGCACATTATAAGACAGGAAGATAATCAACCATGCTGGGAGCGCGAGTAGGGACATTAAGTACGACATACAAGGAACAACGCACAGTAGCATAGTTTTGCATCTGCCCAAAACGCAGCAAATATTGGCTGAATAGGCAGGATTGGGAAAGTCTCCAGAAGCTTTGCAAACGTGTCAAAGACAGAAATATATAGAATAGACTGGATATCAGTATGGTTTTACACGTTTTGTGATGCGGAGTTAAGTTCCCAAAGGGACAGTCCCGTGAGGTTTTTAAAAAAAATCCCTAATAGTGTTAGTGAATGAATTATATTCGTGCTTCAAGATGGATTTGCTTTGGTAAGGTCGGTGATCGACTGTATTAAATCATGTACATTTTCTTTTTCCATTGCTTGTGAATATTTTTTGCAGTTATCCTCATAGCTAAATTGCGAAACATTATTCACCAATTTGGTTTGTTCAACCACAATCAACCGGTTCTTCGTTTCCCGATACTTGTTCGTTCAGGTTTCTCAATCGTGACAAGACACCAACGTCCTTTTCAGGACGCCACTACTCGAGATAAGATCGCGTTATCGTCAAAATGCCCAGACATAGGCCACACGCTAAAAAGAGGAAGGTCTACACCAGCCCACCAGCGCAGAACAGCCAGGGTAATCGCAATATCACAATCAACAATGACAGACAGCCAGAGAGCAAGACTGCCCCAAGTACTCGTGCCGGGACCGGCCCTTCTATAACTCCGGACACGACTGAGTTAGCTGTGACATGCGTCGACCCGACTGAGAGTCAGAGTGGCCCGACCCCTTGCCTAGATAAAGAAGACCCAGAACATAAAGAAATATGTAGAGCGTTACGACAGCTGGAGAAAAGAAAACAAGCGCTACTATCCAGGCTGCACCCACCCGACTCGTCAGCAGTAACCCGGTCTATGACAGAGAAGCCGCACGATGCCGAGATGACAGCCGACCCACCTGCAAGCACTATGAAGGAAGTGATAGAGGCAGATCCTCAACACAGACAGGTACAAGAGGAAGATGTCGCAGAGACCATTTTAGATGCACTTCGAAGACTTGAAGACGGAGACGAGTCCCTTAGGCTCGCTCTTCAAGAAGCAACAGTAAAAGTAGCTCCAGACGTGCTGGACATCGAAACCACTGAGAAGCAAGCTACCATTCCTGATCCTGAGGAAAAAACAGCTGACAACTCAAAGGCTCAGACGCAAGATATCACACCGAATAACCAAGAACAAGATTCGAACCAAGCCTGTAGAAGGAAACAAAGACCAAACACTAAAAATACAAGCAACTCAGAAACGATACAGGAGAGGATTGTTAAGATCACCCAGACGTCAGGAAGTGAGGTCTCACTCAGGGCCCTACCCGACAACAAAGTGATCAACATCCTCGAGGTGATAACTGGACGGAGAGGTATCGCCAAAGTAGGGAGGCACGAAAAGGGAGTAGTGCTTTCTCTCAACAACACAGACAAAACAACCTCGCTGATGATCGAACTGGAATCCGGTCCAAAGGAAATCCAGTTGCCCCACCAAATAAAATTTTTTTTTTTTTTTTTTTCCCCCCCCCCCCCCCCCCCCCCCCCCCCCCCCCCCCCCCCCCCCTTTTTTTTCCCCCCTTTTGTGGTGGTGGAAAAGTACAAGACAACAAAGAAGTTGGTCATCAGAGGGGTGGATACCAGATGTTCCGAAGGCGAGGTCCACAGACGCCTTCAAGCTGAAAACACAAATCTTAAAATCACGCAGGTCGAAAGGCTAAAAACCTGGGCCAAGAAAGATACCAATCTGATGATAGTCACGGTAGAAGGATCGACAAGACCCGAGAGACTGACGCTCGAAACCACAACCAAAAAGACAGAAGCCTATATCCCTCCGGTGATGCAGTGCTCCAACTGCCAGCAGTTCTCGCACACAAAAAAGACGTGCAGGAGAGATGCAGTTTGCCGGTATTGTGCGGGTAGTCACCAATATGGCGACTGCCCCAGGGCAAAGGAGGACCGCAACTACAAAGAAACTAACGAAAACCGTATCTGTGCAAACTGCCACGGAAACCACGGGGCAAGGTACAGAGGATGCCCTGTGTTCCAGGAAACTAAGAGCATCTTGAAGGAGGCCGTGTCTAAAAACATACCCTTCAAAGAGGCCAAACACAGAGTGAATGCGGATGCTACAGAAAAACAGCGCACGATTGACAGAAGACAGCTACACAAGCTGACCGCTGAAATCAACGAAATGAAAAGGAAACAGCAGAACGAAAGCAGAAACAAGCAGGATCCCGTAGACGACAAGGACAGCGGTGAAGACATAATAGATATGCAGAGCGCCAGAGAAATGTTACAGAGCGCCCAGGCAATGCTACAGGAAACAAAATCCATCAAACACGAGATAGAAGTTGACATCGCCAAACTCACAGAGCTAAAGGCAGAGAACGAACAAATACTCAAAAGAATTGAATCAGAGAGAAGGATCGTTGAGGATATCCTTACAAAAACTAGAGAACAAAACAAAGAAACGAAAGACAAAATGAAAATCGACATCGTACAGCAAATGTTACTCAATCAAGAAAGAGCTTTAGCAGCCAGAAACGCTAGAACAGCTACTACCAACGATAATTGAAAAAGCACTGTCACAGATACAGGAGAGCAAGAAGACAAAAGCAACAGAAACTAGTAGCGTAGAAACACACAAAACTAAACGAGCCAGATAGTTGAGGCAGGACATAAAAAACACCATGAGAGCGACACGGCACCACAAACGGACAAAGAGGAATCCAGACAGCCAGCAAGTGGTCCTTTTCAGGACCAGTCACCTCCAGGACTACGAACGAGATACCAGTGAAGACGATAACACCCTATATACCCCAATTATAACCAAATTTCAGGTTGAACAGGGTATCACAGCAACATAGTAGAAGAAAACAACAACAACAACCAATATGTGTTAATTCAGTCATTTTGCTTTAGTTTTAACAGAGAATTTGAAAAAACGAGGGTGGCTCTTATTTTAAGATCAATACCCTTTAGCTCCCCGAGGAGCATAGGCCTTCAACAAACACATGCCAATTCTTCCTGTCCTGTGCCATCCGCTCAAGTTCTTTCCATGTTTTCCTCATCATTTTCACCTCTGATCCAGTTCTCTTCTCCGTGTGTTATGTGGTCTACCTCTGCCTCTCTTTCCCTGTGGATTCCAGAACAAGGAATGCCTTGTAATGCTATCAACAGGTTTCCTCAATGTGTGTCCTATCCATCGCCAGCGTCTTCTTCTCAACTCTTGTTCCAATGGCACTTGTCTGGTTCTTGTCATCAATCTCACATTGTGACTTTGTCATACCATTTCAGTCCTTCTATTCTAAGCAAGCACCCGTTTATAAAAGTATGTAGCTTTCTAGTTGTTGTTTTTGTTGCTCTCCATGTCTCAGAGCCATACAATCAGACTGACTTCACATTTGAGTTGAAGATTCTTATTTTCGTGTTGGACTTGATTTCTCTTGTTCTCCGTATGTTTCCCAATGCAATGAAAGCTCCTCTTGCTTTTTGTATTCTTATTTTGATATCATTGTCTGTCCCTCCAACTTTGTCTATATTACTGCCAAGATATGTGTACGATTCTACATCCTTTAGTGGTGTTTCTTCAAGTTCAACCTTATCATAATTTCTTGCATTTATTCTCATAATCTTTGTCTTTTCCGTGTGTATATTCAGGCCCACTTGTTGTGACCTCGCTTCGAGAATTTTCATTTTCTCTTGCATCTGATTATGGTTATGGGACAGAAGAGCCAGGTCATCTGCAAAATCCAGATCATCAAGCAGTTTAGTCAGATTTCACTGGATTCCATTTCTGTTGTGTCATGTCGATGTTTTCATAACCCAATCTATTGCTAGTAAGAAAAGAAATGGAGACAAGAGGCATCCCTGTCTCACTCCCGTTCTAATCCTAAAAGGTTCTGTAAGTTGTCCTTCATGAAGAACTCTGCATGTCATGTCTTCATAGGTCTTCATTATCAAGTAGATCTTCATGGGAACTCCATAATGCCTCATCAATTTCCAAAGTGATTCTCTGTCTACACTGTCAAATGCCTTTTCATAGTCCATGAATCCGGTGTATTGCGGTGAATTCCATTCCAGACTTTGTTCAACTATTATTCTCAATGTGGCTATCTGGTCTGTACAGGATCTGTTTTGTCGAAATCCTGCTTGTTCATCTCTCAGTTGCTTGTCTATGGACTCTTTTAATCTCTCAAGGATGATTCTGTTTAATACTATTCCTGGCACTGACAGTTACATTATTTCTCTATAATTTGTGCACTCTTGTGAATTTTCCTTCTTGACCAGGTAACCTTCCTTCCATTTTGCTGGTATTTCCTCTCCACATGTAAGCCTACCTTGCCGTGGTTGGAGAGCTTGAGCGCCTCAATGATCCCGGGAGCTATGCCGGCGGGAGTTTTACTCCTGGCAGGGTCACCCAAGCCGGACAGGTCCTGGGTGAGGGGCCAGACTAAATGGGCTGAGGAGTGGGTGGAACCCTATAGGTGTAGATGCAGAACCCACCGGCGAGTGGTACATGCTCTGGTCTGCACCAATCCACCCCCACTTCATGGGTTAAATGCTTTCTTGCCTCATTCTTCACTGTTTGTCGTCTATCACGCCCATGGCGACCGTTGCCTCAATTGGCTGTGTGTGGTGTACCCGGAAACGGGGCCTCCCAGTACTGAGGCAAAGTTAAGTCCCCGATGTCACTTATCGGTGCAGAATTGAGAGAGATGGCTGAGCATCACAATCCCTCCTGTGTTGCAGCATGATGAGAACCCAGCATTGCACACTGAGCTTGGGGGGATCACTTGGGCACCAGACTTAATACTGGCTCTTGACTGGATGGCCGCATGCAGGAGATTTCTACAATGGAGGGTTGGCAGGTGGTGGGTATCGGGAAGTGGCTCTGTGCAGGACGTGAGGATTCCTTGGGAGAGCCCAGAACCAGAGCACAGCATTGTGCAAGCTCTGCATAGTTGGAGAGCCCCCTGGATGACGGGGAATGCACAGTGTGCTACCCCACCTATCCCCAACTGCTAACTTAGAACCAGAAGTGGGGTCCTCTGTATGCGTGCCAGGCCAGGATAAAATGCCTGGGAAAGAGACTGGAGCTCAGAACTCCCTAACTCAAAGTTGCAGGATGGCAGAAAAGCCACGGGAAAGACAGGGCTATTTTGAAGATAACGCAACCATATTTTCACCATACGAGCTCGGACGCCGCCTCGGTAAACAAGGTCCGCGCAGAGCAGTGACACCCCCAGGCTGCTTGCGAATAGTCTACTACTGGGAACATAAACAGATTAGGGATGAGCCCACTCTCCCGTTGAACAGGTGCTAAAGTCGTAGATACTGGGCCAGAAGGCGCACCGGAAACCACAGTATCATGCAACTCGCTTTTTTTTTTTCTATGGAGAGTACACCGTCAAATAAATCTCGTTCTGGTGCTCGCCCTGTGGAGCTCCACCAGGCAGGTGCAGTGCCGGGCTCTGAGCCTCGACAGAGCCCACCCTCAGCTACTGGAGGACCCTCTAGACCGTCTTGTGGAGTCAACAGACGGCGGAGGAGAACTACTGACCAAAACAAAACAGAAAAAGAGAAACCCAGAGTGCCACTTGTCATGATGCACTGGAATGCAGAGGGAGTGAACAGCAAGCAGGCTGGATACAGCAAAAAGACAGAGCTGGAAAACATCTTGTATGAGAAGCAAGTCAGTGTTTGCTGTATCCAAGAGACTCACTTGAAAGCAGATCAAACCTTTAAAATAAGGGGATATCAATGCTTCAGATCCGACAGACAAGATAGACGAAAAGGAGGAGTACTTACTCTTGTAAGGAATAACATTCCTGCACACGAAAGGAAAACCTTCATGGATGGAGCAGAATATCAGCTGCTGCAGATAAAGGTAGACAAGATGGAAATAGAACTCCTGAACTATTACTGTCCGAACAACAAACCCCTGAGTCTCAGCTCTATACAGGTACCAGCCACCAACTTTATAGCAGTTGGAGACTTTAATAGCCACTCCCAGAGCTGGGGCTATAACCATCTGGATCACAGAGGTGAAGAGGTTGAAACTTGGCAAGATGATCACTCCCTAATCCTAGTCAATAATGCCACAGATACTCCTACCTTCTACTCCAGAGGATGGCACACAACCTCAACACCAGATCTTGCCTTCTCCACACCAGATATAGCTGGATCTATTAGTAGAGAAGTAGGAGACCAACTAGGGGGAAGCGACCATCGCCCAATCTTTCTTACTGTCCAGAGTGCAACTCTCAGTACAGGCCCAGCCATTACAAGATGGAACTACAAAAAAGCCAACTGGGGTTTATTCAGGCATCAGGTGAACACGCTGCTGTCTACCCTCAAGGTACAGAACAGAGACATTAATGAAGTGGTAAAAGACTTCAACAGATGCATACTACAAGCTGCAAAAGAAACCATTCCCAAAGGATGCCGGCGTAACTACATACCATACTGGTCCAGCACACTCCAAGAACGTCAGGAAGCTATGGACAAGGCTAGAAAGGACGCAGAGTCTCAGCCTTCACTTGAAACTCACAACAAATGGAAAAAGGCTGTAGCAGAGTTTCAGAGAACAAAGCTAGAAGAAAAGCGGAAAAGCTGGAGAACTAAAACGGCATCGCTGAACCTTGAGAAAGACGGCAGGAAACTTTGGAGATTAGTCAAGTCTCTAAATGAAGAGCATTCCTCACCAAGGCAGACTATCACATTGGATGAAGGTGGCAAACTTTTCAGAGGAAAACAAGCTGCAGACTTGTTTGCTAGAAGATACAGTTCAGAAAGCAACTTACCCATTAACATAGACCATCAGAGAGAGATAAGAAAAGAAATACTGGCAACCATGGGACAGACAGATACTCCTGCCCCAATGAGGGAACCCATCACACTAGGAGAACTACAGAAGGCTATTTCCAAGCTTAAGTTTCAAAAGTCACCCGGCCCAGACAAAATCAGCAACGAAATGCTAGTAAATCTGAGCTCAGCAGCAAAGACAAAACTGCTTGAGATATTCAACCACAGCTGGTTGAAAGGAACGGTACCCCAAGTATGGAGAGAAGCCATCACAATACCCATACTAAAGAAAGGGAAATGTAAGACCGAGGCTGCAAGTTACCGGCCAATCAGTCTCACAAGCTGTGTTGGGAAGACTATGGAGCGAATAGTCAACCACAGATTGAAATGGTATTTAGAGTCTGAGCAGATCCTGGTGCCGGAACAAGCTGGATTTAGAGAATGCTACAGTATAGAAGACCAAGTTACTTACTTGTCTCAAGCAATAGAAGATGCCTTCCAGGAGAAGAAAAAGGTCCTAACGATCTGGGTCGACTTCAAGCAGGCCTTTGACAAGGTGTGGAAAGATGGCCTCATTGCAAAACTTAGGAGAAGTGGAATCCAAGGCAACATGATGAAATGGATCCAGTCATACTTGCATAACAGGAGAACTAGAGTCACTCTTGACGGTCTGCAGAGCAGAAAAGTGTTGCTCCATCAGGGGGTACCTCAAGGAGGAGTAATTTCCCCAACACTCTTCCTTGTTTACATCAATGACCTGGTGAAAGATCTCCCTGCAGGAGTTAAAGCTGCCTTATATGCAGATGACCTAGTACTCTGGTGCGCTGATGAAAATGTCACCACAGCAAATTATAGAATGCAGCGGGCAGCAGACATGCTAGTGTCATGGGCAGAGAAATGGCTTATCACAATAAACACAGACAAAACCTCCACAACACTGTTCTCCCTCGCCCCCAAGGACAAATCAGCTAACATACACCTAGGGACAACCGTGATCAAGGAAGAAAGCTACCCCACCTATCTTGGGGTGACATTTGACCAAAGGCTTACATGGAATAAGCATATTGAAAATGCAGAAGGAAAGGCCCGAAGACGACTAGGCATACTCAGAAAATTAGCAGGTACCAACTGGGGAGCAAATGAACGAAATCTAAAGAAGATTTATAATGGAGTAATAAGACCACACTTAGAGTTTAGCTCAGCAGCATGGTCATCAGCTGCTAACTCACATCTGCAGTCTTTGGACAAGGTGCAAAATCAAGCTCTCAGGCTCATTACAGGAGCCATGAAAACTACACCAATAACAGAGATGCAGAAGGTTGCTGGATTACAGACATTGTCCCATAGAAGAGACACAAAAACCATGATCCAGATGGAAAAGTACAACAGTATGCCAATGCACCCAATGAAGGCAAGACTAGATGATCTGGCATTGGGACGTCTAAAGCGTAGCAGCTTTGTGCATCGGGGGAAAAGACTTATAAGACAGCATCAAGAAGACCTATCCATGAAGACAACACCACTGAAGCCCACCCTATACCCTGTACCATGGGAGCAGGCCAGCAGTGCCCTCCAAATTAATACAACAGTCAGTGGTCTCTCAAGTGGATGTGAGTATAATGATCTGCAAAAACGAACTGCTACATTGAGTATGATCCAAGAAAGCTATCCCGATCAATCATGGATACATGCCTATACAGATGGATCAGCAACTAATGCTGTTAGGAATGGAGGTGCCGGTATCTTTATCTCATATCCTGACAACCACTATGAGACTAGGCACATTCCCACTGGTAAATTCTGTTCCAACTATACAGCTGAGGTTCAAGCTCTAGAGCAAGCTGCAAATATGATTTATAACACCAACTCTGACTGCCACCAGGTAGTCATCCTCACAGATGCACTGTCTGTCCTGCAAGCTCTCAAGGGTGGTAAACTCCCGCATCTGAGAAATGAACTAAACAAGGTAGCTGCCAAAAAGAGAACCATACTTCAGTGGGTACCATCTCATTGTGGTGTACCCGGAAATGAAAAGGCAGATAAACTTGCAAAAAAGGGAGGAGAATGTGAACAAGAAGATAATGAAGTCACATACTTTGAGAAAAAGAGAGCTATCCAGACTATCAGAAGAGAACAGAACCAACCCAAAGACGACTATCACACTCTCGACCGGCAGGGACAGACAACTATTTTTCGACTCAGGACAGGGCATAACAAACTGAATAAACACATGCACAAGCTACGATTGTCTGCTTCACCACTGTGCACATGTGGATTAAACGAACAAACTGCTGAGCATGTTCTACAGGACTGTCCTCTGTATGACCAGTTAAGAAAGATATACTGGCCCAATGACTCAACACTAAACTCAAAGCTATATGGAGTTAAAGAGGAACTTCAAACAACAGTCGAATTCATCATGAGAACTCGTCTGACGGTGTAATCATCAAAGATGCGATCGCAAGAAGAAGAAGAAGAAGCTGGTATTTCCTCTCCCAGACTTTGCCAAGTAGTTTGTATAATATCTCTGTAGAGGTATCAATATCTGTTTTGATGGCCTCTGCTGGAATGCCATCTGGACCAGTTGCTTTTCCATCTTTCAGACGCTTTATTGCTTTCTTTATTTCTTCTCTACTTGGTCGTTCACAGCTGATTTGTAGCTCCTCTTCTGCTGGCTGGATGTCTGGGGGATTAGTTGGAGCTGGTCTATTGAGAAGTTCCTCAAAATGTTCTGTCCATCTCTTCATTTGTTCTTGTATATTACTAAGCAATTTTCCATTCTTATCCTTTTATGAGGCCATTTGCTTGTTTATATTTCACTGTTAGCTTCTTTGTGTTGTTGTACTTCTTCTTCTTCTTCCGTCCTTAGCCACCGACCGTCAAAGCAGTCAGTGGCCATTACGCCTAGTGGCGTCTTAGGGCAACAGCAGATAGGTTTTCTTTGCCATTGTTTCCCATCACGCCTATTGGCGTCTTTAGGGCAACGGCAAATCAATCCATTTGCTGTTGTTTCCGTAATCGAAGTGACTGGCAACCGGGTGATCAGCCCGTTGGGTGTTGTTGTACAGGTCCCTCATATTTCCTTTGGCTGCAGCTTCCTCTGCTTCCATTGACAACTCTTCAGTATATTTCATCTTGTCTCTTTTGATGTTTCCTTATTACTTCTTTGCTTCTATGTACACTTCATGAGCCTTGGCTTTGGAGCTTCTGGTTTTGCTTCTGTTTAAATCTGCTTTTTTGTTTTTACTGTCGTTTATCTTGCTAATGGTTTCTGTTGTTATCCATGCTTTGTGCTGATGTTCTCTTTTTTCCAGTACTTCTTCATGTCTCGTTTCATATATTTTTTACTTGTTGCCAGTGGTCTTCCGTATCTGCTTTATCTTCCAGCTGTTAGAGTACTTGGTATTTGTTGGATACTGTGACTGAAAATTTTTCTCTTATTTCCTGATTTCTTAGATATCCAACTTTATACTGTTGTTTATAGCTATATACTGTTGTAAATTTCTTGAGTTTTAATTTTGTTTTAGCCAACAGATAATGGTGGTCTGATACCACATCTGCTCCTCTACATACTTTTACATCATGCAATGATGACCTAAACTTCTTACTTATGCATATGTGATCAATCTGATTCTCAGTTCTGTAGTCTGGTGATATCCATGTTGCTTTATGTATTCTTTTATGTGGAAATATGCTTCCTCCAATAGCTAGTTGATTTGAAGCACAGAAGTTAGCTAATAGTTCCCCATTCTCGTTCATCATATCTAATCCATGCTTTCCCATGATTTCTTCAAAGCCAGTGTTGTCTGTTCCTATCTTCGCGTTTAGGTCTCCCATCAAAATTGTGATGTCCTTTCTTTTCTTTTTGTAGTCTGGTTAAGTCTTCTTTCTCAGATTCTTCTTTATCATTTGTTGGTGCATAACATTGGATGATGTTTATATTTACTTTCTTTTCGCTGATTTAAACCTTGCTGTTATAATTTGGGGTCCCATTGCTTCCCATTCTATAAGTGCCTTCTGTGCTTCCCTAGACAGCATTAGAGCCACACCTTCACTGTGGTGGGCTCTTTCCTCCTCATGTCCTGAGGACACCATTTCTCCTGTGATCAATCTCCTCCTCTCTATGCCGTTCCACCGTGTCTCGCAGAGACCCAGGATATCAATCCTGTAATTCATTTCTGCTGCTCGGCAACCCACCTGTGCTTCAGTTTTCCCTTTGTTCTGAGTTGATTTATACATAGAGTGTAAAAAACATTCCAGGTGCCCAATCCAGAAATGGAAAACATCAATAGAAGCCTCGAATCTTCAGAAAATGGTGTGGATCTACTGTCCTGGTCATGCAAGGTACACGACAATGAGAGCTGACAGACACTCTAGCTTAGAGAGCACCCATAGTGGGGACATTGGATATGGATAAGGGAGAGATACAAATGACAATTAATGATCACCTATTAGAGAATGACACTGCAACTGATGAATCAACAAGGTCAAGACTGCTGGAAGACTAGCACAGTTGGATGTTTTAAAAGTTGCATTTGGCGTTTATACGTCAGTGCACTACAGGAACAATTAGCATTCATACATTTCAAAATTTGTTGAGGGAGACTGAGCACCTATGGGTTTTCCCAGTGTGCAATGATGTCGACTCATCAACAACAACAATAACATGAAACACAATTAATAAAACTTGTAAAATAACAAAATTTATTATACGACTACTTTTATTAATCAGTTTACAGAAACAAGGTAATGTCTTATTACACTCCATTAAAAAAAAAAAAATACAGTCAAGACACTACAGTAGTCCACATCAGCACAATCAAACAGCTTAAACTGAGAACTACTCAGGAAACTGAAAGGACATCAGAGTTCCCTAAAACTTCATTAACCTGTTAAGAAAAACATGGAAAAAAAGAAATGAGGATTCTATGCAAAGAACAATTTATTGAATATTTTGAAATAAATGCTGAAGTTGTTTAGCTCAGCTATTCACTTTTGTGCAGCCAATGCCAAGCTGAAGAATCTGCATGTGATCTGTAGCTGTTGGGTGGTGCTATATAGGCCGTTTGTGATTGTTGAGGAACACAGCAATAGCTTTCTTCTTTTTGTGGTTACTCCAGGGCATGGTAGCAGCAAATGCTACCATAAAATGCTGGGGTAACCATTGTCTCCAACTGCACCCTTTTCTCTTTTGTAAAACCTTTTTATCAACTTGACATGTCCATTATTTGGATGTTTCAAATATTTGATGATCAAAATCACAATGTTCTATTCATAGACAGCTGAAACTTTGCATGCAGCTCCCTTTCTTGGTACATTTTAATTTCTCATGTTTTGACTGGCATTGGAGCAGCAGATTTTATATAATAATGAAAACACTGTAAAATAAAGTGGAAGTAACTCTATTAGCATTACAGTTTTATGGTAAGAGAAATAATGGATTACGAAAACAGATTGTGTTTAAAGGGGACAGCTTAAATGATAATGTGCTATTAAATAAATGAATTTCTTTTGTGAATAACTAACCAGTGAGTTTTTGTTTGAAATATAGCTTCAGTAGTGACCAACTCTCATGTCAGCTTACATTAGGTGTTTAAACTTATCAAAATATGGTTAGTACATTAACTACAATAATAAAAGTGGTTCCTAAAAAGCTGATTCTGCATTTACTTGTTACCTGCTATAAACTTGGTTATGAAAACAAATTGAAAACATTAAAATGAAAACTGAAAGCTCTGTGAGCTGGGTTTTAAAAATGAGCTGGATATTTCTTTGTTAAAAACTAGAAACCAGAAAAATACAAGGACACTGCAAAAGGGTCTGAAAATCCACAAAAGAAGACAAGGAAAGAACTGAGGTAGAATTCCTAGAAAGTCTTGGAGAGATTTTACTCAAGACCTATACTCTACAGAAAGCAAATAATGAAAGCAATGTGTCAGAACTGACAGGAAATGCTCATTTCATTCTTTATTTTTTAATTCAAATAAATTAAAATCTGCTCCCACCCAGTTAATATATCTGCTCTTGGCTTAATCATTCAATGAACCACTTACTTATGTTTTCTCAAGATCAAAACATTGCAGTCTTCACACAACAGTTGATGAATATGTAGTTTCTAAAGTTATGACATGCATGGAGGCATATCTGGAGTCATCCTTATATGACTACCAACTATGCACAATATACGTACATGGAAGTGAACCTATGTCTGTGAGGCTAATTACATCCTCAATGACTCTTGAAATCATCCACACTCTTCCAGGGATTCTTCCTGTGATGAAATTTGTTGAGAACCCAACATTGCACACTGATCTTGGAGAAGTCACTTCAGCCCCAGGCATAATTCATTGGCTTTGACTTGGTTGTAGGTGTTGGTCACGCAGAGGTCATGGTGGACACACAACTCTAAGAGCCGTTGTCCATTTTCATTCATCTTGCCAATACCAAACCTGCCCAGACATGAAGGCCATGAAACATTATCGGCACCCACTCTAGCGTTAAAGTCACCAAGGAGAACAAGCTGTTCTTGCCTAGGTATGCTTTTGATAATTGCTGTTAGATTCTCGTAGAACTCATCTTTAGCTTCTGAGGCAGAGTACAGAGTAGGAGCATACACACTGACAAGGGTGATGGGACCTGTGCTAGTTTGCAGGCGGAGCGTTAACAGGCGTTCTGATCCATTCTCGCCTGGTTCAACCATTTTAGTTAGCGATTTTTTGACCGCAAAACCTACTCCGTGTTCTCTAGCTTTATTAAGATCTTTCCCTTGCCAATAAAATGCCAATATACGAAGTGGCGTTAAACAAGGCTGTGTTCTGGCTCCGACTCTCTTCGGAATCTTCTTTGCCTTACTCTTGAAACATGCATTCAGAGATGCAACTGAAGGAATATGCCTTCACACTAGGTCAGATGGCCGTCTGTTTAATCTTTCAAGGCTGAAGGCAAAAACAAAAATCAGAAGGGTCACTATAAGAGACTTGTTGTTCGCTGATGATGCTGCAGTCGTCACTCAAAGCCAACAGGAGCTTCAGAGCTTGATGAATCGCTTCTCTAAAGCATGCAAGGACTTTGGCCTCACAATAAGTCTAAAGAAAACGAATGTGCTGAGTCAGGATGTGGATGCTGCACCAGTTATCACTATCGATAACTATGAATTGGCAGTGGTGCACCACTTCACATACCTAGGGTCTACCATCAATGACAAACTCTCACTGGATACAGAAATCGACAGCCGCATTGGCAAAGCTGCAGCTACCTTTGCCCGCCTCACATCGCGTGTTTGGGGAAACTCTAAACTCACAATGAAGACCAAAGCTGCGGTATATAATGCCTGCGTCACCAGCACACTCCTATATGGCAGCGAGACCTGGACGACCTATGCTAAGCAAGAAAGAAGGCTCAATACCTTCCATTTGCGGTGTCTACGCCGCATCCTCGGCATCTCGTGGAAAGATAAAGTGACAAATGTCGAGGTGTTGTCACGTGCTGGCCTTCAAAGTATGTATACGCTTCTTAGACAGTGCAGACTTCGCTGGCTTGGCCATGTTCGCCGCATGGAAGATGGTCGCATCCCAAAAGATATCTTCTACGGACAATTAGCAGATGGCAAGAGAACAGTTGGGCGACCACAGCTGAGGTTCAAAGATGTGTGCAAGAGAGATATGAGGGCACTAGACATGGATCCAGCAACATGGGAGGATGAAGCTGCCGATCGCACTAAGTGGCGATGCTATTTACGGCGCCACCTCAGATTGGGCGAAGAGAGGCTCACACAAGAAGCAGAGGTGAGGAGAAAACGTCGAAAGGAGCACCAGGAAAATAAGCAGCCGAGGGCTGTCACCTCAGGGGCGCATTCCCATAGTCAGTTATGACTGAAGGGGCTATTATTATTATGACTTGGTTGATTGCATGCAGAAGGATCTCACTAAGGACCCAGTGATAGGTAAGAAAGGCTGAGAAGTGGCTCTGTGCAGGACGTTACAATTCCTTGGGAGAGCCCAGAACCAGAGTACAGTATTTTAGCTCTGCATAGTTGGAGAGACCCCTTGGGTGGCGGAGAATGCACAGTGTGCCACGCACTTCTTACTCCTAGCTTGGGACCAAATGTGACGATCCTTTAAATGCAAGCCAAGCTGGAGCTCATGACTTCAACTCAACACGTTTCGCAATGGCAGAAAAGCCACAGGAAAAAGCCTATATCTACAGTGTAGATAACACCAAGAAGTCTTCAACTTGGTATTGGCTGCTAAAGAGTGAGAAGCTCAGCAGCCCTAGTTAAACAACAACTAAGGTTATGACAAGCACAGTATATCAGATCTTATCAAAAGTATATGGACAATCACTCAAACATCATTCCAGAGCACTCAGTGACAGTCTTAGGTTGTGCGAGGCCGTAGGCAACTTGCAAGGCCCCTTTTAATTAAATTCCTGCTGCATCGACAAGCATATATTTGTGCGTGAGCTCCAAGGCCCTAGGCAAAAATCTAGGTTACCTATACCTAAAACCATTACTGAGAGCACTGCTTCTATAACATTAGCATCATTCAATTGTAATATTTATGCGTCAGTATATGAAACTGGTTATGCATGTCAATGTAACAACACAACAGCAGAACTATTTACATGCCCCTTCTTCGGGCGACTCCAATGAAGGGGAAGTTGTCAATCAAGTTTCCCCACACAAATCAGTTTACTGCACATGCAGAATGTCTACTTTGCTAGTATTTCATTCTTTTTGCTTATTAAGGTGTATTTAGTCACATGCAGTTTCCTGGGGGTTGGAATAGTTTAGACATACGGCGTCCGCCTCTAATTGAAAAGGTACTGGTCTCGATCCCAGCACTGGGAATATAATAGATGGAAATTTTTTTCAAAACCAGTGGTAACTAATGATGTCATACCCCCCCCCCCCCCCCCCCCCCCCCCCCCCCACCGGTTCGACAGAGTTTGTGCACTGTGCTGAGATCCTCATTGTTTAATCTAAGATAGGAGATCAAAGTACTGACGGAGTTGTCCGTGCGCAATGAAGATTGTCCTTAAAACCAAAACCAAACCTGGGGGTTTTAGAGAAGATAAACAAAGCTACTAGTTCTCATGCCATGTCAGAAGAGACTAATATGAGGTTGCCAGCCTCACTATGTAAAACAAGTGCTACAGAAACCATCACTGCACGAGCACATTAGTGCAAGCTTCCTGCAAGGTGGCCAGGTGCAGTGTCAGCTCCATAATGGGTGAAAAGTGGAAATCATGATGAAGATTTATTTTAAAAATTTTTTTTCCAAGCCCGCTATTACTCAAAGCGAAATCTCTGGTTAGTATATCTAACCTGGGGCTGATTTTATGTGAGTATCCTATTTTCCCTGTACGCTGACAGGTGTCCTCTCGCCATTCAGGCAGACACTCACCGTCTTCGGAGGGTACCCATTAGAGCTGGGTCGGCTCAGGAGCCGTTGAGGTTATTCCAGTCCCTGGTTGGTGACACTTTTTCAAATGTCTTCGCCGGGGGCTTGAATTATCCAAGTCCCGGTCGACGACACCCTTTCAAATGTCCTCGCCCAGGCTTGAACCTGGATCACCCGATCGCCAGCGCAGTGTTGTAACCATTACACCAGCGCGGCTCCCATGAAGATTTAAATTATGTTCCTCCTCTCCTTTTTTTCCCCCTTGAAATGTGAAAATAATGTACTTCTACTCTGTCTCATTATCAGTTACTTCCTCAATGCTTTTAGTTTCCTTTGGTGCAAAGGACACTTTACCATTCTTCCACCGACCATGTCACCTTTTTCTTCTGTTCCCCCTGTCATGTCAATATCTAACAAGTTACACTGAGGTGGGTCACTTTAATCTATGTTCAATCCATCTGGCTCAAATGGGGTGAAATTAATGCCTCAATGGTTTAAAAATTTTTTTTCAAGCTCCGCTTCCCTCCTCCCTGCTGGATTTCAAATTGATGTATCCCATTTTCCCTGTACGCTGACAGTGTTTAAAAATTAAGGAAAAATTATACTGGGGGTTTTGAGGTTTTTGTACTACAAAAAACGTTCAGTGTCTCTATTATTACATGGCAAGGTCACAGGGATCAGAAATGACGTCAAATTCACTTAGAATACATCTGAAAATCTTGTTTTGTAATATCTGTGAAGAACTGTATTTAAACCTTATTTTCTTAGAACTTTGCATATGCTCTTCAAAAACTCATGACATTTCACAAAATTATAAGACTAAACTTCATTTTTTACTCAACCATGTGAAAGTCTCAGAATGATATTTTCTTGTGATAAAAAAATTTCTCAATATCTAAACATAGTAAGACACACCTCGGTATGTGGAGATGTACCACAAATCCGCAGGTCACATTCGATTCTTAAAGTTCTTTATGCATATACCTTGTACATATAGTATAAAATATTTCAACAGTCATTTCACAATCTAGCCACACAAACCCGACCATTCCATGACTGCATTTTAATGACTGGGTACACAACAGATATAGCTACTACAACATCAATGCCATTTTGTGTGTTCCGACAAAAAGCCAAAGAAAACCAGTTATTGCCAGAAAGAATTCAAGTGAACAAACTTAAAAACTTTGGGGGAAAAAATATTGCATGTGTGCCTTTCGGAGACTTTTGTAAATACACAAGAACAATGCTGCCTGCAATGCTAGGCTTTCAAGAAGTCTAGAAAAGCATTTAAGCCATATGCAAATGAAACTAGTTGAAACTGAAAAATGCAGTGTAACACTCAAAAAAAAAAAAAAACCAACCCAAATTCCATTGTGCATGTTGTTTAAACAAATGTTTAACATATCAAACTATTCAATAGTAATGCTTCCAGTTTGCAAATGTCTTGTAAAGTGATTGCGTGCGATTAAAACAAAATAAAACAAAAAGGGAGAGGGGTCAGAGAGACAGAGAAAAAAAAAAACAGTGAAAGAAAAAATTATATTTCTTTTTTTACAAATAAGCACTACATTTAAAAAGTACATTTTATGTCCTTATAATTTTTGTGCTTCATCACCACTGGCAGACGGCTGGTGGAAAAGTCACGTGTTAAGCAGCAAATTTGATCACGGTTTCCCACCAAAGAATTTAGCACAACTGCACATTTCTCATTTGAAGTAGGAGTTGATCTTTCTCATGCCTTTGGTAACCTGCAATGAACAAGAAGCCAAGAATTTGTTTCCAAGTTTCAACATTCCTTTTTTTATTCATTATCATCATTTCCCATTTACTCCTTACACAGCATAGAGCCAACCCTGCAGCTGGCCCTTCTCCATGGCATTCATATACTTTTGCTGTGGTTTCTGTAGCAATTTGTTTGACAGGATGAGGTGTGCATTTTTATGGCTGAGTTTAAAATGTATATAAAGTAATGTCTCTGGAAATATACATTTGTGAAAAAGTCATGATGTACAGAAAAGAAGAATTATGAATGTATAACAGGATCATCAATGTAAAACTGAAGGACATAACCAAACCAATGGGATAAGAAGTTCATCTAACAGAACTCTTTGAGAACAGAATTGGAGCAAGGCAGAGATGCCTCTTTTTCACCACCCCCTCTTTTTATTGGTTACTGGCTGGATTATAAAAAACAGCACTAAACAAAAGACATGCTGTTCTTGTAGTTGTTGCTTAACTAGGCCGGCTGAGCTCATCTCTCTTTCACTGCCAGTGCCAATATTAAGAATTTGCATGTGTTCTGTAGCTGTGGTACTGTACAGTGTTTGTGACTGTTGGGGAGACAGGCAATAGCCTTCTTCTTTAGTGAGTCTGTAGTGAATCCTGGGCATGTGAGCAGTACGTGTTGAATTGTCCCATTTGGATAGGTACAGGTGCGGCAATTAGGCTCATTTGAGGGGTTTAATTTATGTATGTGTTTGTTGAGTCTAGTGTAATTTGCCCCCCACGTCATAGGTTGTTGATGTTACCATTTTTGTTTTGGTAGGTCATTTCTTTATGCATGACACGTCCAGTACACCCTTCTGCCCACTGGTTCAGCCATTCCTGTTGAAGTTGTTTTGGAGTCTTAGTTTAGCTCATATAGTAGCATGCTGGCTGCAGTGTTTGTCTGAACCATGCTTGTTCCCCATTTTGCTAATCTGTCTGCTTTTTCACTGCCTAGTATGTTTGTGTGTCCTGGTATCCTGGAGCGTGACTGCTGTTGTATGTAATTAGCATACTGTCAATCGTTTTCCGCCAGCTGTATTATTTCTTTATTTTCAGTTCTAAGGCAATCTTCCAATGCCTGCAGTGAGTCAGTGAAGATTAAGATGTCTCATGGTATACATTTTGCTTGTTTGAATTGGCTAAATACTGTGGTGAGGGTAGTGTTTAACGCTGTAATTTCTGCCTGGTAACAAGTAAAGAAACCACCAGAAATAGATTTCAGCAAACTACAAGCCAGCACCAACCACCAGAAACAGAATTCAGTACTCTTGACTATATGCTAACATCAACCATCAGAAACAGAATTCAGTACTCTTGACTTTATGCTAACATCAACCATCATAAACAGAATTCAGTACTCTTTGACTACATGCTAACATCAAATTGACCACATGCTAACATCAACCACAAGAAACATAATTCAGTATTCTTGACTACATGCTAACATCAACCACCCGAAACAGAATTCAGTACTTTTGACTACATGCTTACATTAACCACCAGAAACATAATTCAGTGATCTTGACTACATGCTAACATCAACCACCAGAAATAGAATTCAATACTCTTGACTACATGCTAACCATCAACCACCAGAAACAGAATTCAGTACTCTTTGAGTACATGCTAACATCAACCGTCATTAACAGAATTCAATACTCTTGACTACATGGTAACATCAACCATCACCAGCACTGCTATGCTATGGACCACAGAAGGACGGTGAAAGAGAGGCAGACCAAAGACAACCTTGTGGAGAACAGTGGAGGCTGAGATGCAAAGCAAGAGTTGGGACACAGCACGAAGGATGGCCACAGACCGAGCAAAATAGGTACAGTTTGTTGTTGGCCTACAAGATGCCACTAGGCGTGATGGTCTTTGACTGCTTTGTCAGTCAGGAGCTAAGGATCCAAGAAGGAGAAAACCTATGCAAAGCTGGATGCAAAGAAGCCGTGCATTACATGCTCTCGGGAGCCGCGCTAGCGTAGTGGTTACAACACCGCTCTGGCGACCGGGTGATTCAGGATCAAACCCGGGCGACGGCATTTGAGGATTTTTCGTTGACCGGGATTTGGACTGGATTAACTCGAGACCTGGCGATGACATTTGAAGGAGTGTTGTCGACCAGGGATTGGCGGCTCCTGAGCCGACCCAGCTGTAATGGGTACCTCCGAAATCGGAGAGTATTTGCCTGAATGGCGAGGGACACCTGTCTCTGTACAAGAAAAAAGGGATACTCACGTAAAATCAATGTCAGGTTAGACATAAAATAATAACCTGAGATTTCGCCTCGAGTATTAGCGGGCGTACGAAAAAAAAAAAAAAAAAAAAAAAACATGCTCTAAATAATGAAGATATTAGATGTGAAATAAAGACAATTAAGTGTAGGTAAAATTTTTACTCAGCCCTGCGTAGTTCCCTAGAGTTTCTGAGGCAACAACGAAAGGATAGGACTTTTCCTTCAGGCAAGTTGTACAAGGCAACTAACATGAGGTTGTGCGTGGGGCTGGCAACCTCACACAAAAAACGAATTGCTGCAGCAGCATTTTAATGCTTTTAAGCAGGGGACAAGCTGTAGTGATAACTCCTTGCTGTATAAGGAGCCAAAATGGGAAATAATAATGAAGATGAAATCTTAGTGCAAAGATTTTAAAAAAAAAATTTTTTTTGTTATAAAGTTTTGCCTCGTTTTGGCGAGGCGCGTCCTGTTCAACCTAGTCGGTTATATTAGGGCGCATGTCCAAATATAAAAGACCCTTAGGTCTGGGGAGTTATACTTTTTTTATAGTGCAAAGATAAATCAAACTTCATCAGAGAAGATAATGAACATTGCATTCTTTGCATTATGATCTTGACTCTTCACTAATAAGGCTCCACAAAGGTCCAATAATTTGTTAAATATTAGGTCATTTCTGATTGTTGCCGTTTAACTAAGGCTGCTGAGCTTGTTGCCTTTTCACAGCCAATTCCACATTGAAGAATTTGCATGTATTCTGTAGAGATCCTATCACCCGCATATCTCAGACACCTCATTTAAAATATTTTAACTTTTATTTTATCCTATATCATCAAGAACAAACGTTCCAGGATTGTGGATCAAAGACAAGACAATTTTGTTCACGTGTGGGCTAGAGCTAGTACAAACACTGTGCTTATTACTTATAATTTAATTGTATACAGGTTCATAATGCATATCATTATGATATGCCCTCTCCCCAATTAAAACCAAATTTGTTGGTTCTACCTGAAAAATACCTAAAAAGATACCAGTGTCAGTATTTAGACTACCTGTTAATAGATGAGGGTTGCAGGTGATATGTGTGTAGTAAGAAGATAAAGTGTGTACAGATATGTAAAAGCTAAGAATAGGACAACTGGATGCAAACAAATAAATCGATGGATTTATAGAAAAAGAAAAGACATTACATTACAAGGAAAAAGAAATTCAAGGAATACAGATAAAGTAGTTTTATTTACAGAAAACAAAAACAAAAAAAACGACTTACTTTTGGAGATAATTTTCTTTGATTTGTTTCTTTTGGAACTGTTTCTGGACATTTCTTCAACTTGTCAAGCCTAATCTGTGTTAGCCAATTGTGTTTTTTAACAAGTGACTTTGATTTAGGAGGAGTGGCAATAAATTTATGAGCGTCATCCATCACCAAGTTGGGCAGATTCCTTGTCGGAGAGTTGATATCATCTTCTTCTAAGCTCTGATAGATTAATGCATCCTCACTGAGTGTGAAATGCTCAATACAGCTAAGTGTTCCTTTTGTGGGTGAATTTCCGGATGAATGAAATTCTTGTAAAGTTTTTAATAGGGACAAAGGAGAAGGAGCTGCACATTTGTTGGCCACACATTCGTTGCTAATGTTGGATTCCAACTTCATATCCAGTTCACTGCTTTTGGTACATAAAGGGAATGACTCATCTCTGTTCTTTTGGGCATGATTATGGGAAGTACTACCATGGCCCTGAAAAGTGTTGTCTGTGAACAAAGACACCTTAACATTGCAAATATTTATTCCAAGTCTGTTTGACTCCAGGTTTGTTAAGCATGGTCGTTTTGGTGATGTTACAGGAGATTCTACTGAATTCTGCCTTCGTTTCATTAACTTTCTGGGTGACTGGTATGGCATATTCTCTGAATCTTCTTCTTGTCTGATGGATCTTTTAAGTTTTGAAGGGGATATCTGTGTAGCTTTAAGTGGGCTTGGTAAGGCTGTGACATTTTCTGTGAGACTTTTACCATCGTTGTCTGCTGAGAATTCATGTCTGCTGACACTGTTTTCTTCACAGCTGATCTTTGTATGTTCTGTCTTAAGCCTTTTTGCTGTAGTGCTCTCAGCTGATGACATCCCTTTAATCTGTTCTTCTCTGTAGCATTTAGCACATGGCATTATCTGAAACACAGGCGAATCAGGAGCTGATGTATCTTCAGATTCATCATGTGAGCGCTTCTTTGGCAAACAATCAGGAGATGAAACACTGGATGAAGATATCTCTTCACTTCTTGTTGAGAAATCTTCAATGCCAGTTGAGGCATCATCTGAACTTGCTGAGTTCACTTTTCTATTAGCATTCTCTGATAAAGTTTTTTCTTCAGTTTTGACAAGATTTCTTTCTTTGCTTGTTGGACTGTTTAAACTATGTTTGCATCTGTATGTACAGAAAGATTTTCCAGGTGATGCATCTCGATCTCCACTAGTTTCACCAGGTTGTGCTTTGCGTTTCAGCCACGTACGAATGCACAGCTGTGGTGAGCTGGCATTACTTGCTCTGGAGGATTTCAGCATCAAGTCTGTCTTTGATGCAGTTAGGTCCAATGAACTGGGAGAAGCAGTGACAGAAGTATCCAGATCATTGACTCTAGAGGTTTCTGTGGATATATTTGTAAACATATGAGGTTCGTATTATTCTCAAGGCAGAAAGATTTTAGCATCATTAATGCATTAATGAAACACACCTACAAGATGCAGAAAAATACATACACCTTGGCTGCAATACGGACACCGCTGGAGGATCAGATACTGATATTAAAATAAGAATACAAAAGGTTAGAGGAGCTTTCACTGCATTGGGAAATATATGGAGATCATAAGATATCAAGTCTTACACTAAAATCAGAATCTTCAATTCAAATGTAAAGTCAGTTGTAAGGTTCTGAAACACTGAGAACAACTAAAACAACAACCAAATGGCTACATACTTTCATAACTGGGAGCTTGCACAGAATAGAAGGATATAAATGGTATGACAAGAACACTAATGTGGAACTAATGACAAGAACCAGACAAATACCGGTGGAACAAGATATCACAAGACACTGGAGATGGACAAGACTCATACTGAGAAAACCTGTTCGATAGCATTACGAGACAGTCAGGAATCCCCAGGGTAAGAGAGGCAGAGGAAGATAAAAGAACACATGGAAAAAGAAATGGAGACAGACTAAGGTGATGATAAAAGACATGGATAGATCTTGAGCTAATGTCATGAGACAGCAAGACTTAGCATGAGTTTGTTGAAGGCCTATGCTCCTTGGGAAGCTGAAGGATGATAATGATCACTGATGTTTACTTTACCCATTAACAAACTTATCTGTCCCTAGATATGCTTGGAGGCATATCTGGAGTCATCCTTATATGACCACCAGCTATGCACAATGCTACATTTTACGTACGTGGAAGTGACCCTTTGTCTGTGAGGCTAATTACACTCTCATTGACCCCTGACATCATCCACCCACTTCCAGGGATTCCCCCCCATGGTGAAACTTGTTGAGAACCCAGCATTGCACACTAAGCTTGGAGACGTCACTTGAGCCCCAAATGTAATTCTTTGGCTTTGACTTGGTTGACTGCATGCAGGATGTCACTGTGGACCCAGTGATAGGCAGGGGAAGCTGAGAAGTGGCTCTGTGCAGGACGTGACAATTCCGTGGTAGAGCCCAGAACCAGAGTATAGTATTTTAGCTCTGCACAGTTGGAGAGCCCCCTTGGATGGCGAGGAATGCACAGTATGCCATGCACTTCTAGCTTGGGACCAGACGTGACGATCGTTTAAATGCAAGCCAAGCTGGAAAAACTGGAGCTCATGACTTAACTTTTAAACATGTTTCCAAATGGCAGCAAAGCCTAGATCTACAGTGTAGATAATACCAAGGCGTCTTTAACTTGGTATTAGCTGCTAAAGAGCGAGAAGCTCAGTAGCCCTAGTTAAACGACAACAACTGTCCCTAGATCGTTGTGGACATTACTGCCCAAAAACAATAAAGATGTGTATTTCTTCAACTGTCTGACCCTTGACTTTTATTAGCAATATCTTAAACAATGTTAAAATAAGTTCACGCTATGTGAATTAGCATTATCTCTAATTAAGAGAAAATCATTTTTAAATATATAAAAAAATGTACCTGGTCCTTTAGACAGTATCTTAGCATGTCCAAGCCATTGTGGCAAAAGCTGTTTCTTCATTTCTCTACAGTAAATACGCCAAAACTTGGTTTTTGTATCATCAGACAAAGTGACCACCTGAATAAAAATGTATAAAACAATTAGTGAAACAACTCATTTCACTAGCAGAAAATGTTTAAAAAAAAAATCTTCACTGAAACTGTCTTTATAATCTAGTGTGGAGGCTGCTCGGAAGTACTGAGGAGCATACCTCTCTGTGACGAAAGTACTGAGATTCTGTCTTTCAAATGGCCCATGTCTTTTTCTCCTTGCAATTTGTTCACTATTTCTAGGAGGGATTACAGGTAATCCTTCTCCATGTTTCTTCTCCTTCTATTATTTATGTTTTTTCAGAGTGAGATCACGAGGGAGTTTGATCTCATCTGCTTTATGGTTCTTCTTTATGTGTTTAGAGTGTGTGTGTAGGGAATTGTTGCAGTAGTATTCTAGATTAAGACGATAGAGCCTAGATCGATTGCACCAGTTTGTTTTTCTTTTAAAGATATGACAGGCGGCTAGACGCATTTTTCGGGATTTTATATATATAAATATATTTCGGCCATGTTTGCTTCATTGCCAGTAGAGGGCAGAGCTTAATCCCGTTTCTTTGTCTAGCAGTACCGGTTGCATCAGTATTGTTTACAATTCTGATTGGCTGAGAGCTAACGGCATTTGAAATCATTGGGTTAAAAATCGAAGCCGCGTATATGACGTCACGAGGTCAGCGTGCTGTTAGATGATGATAAATAGGCTCGTATTTCAAATTCTCTTTCTCTCTAAATGTAATTGCCAGCTACGTACCTGAAACAAGTCGGTTCGCCTTCAGTGGGAATTCGAATTTGGTAAGCATAATTTTTGCGTGGGACTTTATTTAATTTTTCTAGACCTAGGCCGATCATTTAAGTTTCTTTGGGCAGTTTAAGTTTAATGTTAATTCTTAACGCCAGAGCCATCAAATACGATCTGAGTGATAGACTTGAGAAACTTAAGAGGTTCATAATAATTCCTTATTGAAGGAATAGCGGTATTTAAGCTGGGTTTAAAAGTTGAGTTGCCGCGGGCGTGCTTTGTATTATTGCAAAGCAGGTCTGTAGAGAAACCCGCATCTGCGAATTATAATTAAGTGCAGAATGACGAGAGCGTGTGTATTTGTGATTTTATTAAGAATGTAATGCTGCTAGTTATTTATATAGTTACACATCTATCTGTGGACGGGAGTGAGAGAGGTGTAATTTGTAAGCACGTGCATGGGTTACGGAATAGCTATTCGAGACGATGTTCAGAGGGGTGAGGGGGAGAGAAGCACGTGGTGGTAGAATTGTAAACACGTGCGTGGTGGAACTACGGGGTTTTCAATTTGATAACCTGGGGTTATGTATAACTTTTAAGCAGTATGTATATGCTAGCATCTAACAGGGTTATACGTTATTGATTGTGCATTGGTGTTCTGTGTACTCAGAAGACGGAGATGAATTATTTCTTTTAAAGGAAATTATTTTGTATTACATTTTTGAAAGTGATTTATTTTACTGAACGGGAATCTGATTCCTAGAGAGGGCTATTTTAATTGTGGTAAACATTGCTGCCTGTCGGGTCAGCGTAAGAAGTGGGCCAAAGTATTTTTGGACAGGTAGATAGGCCTCAGTAGAATACTGTTGTGAATTGTAACCAGCCAGGCAGAACCCTAGGCCAGATGGTCTGCGTGATTGTATTGCCGGGTAATGTTTATTTTGGGCTCAGGTAGAGAAGGGAACAGTGGGGGAGCGGACTTGGGCATGATTAATTGGCATGGTAGTGCAGAACGGGAAGACAGTAGGGGAGTTGTTTGTTATTAGAAATATATTATTACTGTGTGTTTAGCTGTTGTTTTGTTTTTTTGTCTAAACAGCAGGTACCGGCTTTTGTGGGGAAGAGCAGAATTTTTGATACCACAAAATTTCTCCCACGGCAAAGTTATGGCATTCGCCGACACGCAAAGTCGTGCGTTAATTGCCAGTGGTGGACGGAGCGAAAGAAAATACGTTTTCCCAAGGCAGGGAAGACATTCTCCAGTTGAAAGGGATTTTGGTGGAAAATCCGGAGCTCTGATGCTCAATCTTCTTACACCCGCAAATCGGCAAGTTGCCAGCGTGGTTGTAAATTTATTTCGATTCGTCCCGGCCATAATAACGCCGAAGGCCTGAATCCAGAGTAGGGAGCGGGCAGGTAAATCCAGAGTGGTAGCAGCAAAACCAGCTACCAAATCGTAGTTTTTCCAGAAGCCAGTGGTGAAACCTAGTCGTCAATTGCAAGAATTGTGGGGAGCAACAGGGTCAAAATCCTCTCCACAGATTTTAGAGCAGAGGACAGCTGCTGAAGTGTAGTCTACAGGTAGTAGACCAGAAAAACAGAACTGAGACATAGTTTTGTGAAGATCATAGCAGAGAACAGCTGTTGAAGTGTAGAGGTGCAGTTAGCTGTGTTCAGGAGATTTTCAGGATAGGTTGTGTAGAAACGAAGTCTGTGCAGAGTTGGTGTGGACACTTCGTAGTAGATCCAGCTGAGTGTGTACTTAGAGTTTATATTAGAGTTTAGAATAGCTAGTTGGAGTGGAGGCTCGGCATCTGAGACCCCACCCAGTGCAGTGTAGTTTATTTCATTTAATCTTACCTTCTCTCTCCATACAGGTGAAACTTGTGGGTGAAGGGTTGGGGTTTTGATGATACAACATTTGTAACTTTTCCTGAATTTGTTTGTTTCAGGAGTGCCTACACTGCATTTTTATGTATTTGAGTTTTGTTTATAGGTGTAAATAAAACTTGTAACTTAGAGCTGGACTCAGTCATTTTAATTACGTACAGTAGCTATCTGTTGTCTGTATCGTGGTGTATGTGAATCATAATTGAACCTTATCCCCATAGGGTAGTTAGAGGTAGTCGAGGCCATAGCAATTAAGACATCCGAAGTGGTGAGGAAAGAATCAACCTCGGTTCTCAACCTCGGAGCCAATGGTCTCACTTTCACATTTGCACTGTCATTTTTTCATCTGAATCTATCATTTCAGTCTTTCTTCTCACTAATGTCTTGTCACTATATGTAGACAGCCTTTAGTCTTAAATCCATTTCGTGACACTCTCATAAGGAGAAGGCATATCATAATTTCTGCAAATTCCACAAGAACATGCTGGTGTTTATGGAGAAGGTAAAGTAAACCCTCAATTACACTGACCTGCACTTAAAGAATTTTAAATTTAACAGAAAAAAAATCGATTGTGTGGTGTGGGAAGGCCTAAACTGTGCCTGTCACCGTATGTGGGTGCTTTTCAAATATGATCATTCATTATTTCTCTCTTTGCTCCTTTTGAATCGTGGAGCCCCAACACCAGCCGTATCCTCACAGGAAACCAGCATCAATGTACGAGTATTTACGTGCTCTTGTAGCGATGGTTTTAGCAGCTTTTTGTTTTACTGGATGAGGTTGCCAGCCCTATGCACAACCTCACATTCGCCACCTTTTGATACATTAGCCTGAGGAAGCAGCAGTCCTGTCCATTCTTTGTCTCATCAGACCCTCCCTCTAACTAAATGGGGCGCTCTCCAAATAAGCAGGGCTAAAGTACTGTAATCTGGTTCACGGCTGCCCCAAGGAATTGTCACCTCATGCAAAGAGCCACTTCCTAGCTCCCTTCACGTCACTGAGAGATCCTCCTGCATGGGAAAAAGCCAGGTAAAAGCCCACGTTTTAAGTCTGGGGCTCAAGTGATTCTCTCACACACACACACACCCCACCCTGCTATGCAATGATGGGTTTTCATGTTTCACCACAAACAGGATCGTGATGTGTATGTACTCGATAACGGAGTTGTCCTGGCAACTCAAAGGTTGCATGTTTCCAGGACACACCATGTTGAGATCCGTCAGGGTCTTGGTCTAATCCTGCAATTCATGGAAATCCATAGTCACTTTATTTGCATCCCACCTCTTAAAATGAAAATGTAATATTTTTCTAACCTTAGTGATATCATTTGGACACCATGCCACACTAGTAACCTCTGCCGTGTGACACCTCAGGACTACGGGTGCTGCACCAGGGTTGTTTACCTGGATGAAAAATACAAATAATTCTTATTCCCAAGAACATCTACTGAAAAACAGAAATACACTTTGCATCAAGAATAAATTGAGCTTATGCTGAAGTTAGTAAGTTAAACTAAGCTTCATGCTTTACAGTTTGCAAAGGTTTTGGTAGATGTGACATTAGTAAATCAAACACAGTGCTTAATTCCTTCTGGAACACTGATGAGAGCAATGTGTGTCACTTCCTGCAACCGATTTTATGATGAAAGATGTTGATATGTTCTGAACTCTTTATTACCATCTCTTAGAAACACTTACTTAGTCATTCCTATTCTACCCTGGGGTGTAGAGGTTTGCTAGAGAGAGTGCCATACTATCCTATTGGTTGTCTTCCTTCTGGCCTGGTTCTAATCTAGTCCTCGGTCCTTCGGAGGTTGTCTAATGTTGTCCTCCCAGCGGACTCTGGAGGTCTGGGATTCCTGGCACTTTTTTCCCCACACTTGTCATGGTAGCCGATCTTCTCCAGTTCTGCAGACATGGCTAAACCATCGTAGTTTGGACTGTTCTACTTGGGTCAGCAATGGCTGGGTTTAGAGGTCTTGCCGTAGCATCTGGTTGCTGACCATATCACTTCTTATTACTTCAACCACCTTCCTCAGATACCTCATTTCCGAGGTCTGGAGCTGGCTTTTGTGGGTTGTAGTCACTGCCCATGACTCGCATCTATGTCAGGACTGGAAGATAGGCACTCTTAGAAACACACCAAGATGTAGTGGTCTTTTTTTCCCTCCTTCCCTAGAAAAGATGCGACTATGTCTACTATTCATCGTTCTTCAGTTACACAAGAAGCATAGGCCTTCAACGAACGTACGCCAAGTCTTCCTGTCCTGTGCCATCTGCTTAAGATCTTTTTCATTCCCTTCATGTCTGTCTTCAGTTCTCTTCTCCATGTGTTGCTTGGCCTCCTTCTACCTCTCTTACCCTGAGGATTCCAGAACAAGGACCGCCTAGAAGTGCTATCAACAAGTTTCCTCATTGTGTGTCCTATCCATATGCAGCTTACTGTTCTGAACCTCTTGTTCCACTGGCACTTTTCTGGTTCTTGTCATTAATCCCACATTAGTGATCCTGTCAAACCACTTCAACCTTTCTCTTCTACGCAAGCATGCATTTATGAAAGTCACCATCACCAGTAGCTTCACGTTTGAGTCGCGCAATGTCATCTATATGATCATATGTAAACGTTGCTGCAAAACCTATATTGGCCAAACAGGCAAACGACTTGGGGACAGATTCAGCCAGCACTTGAATGACATCTCTCAGCAAAAATCCACACCAGTTGCCATACACTTTAATGGTCCTGACCACCATGGTCCCATCGACATCCAGGTCACGGCGATCAGATCCTGCTCCTCTGACACTGCTAGCCGAGAACAGTCTTATCCACCGCATGGGGTGTCTAAAACAAGCTGGTCTTAACACTCTACACACCTTTGTCTGAGGTCACCCTTTCCTCTCTTGTTCCATTTTGACCCTTTCCACTCTTATCCTATTTTTCTACCGCCCTCTAATAATATGTATCAATATATAATACAATGTTTTTTATATGTCTTGATTTTTTATTTCATATTTATTTATCTCCAACTCATTCTGTCCTCTTCTATTTCCAGTCCCCACTAATATTACGTTTGGGTAGTTCATTGTTCAGTTTCGTTGTTTAGTTTCTTAGTATGTATTGTGTACATCCGGTGGCGGTAGTCATTTCCTTTTTCGGGCACGCTCGTCTGTTCGCAGGCAGCAAAAGTGTTAGGACTTCAATGCCGTTAGGGAAGTACCTAGGTTTCATTTTTATATTTATTTAGGTTCTTATGTGTCATATCTAGCCTTCACTTTCTTCCCTTTCTCTGACGAAGGCATTGTGGCCGTAACGTTGGCTATTTTCTTTGTCTTTTGTCCTCGTAAGACGAATCACGTTTTTTCTATTTTTTTTTCACACCCATTCAATTTAGTTACCGTCACTCTGGTCACAAGCTAGATACATCTTTGGATGAACTGTAAGTAAAATCAGCTTTCTTTTAAAGAAATAGTAAAATAATTATGAAAGCATCTATGAAGTTAGTTAAGGCTAAAAGCTAGTTTAAAAAAATATTTCTTCCAAAACAAGAGAATAGCTAGCTAGCTCTTTCAAGCTGGCCTAGTTACCAAATGTTGCCAGGTGAACATACGTACCTTATAAATGTATGCCATTTCATCACTAGAGCCACTCAGTAAGTACTGATCATCTGAGCTTAAGGCTGCCTTAACATAAAATGTTGAATTTTTATGTCCTCGCCATGTTCGAACTGAAAATACATAATATAAATGTTAATTCTTCTTTGCAAAGTAACTTTCTTTCTCTGTGCCCGAACACACCACACTCATCTACTTAAAAGAAATGCACACTTTCTAATCTAGCATCATTTTAAAAACATGTATCAGTGAATCAAAACTTAAGTGCAAACAAGTCAAAGGCATTAAATACCTTGGAAACATGCTTGCAGAGAATGGTAGAATGAACACAGAAATAGTGTCAAAAGGCTAATACAATGGTTTGCCGACAGATTCCACTGCTCGGGCACCCATACACCTCCATGGAGACTAAGCCACAGCTGATAAAAACCACAAGGAAATCATAAAATGTTTAATGTGACACCTCAGATTATTTGCAAATGTCACCATAAAAGACAGAAGGAGAAACAAAGAAATTTGGAATTTGGCAGGAACAACACCATAAATGAGCCACACAGAAAAAAATAAAATGAATGGTGAGAGCAGCACCTTGATAAAATGCGGCCAAATCAATTATCAGAAGTCTTCAACAGAAAATTTGGCTACAGGGCAAGGAAAAGCCAGAAGTGAAGTTTGACAAAGTTAAATCACGAAGACACATGGTATGATGCTGGTCAAAGTAGCACACCTCACAAATGAACAAAAAAATTACTTCTCATTCATCGACTGAGTGCCAGGTCACAGAACAAAAATAAGGCATGAAAATAAAGTATAGCACTAACCTGGTACTGGGTTACAGGCTGCCATATCATATTCATAAATGACATCATCAGTACAGCTGGCAAACAACCGCCCGCCTTGTGAGTCTTGAACCAAGCTGGAATACCCTGTGTACAATGGTGATTTATCAAAATAAATCCCACACCAAGATATAACACGGCTACATCATTTTGGACACAATACCTAGAAGAAATCTGGACTAATCAAACATATCAATACCAGTTGCTGTTGTTTAACTAGGGCTACAAAGAATGTCGATCTTTTGCAGCCTATGCAAGTTGAAGAATCCTTGGCATTTTCTCGCAATAAAAAGCTTTTTACCGCTGGACACACTAGGCCGCAGCTGATTTTATGGGTAGTACCCATTTTTATTTATATTCTCATGTGTCCTTCTTAGCTCTCACTTACTTTCCTTTCCCCAACGAAGGCTTTGCGGCCGCAACCTTAGCTATTTTCCGTATCTTTTGACCTAGTAAGACGAATCACCTATTTTTGATTTTATTTTCATATCCATCTACTTTATTCCATGTCTTACAGCAGTTCTCCGTATCTTCCTCCTTGGCATTATCTACATTGTAAATCTAGGCTTTTTCCTGTTTTTTTTTCTGTCATTCCGAAACTTATTGATTTGGAGCAATGAGCTTCAGTTTCTTTCCTGTATATTCTACACTCTTGGCTTGACATATGTTTAAAGAATCCCCACATCTAGTTTCAAGCTAGATGGGAGGCAGCATACTGTACTTTCCCTGCCATCAATGAGGGCTCCCGAAAATGCTGGGCCTGATTCTGGGATCTCTCATGGAATCATTACATCCTCCACAGAGCCACCTCCCAGCTCCCTCTGCACACAGCCAACCAGGAAAAAGCCAGAGTCGTGTCTGGGGCTCAAACGATTCCCCCTATCTTAGTGTGCAATTCTGAGCTCTCAACATGATTCCCCACAGAGGGAATCTATTAATACCAGTAAATGCACAGATAAACAGATAATCACTGTCTGACAACATCATGAGAAAAAAGTTGTAAATAATTAGATATGATGTCTTAGAGAGGTTAAATAAATAAAACATATAATAACCTCAGGTTGCAAAATATGGTGACATCAAAGATGACATACAGACAAAACAAATGAACTTTAAAGAAGTGAGAATTGCAAATCAGAAATAGATCAGCAAGGGATGAGAAGCATCAAGACAATCACAGATGTTTCAGTTTCATTCTCATTCTGTTGTCAACATTCTGTTTACCCTTCAAGCGTTAGCCTTCTTGTCTCCATCTTGACCATTTTAAGTTAAGGACTGTATAGTCATATATTCAGAGGACTTTCTATGAATGCATCTGTTCATTTTTATTTGGTCATCTATTTCTGTATATGTTCAAGTTAACCTAAAAAATATTTAATTTAAAAGACTGAAGAGGAAACTATAAACTTTAAATTGATCATGAATCTAAATCGGAGCAAAATACATTTTTTTCTAGGCCATAAGATGTCCGACGCCGCACTGCTCCCATTTAAAGCTAAAATTCCCAAATACGTAAATTTCTTCCGTTTTTGTGCTCCTCAGCCTATGCATTTATTAAATTTGACACCAACAATAAATATCCTTGTTTCTTAACACAAGTTTCAATTCAGCAAACTTCTTTTCAGTAAAATGGTACCATTTCTAGTCACTTCAGAAGTGACAAATGTTTTTAAATAAATTAAATTCTCTCCCTATTAGTACTCATCATCATCATGTGACGTATTCTTTCCAGAACGTTGTCTCAATTACAGCTGCTCTGAATGCATCCCGATTCTGGGCAAGTCGACCTGCATCAGCCAAAGACAAGTTCAGACTCTCTGTGATGTCCTGGGTCCACCGTCGTCTAGGTCGACCCCTTCCCCTTTTTCCAGGGACCATGCCTTCCATCACTATTTTTTCCAGACTATTAATGTCTTTTTATATGACCGAAAAATTTCAGCTTCCTTATTGCGATGGTATTTAAGAGCCAATGTTCCTGTACGTTTAGTGAGTGCAGTACTTCTCTGTTGGTCTTTTTTTCTATTAGTACTATTGCATTAAAAAAAAAAAAAATCAGCAAATCAGCAATCTTGATTACCCCAGTTAGCTTGAATACACATATTGCAACCTTATGATGCAGCATTTTTCAGAAAAAAAGACTATGCTTATGATCACAGAAATATGGTATTTATTTGTGTAATGCCCGCATACAAAGATTCTGAGATTAAAGCACAAGAATTACCTACCTTTTTCCTTCCAAAAGTGAAAATATTACAAGAAATAACAAATAAATTATCTGCTTACCACTAACCATGAGAATTAAACCCTTTGGTACAATATCATTTACGAGAAATCTTGTCACACATGTTGTGCGTGGTTACAAGTCATATTTTTCAGAATGAAAAGAAAAACACCTCTGGCATAAAAACAAGTTAATAATAACAAAAACTGCATAATTCCTATGCAAGGTAGCCCTGATTGATAGGTTCTGCCTACTGAAATGCTGACTCCATATATGAATAAATGTTTAACAACTCATACCATGTTTCCGAGTGTTTGCACCTGGGTACTGAAACACATGTACTGGCTGTGCCCCAGTTGCTCTTCTGTATGTCTTTCTTATGTCCCACACCTTCAGGCACCTGTACAGTTAGAAAATATTTATTTTATGCCAAATTCACATGAATTATTTCAGTATTTGGTTCAAAATAGCAATAACTTTCAACATAAAGAATGCCATTCCAATAAAAACAAACAAACAACAAGGAACAACCATTCAGATTAAACTGTACTGTGTAAATACAAATATACTTAAAATATAAACTTTCAATTCATTGTCTTTCCATCTTTAAGCTACTGTTTATGCCAAGAACAAGTGGGTCTGAAACTACACATGAAAAAGACAAAGATATAAGAATAAATGCAAGGAATGATAACATAGTTGAACTTGAAGAAACACCACTAAAAGATGTAGAATTGTACACATATCTTGGCAGCAATGTAGACAAAGTTGGAGGGACAGAACAATGATATCAAAATAAGAATACAAAAAGCAAGAGGAGCTTTCACTGCATTGGGAAACATATGGAGAACAAGAGAAATCAAGTCCAACACGAAAATAAGAATCTTCAACTCAAATATCAAATCAGTCCTATTGTATGGCTCTGAAACATGGAGAACAACACAAACAACAACCAACAAGCTACAAACTTTCATAAACGGATGCTTGCGTAGAATAGAAGGATTGAAATGGTATGACAAAGTCACAAATAAGGAACTGATTACAAGAACCAGACAAATGCCAGTGGAATAAAAGATGAGTAGAAGACGCTGGAATCAAAGGGTTAAAGAATGGAAAAGCTCCGGGCCATGATAACTTAAATGCAGAGCTACTTAAGACAGACCCTGAGCTAGCAGCAGAACTATTAGAACCACTATTTGCACAAGTCTGGAAAACAGGGACAACACCAACAGAGTGGAGAAAAGGAATAATTGTCAAATTGCCCAAGAAGGGAGATCTTGCAGACTGCAATAACACTGGCTAACAAAAAAAAATTTTTTTTTTCTTTCTCTAACATTTCTATGTTTTTCTGGTCAATTTTAATGCGCTGTTTTTAAATCTGCAAACCGTTTTTCTCTATCAGGTCGGGATCTCGAGAAATACGCAATTGAAGTTTTTTAACAACGCATACAGTATTATAACATCATTCGTACAAGAAGTATAACAGTTATGTAGGCTTGAATTTCTTTGCAGTCGACTTTCGTCGGTGAATGGCATGTGGTACATCGCGATGAAACATCCAACAATAATCGGCAAGCATGGTCACACTCCACCGTCCTTGATAACGTGACTCCATTACGGCGATATCTTGATGGAATCGTTCTCCATGTTCATCGCTGACTTCGCCAAGGTTGTCAGGGAAAAAGTCAAGATGCGAATCGAGCAAATGGATTTTGAGGGACATGTTACAGCCCATAATTCTGTATGCATCTATGCACTGCTTAACAATATGCACATAGTCGACAGATTTGTGATTTCCCAGAAAGTTATCGACGATCGATTTGAATGCCATCCATGCGTGAAGTTCACTACCATGTAACAAGTTCTCGAATTGTTTGTCTGCAATAACTTTCCTAATATGAGGTCCTACAAAGATACCTTCCTTTATCTTTGCATCGCTAACTTGCGGAAAACTTTTCTCGAAGATAAGTGAAAGCTTTGCTCATTTTATCTAATGCTTTTACGAAATTCTTCATGAGCCCCAACTTTATATGTAACGGTGTTAAAATGATGCTGTCTTTGTTAACTAATGGCTCGTGTATTACATTTTTATGCCCGAGCTGCATACGATCCCTGATAGGCCACACCTTTCTTGCATAATGTTCCTGTCTGTTGCGGCTGTCCCATTCACATAGGAAGCAACAAAATTTTAGTATACCCAGTCTGCATGCCCGTGAGAATTGCAATGACCTTTAGGTCTCCACAAATCCGCCATTGGTAGTCATTGTACTTTTATTTTTGCCAAAAGTATAGCCATATTGTCATAAGTTTCTTTCATATGAACAGAGTAGGCGACTGGAATTTTGCAATAGCAAATGTCATCATCCATCTCAAAGTATTGAACAAGTTCTCTGTGTCTATGACGAAATTTAGATATCAAAGTATTGGGCGCTAAAAGATTCCATTCTTTGAGTCGCGAACCGAGTAATTCCACTTGTCCTTTGGTAAGAGTGAGATCACGTATTAGATCTGAAAGGTTAATTAAGTGAACACCATCATTCACCGGTATATAATCCGAGTCAGAATTAGTTTCTGAAGCAGGTAAACTATCACTTTCTGATGGTTCATTGACGTCCAACGGATATTGTTCTGGTGGAACTGGGATCGGACACGTGATTGGATCACGAGACACTGGTTTCGAAACCGATTCAATATTTGGATAAACCACAGACTTTCTAGTTTTAAAAGTGAAACCATGGATATTTGTCAAGCAGAAGTAACAATCAGTAGCGTGATTTGTCTTGTTCATGCCATATTACTGGCACTCCAAAAGGCATCGACTTATGCTTCGGCGATTTTCGTAACCAACCTGCCAATGTATTTCCACAAAGTCGAACAAACTGCATTTGGCTTCCAAGATTTATTTGCATCATCAACTTTCGAATCGAAATAAAGTTCATATGCTTTCTTTAGTAATGGTGTAAAGTTTTTTCTGGTGAACACGATCGGTAAAATATCCGCACACGTAACAGAACAGATCAGCTGAATTTCTACAACTTCTAGAAGCCATATTTCGCTCAGAATTATTTCAAAATACAGTAACTATTGGAAAAATAGCGTAACATATGTCATGCATCTTTTAGCAGTATAAAAAGTGGAATTATTTTGCATTTTATTAATTTTTAATAAGTTATGTAGTAAAAATGAAACGGAGCACATAACGGTTTCCCAAAAATATATGTATTCACAAATATCTTAAAAACCTGACGTGATAGAGATAAACGGATTTCAAATTTGAAATCAGCGCAAAAAACTGACATAAGAACACTTATTCTTATATAAGAAAGAAAAATGTTGTTTGTCAGTGTAATTGGAGAGGAATAACTCTTCTCTCAGTTCCCAGCAAAATACTAGGCAGGATAATTATACAGAGAATCTCAAAAGCAGTAGACCACAAACTGAGGAAAGAACAAGCAGGATTTAGAAAGAACAGAAGATGTGTAGATCATATATTTACCCTCAGGAACATTATAGAGCAGTGCTCAGAATGGCAAAGACAGTTGTACATTAATTTCGTTGATTTTGAAAAGGCTTTTGACAGTATACATAGGGACAGTTTATGGAAAATACTGAGGGCTTATGGAATTCCAAGCTGCATAGTGTCAATCATAAAAAGCCTTTATGCCAACTTTACGTGCAGCATTGGGCAGAGCAACCTAACCTTTGAAGTGAAGACAGGAGTACGACAGGGATGCCCCTTTGTGATGCTGCACTGAAATTATGTCTTTCAACCGGCCCGATTCTGTCGTCTATTTTGTATTTCCGGGCCGATCCTGTTCTTTTATTTTGAATTTTCATCATTTTTTTCTTCTCATTTGAATATATATCGTGTTTGGTATTTTTGAGGAGGTAAATTAAATGGGGTCGTTTTACGGTGGTAGGTTTATTTTTCACTCGGCCAGTTTTTTTCTCTTATAGATTTTTTCACGATCTCGGAGATTTCGTTGTTTACGAAATAATCGCCATTTCCGGCACGCGGTATGATGAGTCCGGAAGCACGTGGCCGTCACAGGACGTGATGCAATTTTTAGACACATGGTTTTTCGCGTTGTTTTCAAATCGATTTGCGCAGGTCGCTAGTTTATTTTCCTAGTGTTTTTCATTGGCCCGAGCGGATAACTTAGCCGATGCGTAGGCGATACGCGGGAGTGGTTCCCTGGGTGTACAAATAGTCAGTTAGAACTGCGGGCAAATCTCTCAGACTACGTAATTTATCGTCTCCACTGTGGGAAACAGCGATGATTTGCGAGTCACTGCGAAAAAGTGGGGAGCATAATTTTGTCAAATAAAATTATCCATGGCAAAAGACATATCTCAGGGTCAGAGTACTCGAGTTATCGTCAGGAGCAAAAGAAAATTACCCTATGGTCTCTGGCAGTGAAGTCCCTATGCTTCAGCTGGAACAGGGTTTATTTATCATACAGCCGACAGCATCGCTATTATAGTCTCTAGCAACGGCAGGTGGCTGTGAGACTGGTTTCAATTGCGTACAGCCGGAAATCAAGGCTGTGTTTTCCTATAACTCCGGAGTGGGTTAAAAGAGGGAAGCTATTCAGCAGCAGAGAAGTTTTCGACAGTTAATCAAGTACCTCATGCTTGATGCCAGAACTTCATCATCATCATTGCAGAATTCAGGAACAGGTGATAGGGTTACCATACCTGGGTCGTGAAGGTAACGAGAGAAGAGCGTAACGGAGACGCCGCATCATCAGTCGTCGAGTGTTGGAGAGACACTGAGACCAAGGGAGAGAGAGAGAGAGATAGAGAGAGAGAGAAGGAGGGGGAAAATAGACAGGACCAGTAGGGTCTGTTCAGTATCCATTGAAGGATAGACACTGAGCCATTGTGTTACTCCAAGTCTATTATTGTAGCATTTCCAGTGGTGTTCGATAGCGGCGTATATCGCCTAACAAGTGGAAAGCTGTGTAGACGGTTCGTTGAGGAAGAGTCAACAGGATTGAGACAGTAGAATCTTATTTGTATTAGAGAGTGGAGGCTAAAGTGGACAGCCCCCACAATAGTAGTTATTTAATCACTAATCATTTTATTGTTCCTCAGCAGGGTGACAGAAAGAGTGAATGTGATTTGGGTTTTTTTTTTCTAGTGTCTTTCTCATTTAATTGTTACGTTGCTTTTCAGGCCGTGCAACAGTGCACGCTATCGACTGACTTGATGACGTATGATGCCATTTTATGTTTTTCTTGTATGTAAATAAATATATATAATATATTTACTGGATCAGCTTCTACTCTTTACTATACTTACTTTATGTCGTTGTTGAAACTAGGATCTTTTTCAAGAGGTCATTATTGTTGAAAGTATCTATCTTCTTGTTGAATACTGTCACTGATAAGACGTGTGGGTTAAAGACTGTTGCACCCCACGACGCTATCATATATAGATCCTAACTTTGTTAAAGACGTGGGTGACTTCTTAATTCCGCCACACAGGCATATTGTAAATCTACGTCGAGGTTCTGTAGTACGACTACGCCCACACAGGGCTATTTATAAGTATGTGTAACTACTATGTCACTGCGTCTGGAATGTCAGCAGAGGGCGTGTGTTAATTCAGTCATACACCACAATAACGCATGTGAAAGTCATGGAAGGAGTGAAGATGCTGTTGACGTTTTAATAACGGTTTATTCACGCCACAACACCATACAAATGACATCAAGAAATACAGGTTACAAAACACATCTCAAAATATCCAAGAGACTGCCCACTCGCAGTTTAGCCTAATATGGCCGAACAATGTCTCCACCTCTCATAACAATCCAAAGAGAACTGCCCCACACGCAGTTTTACAAATAACTCATAATGTCATCACGTGAAATATTGGCCATAGTACTCAAAATACTGCCTACACTGCAGTTTTTACAAATAACTCATAATGTCATCACGTGAAATATTGGCCTTAGTACTCAAAATACTGCCTACAATGCAGTTTACAAATAACTCATAATGTCATCACGTGGAATATTGGCCTTAGTACTCAAAATACTGCCTACACTGCAGTTTACAAATAACTCATAATGTCATCACGTGAAATATTGGCCTTAGTACTCAAAAATACTGCCTACACTGCAGTTACAAATAACTCATAATGTCATCACGTGAAATATTGGCCTTAGTACTCAAAATACTGCCTACACTGCAGTTTACAAATAACTCATAATTCATCACGTGAAATATTGGCCTTAGTACTCAAAATACTGCCTACACTGCAGTTTACAAATAACTCATAATGTCATCACGTGAAATATTGGCCTTAGTACTCAAAATACTGCCTACACTGCAGTTTACAAATAACTCATAATGTCATCACGTGAAATATTGGCCTTAGTACTCAAAATACTTCAATATCCATAAACTCTACCTCCGCGGGAAATAATGGCCTCTTACATAACATCTTCACGAAATATCCTCTACTAGGAAATACTGGCCTGTACATATCAAGGCCTCTAACATCTTCACATCAAATATCCACTTATCCAAAAACACAGCGAAAAACATCACTAGCCATTTTCATGGTGCTCTGCGCAGACACACACTTACAGGGCCGACTCTCTCCAGTCAACTCCCCGGACACACTACTCAGATAACACACTCGTCCCGCTGAAAAGCAGTCACGAGACTTTCCTCACGGTCAACACAACTCAGTCAATCAATCATCTGCGGCCTAGCCGCGAGCTATTCTCACTCCGCTCAAACATTACAGAATAAATATATCAGCGCTTTTCACGCTGTCTGTAATCTGTCTCTCGAAACTATCACGAGATACTCTCTAAATAATTCGATAGCTACAAGCAAACAAGTGCTCCAACTCATAATCTATCTTGGCTACTAATATACCCAGATTTACGTCCCTTACACCAGTTCTATTCTTAACAGTCGTCTGTATAGTGGTGTCTGTGGTCGTTTTATACACCTTATCTCCTTGTATTTAAAGGAAGTCAGAGGAGGGTGAGATTATAGCCAGTTTGAAGTCACGAAGCGGCAAGGGGAAAATCAAATCCTGGTTCTATCCCTTGAGCCAATAGTCTCATCTGTCCACAGGCATGTCATTTTTCATCTGAATTCTATTTCCTCAGACTTTCTCATACTAGGGTCTTGCTTTCATTCAGGCAAACTCTATAAACTTAAATCCACTTCGTGACACCCTTATCAACCACTCTATTTTTAACAGTCATAGACTGGGTGATGCGCCAGACAACAGAGGGCAATCCAAGAGGAATAAGATGGACTACATTTTCTACATTGGAAGATCTGCAATATGCAGATGACATTGCACTGCTAGCACATTCACATCAACACATCCAGGAAAAAACGAATAGACTTAATAAGTATAGCCAGCAGGTGGGCTTGAACATCAACCTAAAGAAGACAGAGGTCATGACGCTCAGTGTGAGCAACCCTGAGCCCATATCAGTAAGGAATCAGCAACTGGAACAGACAGATGCCTTCACATACCTAGGATGCATAGTAACACCAGATGGCGGAGCAAGCAAAGACATCAACAACAGAATGAACAAAGCAAGAACAGCCTTTTTTTAGTCTAAACAACATCTGGAAGTCCTCTCAGTACAGCACAAGCACAAAATTAGGATTATATCAGAGCTGTGTGCTTTCTGTGCTTCTCTATGGCGCGGAGAGCTGGAGAGTTACAGAGAAGGAAATGTCGAAACTGTCCTCTTTTCACACAACATGCCTAAAAAAAATTCTACGAATCTTTTGGCCGAATATCATCACCAACCAAGATCTGCTTACTCGGAGCAAGCAAGAGGACATGCACACCATCGTAGCTGGCAGACGCTGGAGCTGGGTTGGCCATGTCCTCAGAAGAGACCCCGATGCCATCACAAGAACAGCTATGCTATGGACCCCTGAAGGAAAACGAAAGAGAGGCCGACCAAAAACAACTTGGCGGAGGACTGTGGAGGCTGAGATGCAAAGAATGAACCAGAGTTGGGGCACTGTACGAAGGATGGCCGCCGACCAAGCAAAGTGGAATCAATTTGTTGTTGCTCTACAAGACGCCACCAGGCGTAATGGCCACTGACTGCTTTGACAGTCAGCAGCTAAGGATCAAAGAAGAAGAAGAAGAGAAGACGCTGGCGATGGATAGGACACACATTGAGGAAACCTGTTGATAGCTTTACAAGGCAGTCCTTGTTCTGGAATCCCCATGGAAAGAGAGGCAGAGGTAGACCAAAAAAACATGTGGAGAAGAAAACTAGATACAGAAGTGAAAATGATGCGGAAAGCATGGAAAGAACTTGAGCTGGTGGCACGTGACAGGAGGACTTGGCATGTGTTTGTTGAATGCCTATGCTCCTTGGGGAGCTGAAGGGCACTTATTGATTGATTATGCCAAAAAGCACTGCAGGTGGTGATTACTAGTTTCTTCTACAGCACACAAATGTGGCCTGGTGTGCTGTTTTGTTATTTACTTAAAGATATGTCCCCCTTCAAACCATACCACAGCTGATTCCTGGTAGCTTCCTGGCATTGGTCGACTAAAGATCCATCCTCAAATGGTGTCAGAATTAATGTATTCTTTGTACCTCATCATTATCATTTCCTTTTTCGCTCCTCGTGAAGCCAGAAGCCAAAATTGCAGACGGTCCGTTTGAGGAACCCTATGCCAAAGCACAAACTCTTGTAGCAGCAGTTTTTGTAGCAATTTGTTTTACTTGATGAGGTTGCTAGACCCATGCGCAACCTCATATTAGTTGCCTTTTATGACCTATGTCGGCGTCTGTGGCCTAATGGATGTGAACGCAGTTTCATAATCCAGATATACCAGGTTCGAAACCTGCTGCAGGCGGTTTGGTAGCAGATCGCTTTGTGTGGATTTTTAACAATGGTATAAGCGCCGTACCGTTCAGAAAGCAATGGCAAACTACTGAATGAAAAAAATTGCCTAGAAAAATCACAAACAGCCAATAAAAGCTGGGGTTTATTGCCACGTCCTGTAAAGGATAAGCAACTAACTATGACCTATTCTTTCTTTGTCACCTCAGAGACCTCTGGGCACTTTCCCTGGTGCTTTTCTAACAATGCTTTTGATCTCTTTGTGCCTCACCAGCTCCTTTTTGTACATAATTAGCTGCTTTGCTTCGACATCTCATTTCACAGATAATGATATTTCTGTTTTATTCCTGTTCAGTGTCCTAGTTTGACAGACAGTACAGTGTTGATATAAGTATTGTATTTATCACTTGTTTCTTTTGAAGTCATTTGGTGTCCTTAGGTGCTATAAAATTGGGATGAACAGACTAGTCACTTCAGTGGCTAGCTGAAATCTCATCTCAATCTTCTGTCTAATCTTTAATCTATGATCAACCTACAGGTGCGTAACCCAGAATCTAAACATCCAAAAAGCGAAATATTATGAAAATTGAAAGTTTTTTTGGCTGACTTTTGGGCTACTCTAAAGCAACTTTCGGTTCCAAAAAAAAAATTTTTTTTTTTAAAACTGGTATTCAAGGAACCGAAAACACACAACCTTCAGTTTATCACGTTTCTGGCCGTTACACGCAAGGTGAAGTAGAGACTGGCGTAAGCGCTACGTGATACGAGTTTTTAAAGTGTGGTTAGTTCTCTCTCGTCACTGCTTCCAGCCAAGTGTTGATATTTTTACAGGCATGCGAGGAATTGACCATGCACTATGTTCAGTTTATCACGTTTCCAGCCCATGAAGTTCAGGCTCAGTACAGTGTATACTGACATAATCACTACTGCATGATACAAATGTTCAAACATAGCATGGTCAATTGTGTTCTGGCACTGCTACCTGCCACATGTGTGGATATTTCTGAGCTTATTTGTGATTTTGAGTTGGATATTTGTGATTTTGAGTTAGATATTTGTGATTTTGAGTTGGATATTTGTGATTTTGAGTTGGATATTTGTGATTTCGAGTTGAATATGTGTGATTTTGAGTTGGATATTTGTGATTTTGAGTTGGATATTTGTGATTTTGAGTTGGATATTTGAGAGCTAATTTTGTGATTTAGAGTTTAATTTCATTGTGAAAATGTCGAAAAGAACTGCATATACTCATGTGGATAACAGTGGAAATCAGAAAAGGAAGCATTTGTCGTTATCGATAGTGCAGAAAGTAGAGTTATTGCAGTAGCTTGATCGTGGTGTCTCCGTGCGTCGTCTTACAGAATAATATGGTGTAGGAACTACCATAGTATATGACATAAAAAGACAGAAAGACAAGCTGCTGAAGTTTTACAGGGACAGTGATGACCAAAAACTAATGTTAGATCGGAAAAAATTGAGGAAAACATGAAGATCTTGACTGTGTGCTGAGGAAATGTTGATAGCCCAGCATTGCTTCTAAGCTTGGAGGTGTCACTTGAGCCCCAGATGTAACTGGCTTTTTACCTGGTTGGCTGCATGCAGGAGGATCTCACTATAGACCCAGTGACAGGCAGGGGGAGTGTCACGAAGTGGATTTAAGTTTAGAGTGTGTCTGAGTGTATAGACAAGACCCTAGTATGAGAAAGACTGAGAAGATAGATTTAGCTGAGAAATGATAGTGAATGTGGTCAGATGAGACTATTGGCTTCGAGGGGTGTACTCTCCATAGAAAAAAAAAAAAAGCGAGTTGCGTGATACTGTGGTTTCCGGTGCGCCTTCTGGCCCAGTATCTATGACTTTAGCACCTGTTCAACGGGAGAGTGGGCTCATCCCTAATCTGTTTATGTTCCCAGTAGTAGACTATTCGCAAGCAGCCTGGGGGTGTCACTGCTCTGCGCGGACCTTGTTTACCGAGGCGTCGTCCGAGATCGTATGGTGAAAATATGGTTGCATTATCTTCAAAATAGCCCTGTCTTTCCTGCCATCCTGCAACTTTGAGTTAGGGAGTTCTGAGCTCCAGTCTCTTTCCCAGGCATTTTATCCTGGCCTGGCACGCATACAGAGGACCCCACTTCTGGTTCTAAGTTAGCAGTTGGGGACAGGTGGGGTAGCACACTGTGCATTCCCCGTCATCCAGGGGGCTCTCCATCTATGCAGAGCTTGCACAATGCTGTGCTCTGGTTCTGGGCTCACCCAAGGAATCCTCACGTCCTGCACAGAGCCACTTCCAGATACCCACCACCTGCCAACCCCCCATTGTAGAAATCTCCTGCATGCGGCCATCCAGTCAAGAGCCAGTATTAAGTCTGGTGCCCAAGTGATCCCCCCAAGCTCAGTGTGCAATTCTGGGTTCTCATCATGCTGCAACACAGGGGGATTGTGATGCTCAGCCATCTCTCTCAACTCTGCACCGATAAGTGACATCGGGGACTTAACTGTGTCTCAGTACTGGGAGGCCCCGTTTCCGGGTACACCACACACAGCCAATTGAGGCAACGGTCGCCGTGGGCGTGTCTTCAGTGGGGAAGTTGTGGAGTCTTCCTGTCCATGTTCTTGCACATCCTAACACTGCCCGCAAGACATCGGAGGTTTGGAGAGTGGCCTTCTCTGCTTTTTTGAGCCGGGGTGGGCTCCCCGGGCAAGTCTCGATGGGGATCGGGACGTGTCCACGCGCCAGTGGGCCCAGCATCGGCCGCATCTGTTGGAGGACTTGCTCTGCCAGGTTTGAGTTAGTAAATTCCAACTTTGTCATCTTCTTGGCATTGTGATGCTGGGGTGCCTGTGGATTTCCTAATGCCCCGGGTAGAAGCCAGAAGTGTACTGTGCCAGCTCCGGGGGAGATAAAGGGGGTGTTTCTGCGTCTCCTTGTGATACGTAGCCAAGGTAGGGCTCACAGTGCTCTTTCCCCGCCACCAAATTGCCTGCTGGTTACGCCGAGTTCTCCGAGGCTCTAGGCATGTGACCAAGAGTTGAAGGCAATAGGATCGTCACGTCCTGAGTCTCTGTGCCTGTACGATGGGTTCCGATCTTCAGGGAGCAGTCCACACTCGTTCCCACTCCCAAGACTTGTTCAGTATCCATCTGGCTCCTTCCCACCCACAGGCGTGTACGGTGTAGTGCACCGGTTTTATTATCGAGGTTTGCTCCTCTAGATCCGTTGTGTTTAGCCTGAGGATTCGCACCCTCAGTTACCAGGACTACCTCGAGGAGGGTGTGGCTCTTCACCACGCACAACGATCTTTGGTGGGGTCTCTAACATCAGATCCACCACTCCTAACTAACCTAATATATTATTAAACAAAATCTAACTCCACTGTCTGTCTGCAGACATCACTAAATGAACTGCCTACACAGCTTCAACGCTTTAGGCGATATACCCGCCACTAACACCACTGTCTACACCGAAAGCTGATGGAATTTTTTAAAGTCCTACACGAACTGAATGACTAATTTATAATTTGGTCTATGTTCAGTGTCTGTTTGACACTCCTGGTTTCTACTGAGAGACTCCTCCGCTATGCCTCTTCTCTCTCTAGTGCATTTGGAAGGAATTTTTGCCCTATCTCCTCCAAACGAATATTGTAGCTGATGACTTGGGTTTCTAGACTGGATACTTGGAATGTAGCTGATTCACTGCTGACGAACTTAATTTAATGCCAGGTTACCCCTCTTTGGGTTTAGGGCCGTCGGTTTTATTATGACTGAATTTAAACAAACACAACCCAACCCAACCTCCAGGCCACGCGCCTTTTTGGAGTGGTATAATGAGCTCAGAGCTCTGGGTTTTATAAGATAGACCAGTTCCCGCTGAAGCATGGGGGCTTCACTGAAAAAAGAACTATCTATTTCTGGTGCACATGTACTTGGCGCCGGTAACTATGCGTCACCAATTCTATTTCACCTCTGGCGATGCCTCAACCCTTCTATGGCTGAAAGCTTGGCCAGCTGTAAGGCAAATTTGCACAGCTCCCTGGGTGCCATGAAAAATTGCTGTAACAAAAGAAATGACAACTAATGTACACAACTTCCAGTAATCATATCTCTAATACTTAACTCCCTTAAATAATTACCTCTCCCTTAAATAAATACAACTCCCGTCTTCCCCCTCCTCACTATGCACAGTGACAGACAACATTCCTATCTGAAGGTCAAACTACCCCACTTCAACCTGTCTGTTTAGGAAACCCCAAACGCAGCTGACCCAAATCTGTTACGCTACTCAGCGTAACAACATGGCATACACTGAGGGAAACTCCTGTACTAAATTTCTAGCCCTACTTTATTTTTACAGGCTGACCTTTGGATGCTCATCACATCACACAATATAAAACTAGGAAAAATTAACTCCCGTCTCAGTAATAATAATTACTCCTCTATGTAATATAAAATTCACTTATAAATTACATCTCTTACCATCCGACTGCATTACCAAATTAGCACAACTAAATCAAACCCCACTAAATAAAATACACATCTAAGTTCGCGTATATACACGTGTAAATTATCAGAATTAAATACTCAATACAAAATTACGCTCTCGGATATACACACTTGTAAATTATCAGAATGTGAATTGCGTTTGTCGCAACTACTTACTACATATTACCGCGTGGGTTTTGCTTAGCGCTTAACCTTACACAATGAATATCTCAAAAATCCTTTACACAAATCCTAGATGGCACTAGCTTATCCTAGAAAACTTATATGCACACTTACAATTAATACTTCCTCTAAGATAGTAATTGATGGCACTTTCGTTAAATTACTTTAATGAATTTCTCAGAAGAAAACTTTACTTTAACGTGTTGAGATCTTACAGGGCTATCTGCGTCGCTAATTAAATTTATTACATACCCAATAGAATATCTAACTTAAGAGCAATCGAATCTGACTTAGATTTTCACGGCTGAATATTTCTGCAGACAAAGAGACCCGCTTATGAATATATGCGAGTATATATTTTTTTTAAAACCCACGCTGACCTACACCCTACGTCATCGCTTGGTGTCCCTCTTAAACCAATGGAATCCCTGCAAAAATTAATAACTGTGACCTCCGCCAATAATAACGTACGCAACTCATGAATCATTTTTGTTACTGCCCGCGTGTCCAAGATTGCATCATGTTACATCGACCGCGTGAGCAGAATTAACTTTGATTCGTTGAAGCGCCCGGTTTTTACGTACATGGGTAGAGGTTCCCCGCCGACCCATCGATTTGCTGGGTAGGGGTTATTAAACATCGGAAAATTTATACCCAGCCTAATAATACTCACGCGGTTACTACAATAAAAGTTACCGCGAAAATTTAACAAAGAGAAACCTACGTGATCGCAATTACTTTATGACATGCTCTTGATATAGGGAAGGGAACTGGTCACCTCACAAAGCTGGACCTAGTATGGCGAAGGCTTTAACACTACACTCCCCTATGGTAGTATCTCCTAAGGGACTACCTTTACCTTTTACTACTTGCATTATTAAATGCTGCTTTCATTGATGTAGAACTAAACTGAGGGGGTTGGAGTGGCTAAGAGGTATGGCGTCTGCCTCGAATTCTAAAGGTACCTGGTTCGATTCTCAGGAGAGGGAATATAATTTATGGAAATTTTTTTTCCGAATCAGTGGTCCTAATGATGTCATACCCCCCCCCTCCCGTCTCCTGAATAGTGACATCGGATGCCTAGCTCTCGGAAAAGGGCGAAAAAATAGGAGGTCCCGGTGTGCAAGTTAAAAATCCCATGGCAGTTGGAAATCATAAAAGAGTAGGCCATAAGGCCGCTGCCCTGACAAAATTGAGAAATTAGATACCTACCCTCCACAAAAACATTTATTAAATGTGATTCCTATGTACACATATTGGGATTCTCGCCGGTGCTATGGAGTTCATGCACTGTGCCGAGATCCTCCTAGTGTGATCTAAGGGAGGAGATGAGAGCGCTGATGGAGTTGCCCGTGTGCAATGACGATTGTCCTTAAAACCAAAACGAGAACTTAACTGAATTAAACTTCTGCAACAACGTAAATAAAAAATGTATATACACATACCTTAACAAGATGACTCTGATGTTTCTTTCTGATCTTCCCAGCATTTAGGATTTGTTGCTGTAGCATGTGAGCGTTGAAGATAGTGTCAACAGGGGGTACAGAATTATCTACAACCACAACAGTGACTTCTCATTAGATAATTTCTCAATGACAACACTTAAATTAAAGAATTGATTTTTTAAATTGCTGAAAGAGAAGTCTTCAGTCAGTTTTTATATCTACAACATCACCAGTTCTCATTTAGCAGATATTCATCATCATCATCATTTTCCTTTAAGCTCCCTATAGAGCACGCAGGAAACCAGCACAACATTCAGGCGCTGTTGCAGTGATGGATTATGTAACACTTTGTTTTACATGATGAGGTTGCAAGGCCCCCCCCGTACAACCTCATGTTTGTCACCTCTTAGAACATGCCAGAGGGGGGCAGTAGTCCTATTCCGTCTCTGTCTCCTCCAAGACCTCCGGCAACAACAAGGAGCAAGAGTATTTGGTGATGATGGGATATTACTTTTGAGAAGAATGTAGATCAGGGGTGGGCAAGATGTTTATATGACCACCAGCTAAGCACAATGCTACAGTATTCAAATGTGGAAGTGAACCTGTCTGTGAGGCTAATTACACCCTCAATGACTATTGAAATCATCCACACTTCCAGGGATTCCCCCTGTGGAGAAACATGTTGAGAACCCAGCATTGCACGCTAAGCTTGGAGTAGTCACTTGGGCCTCAGATGTAACTCTGGCTTTTTACCTGGTTGGCTGCATACAGGAGGATCTCACTATGGGCTCATGATGGGCAACGGGAGCTGAGAAGTGACACTGGGTAGGACGTGACATTTCCTTGGGAGAGCCCAGAACCAGAGCACAGTATTTTAGCTCTGCATATTTGGAGAGCCCCCTTGGATGGCGAGGATGGCACAGTATGCCACACACTTCTTCCTCCTAGCTTGGGACCAGATGTGATGATCCTTTAAATGCAAGCCAAGCTGGAGAAACTGGAGCTCATGACGTCAACTCAGCAAGTTTCGGAATGGCAGAAAAGTCACAGGAAATGCCTAGATCTACTGTGTAGATAATACCAAGGAGTCTTCAACTTGGTATTGGCTGCAAAAGAGCGAGAAGCTCAGCGGTCAGAGTTAAATAACAACAAAACCCCATCCTGTAGAAAATGTTAACTGCAAAGACTTAAACAAACAACATGGACAGGTCAATTACAGAAAATAAGTCAATTCAGCCATGAGAACTAGGCATGTGTTTGTTGAAGGCCTGCGCTTACTGAGTAGTTATAGGGTATTGATTGATTGAATTAAGACACAGATTTTGATCTCAGGAAACTCCACAATTATAATCAGTGTACAAACCTTTATGGTATATTCTTTTGTCCCACATCATGATGTGCCCGTCTCTAGATCCAGATACAAAGACGGCTGTTGAAGAAACCAGAAAAAAAATATTAGATCTTTGTTCATCTGACTTAAACAGCTTGATGATCTGGATTTTGAAAATGACTTGGCTCTTCTGTCCCATAACCATAATCAGATGCAAGAGAAAATGAAAATTCTCGATGAGAGGTCACAAGTGGGCCTGAAAATACACAGGGAAAAGACAAAGATTATGAGAATAAATGTAAGAAATGATTACAAGGTTGAACTAAAGGATGTAGAATCATACACATATCTTGGAAGTAATATAGACAGAGTTGGAGGGACAGACAATGATATCAAAATAAGAATTCAAAAAAGCAAGAGGAGCTTTGAGAAAACATTATCCTGACACGACGACTATCCTAATACAGTTAATACCTTTTAAAACAGATTAAGAAATTCATTTTACTAAGATGTCATTTATTTGTTTGGCTCCTTATGGAGAAGGGAGCCATCACTAAATCTAGCCCCCTTGTAGAAAGCCTTCATCAAAGCACTCGTATGCTCTTGCTGTGAGGGTGGTTTCTGTAGAAATTTGTTTCACATGATGAGGTTGCCAGCGCGTTACTCAACCTCATATTCATTCATTTTCTTCTGCGCTCCTTACAGAGCATAGAGCCACCAATACAGCTGGTCCCCCCTTGCAGGAAGTCTGCATGAAACATTCACATGCTCTTGCAGCTGTGGTTTCTGTGGAAGTTTGTTTTATATGATGAGGTTGCCAACCTCATATTAATCGCATTGTACGGCAATGCCTGAGGGTGCTGTAGTCCTATTATTTCTTTGTCTACTCAGGTACCAAATGAACAACACGGGGCGTAGTAAGATGCGCAGTCCACACACTTTATTTTATATTTTCTTTTAATCTATCTTACAATATTCTGGAGATGTGGTCCAAGTCTAGAATAAACACTTTCACAATCATTCTTAACCCCCCCCCCCCCCAAAAAAAAAAAAATTCAATTCAATACCTTTTAGCTCCCTGAGGAGCATAGGCCTTCAACAAACACATGCCAAGTCTTCCTGTCCTGTGCCATCTGCTCAAATTCTGTCCATGTTTTCATCATTTTCACCTCTGTTTCCAGTTCTCTTCTCCATGTGTTTTTTTGGTCTACCTGTGCCTCTCTTTCCCTGTGGATTCCAGAACAAGGACTGCCTTGTAATGCTATCAACAGGTCTCCTCACTATTGTGTCCCATCCATCGCCAGCGTCTTCTTCTCAACTCTTGTTCCACTGGCACTTGTCTGGTTCTTGTCATCAGTTCCACATTCCCCCAAATACTGTATCGTCCTTATTTTCCTTTACGCCCCTTATGGAGCATGGTGTCACCACAGAAGCAGGTTCTCTCGCAGAAAGCCTGCACTCAGAGCATTTATGTGCTCTTGTAGTGGTAGTTTCTATAGCACGATGAGATTGCCAGCCCCCCCCCCCCCCCCATGCACAATCTCATATTAGTCACCTCTAATAACATGTTTGAGGAAGCAGCAGTTCTGTCCTTTCTATGTACCATCATCCCCTGCCAGAAATGCATGGGACAAAATAATGTACAGCAAATTTGTATTATAACTTAACTACATCATTTCCCTGGTCCTTCATAAAGCCTATTCTTTCTATGTCTCATCATCCCCCGCCAGAAATGCATGGAACAAAATAATGTACAGCAAATTTGTATTATAACTTAACTACATCATCATGGCATAACACCAGCAAATTAATAAAAGTAAAACTTCTGAGAACGTGCATCTTTCCGGTAGCAACGTATGGATGTGAATCATGGACCATTACTCAAACATTAAAGAAAAAAATTGAATCTTTCGAAGCAAAGTGTTACAGAAAAATTCTCAGAATATCTTGGACCAAGAAGAAGAAAAATATAGACATCCTACACAACCTGAACATCGAGGAAAACTGGCTCATAAACAATATCATGTCCCGGAAACTGAAATATTTTGGCCACATTAAACGTCATAGTGGCTTAGAGAGAGCAGTGATGGAGGGTATGGTACCTGGAAGGCGAGGCAGGGACCGACCAAGACGACGGTGGACACAGGACATTGAAGACACCTTGAACATGAGAATGGAGGAGTCAGGAGGGCTGGCTAGAGATCGAGAGTCTTTCAGGCGGGCTGTGATGAGAGCGACGTTCTGCAAAGGACATGCTACATGATGATGCTGACATCATCATTTCCCTGGTCCTTCATAAAGCCTATTCTTTCTATGTCTCATCATCCCCCGCCAGAAATGCATGGGACAAAATAATGTACAGCAAATTTGTATTATAACTTAACTACATCATCGAGGGGACCGGCGTGATGCTGACCACATCACCCCTATTGTGCCGATGGTCGAGAAAATATGGGCCTAACACCATATTCCCAATATGCCTCAATGGGCGTGTAACGGGATCCTTGACCTTACATCATCATTTCCCTGGTCCAACAACTGCTGGAAGCCAGTCCCAAAGCATTCATGTGCTCTTGCAGTGATAGTTTTTGTAGATAAATTAGTAAATAAATAAATAAAGGTAATTAGCAGGTACTCGTTGGACATAGAGGATGACACTAGACAACGACGCCGTTTGGTTGGTCATAGGTTCGATTCCCGGCAAGCCTATCACTTATATTTTCTTTTCTGTTGTCTTGTGTCATCCTTTATGTCAAACGAGTACCTGTTAATTACCTTTATTTACTAATTTATTGACTGTTGACAGGACTCAAGGTTTCCTTCATTTAGTTTTTGTAGCAATTTGTTTAACACAGTGAGGTTGCCAGCCACGTGCAACACCTCATATAAATCACCCCGTACATCATGCCTGAGAACTCTCCTATATGGAATGTTAGGTAGTAAGGCAGCAGTGGGTTCTCAGCCACAATTACATTTAACGTGGGTTAACAGTTAGGGATCAGGGCTTTTCTACATTTAACAAACTCAGCAGTGAATAACTAGTGTAAGAAAGGTCTGATGAGCTAAGAAATTACCATCATCCCCAACTTTGCATGAAATTGATTTAATGCTGCTTGCATGTCCTCTGAATGTTTCGAGCCTCTGGCATGTCTCAACATCATAAAGTGCAATTGTTTGGTCCCCGGAGCCTGTCAGGATTTTGTTTTCTTCATTAAGCCACTCCAGATCAAACACAGCATTGGCATGCACTTGCAAGGCTGAATTTAAAAAAGATCCAGATGTTAAAATGTATAAAGTGGGACTGATAAAAAGAATCTGATATGATTAATAAAATTTCTTTCATCAAAGATTAATCATAAATTTCTAACAATTTGATAAATTATTATCATCATCTCAACCCGTAACCCGTCATGGGTTGTAAGGGTGCCATCGTGGAAGCATCAGCAGACAGGGTCCTCCACTGCTCTCTATCCTCAGCAATGCGTACAAGTGTGGAAAAACCATGCCCTGTCCATTCTTTGATGTTATCAGCCCAGGATTTTCTTTGCCTTCCTCTTCTCCATTTACCTTCAACTGTTCCCTGGAGGATCATTTTTGAAAGGGAGTCAGGACGAGTTACATGCCCAAACCATGCAAGCTTTCGACATTTCAGTGACAAAAGTGGCTCTTGGTGGCCTGCATACGTGTTTATTTTCTCTCTAAGATAGACATTTGTTTTGTGCTCTTTATAGTAAATTTATTGACTTGACAAAGAGGAGCTTTCATTGCATTGGTAAACATATGGAGAACAAGAGAAATCAAGTCCAATATGAAAATAAGAATCTTCAAGTCAGTCCTATTGTATGGCTCTGAGACATGGAGAGCAACAAAAAAAAACACCAAAAAGCTAGACTTTTATAAATGGGTGCTTGCGTAGAATAGAAGTACTGAAATGATATGACAAAGTCACAAATGTGGAACTGATGACAAGAGCCAGACAAGAGCTAGTGGAACAAGAGTTGAGAAGAAGACGCTGGCAATGGATAGGACACACATGGATAGGATAGCATCACAAGGCAGTCCTTGTTCTGGAATCCACAGGGAAAGAGAGGCAGAGGTAGACCAAAAAACACATGGAGAAGAGAACTGGATACAGAGGTGAAAATAATGAGGAAAACATGGAAAGAACTTGAGCGATGGCACAGGACAGGAAGACTTGGCATGTGTTTGGTGAAGGCCTATGCTCCTTGGGGAGCTAAATAGTATTGATTGAACAAGGTGAAACGCCAATGAACATTGAAAAAGCGTTAGGCTACAGTCGGTCATCGATTGGGACAATTTTAAAGGACAAAGTGAGAGTAATGGAGCATGTAAAAGGCTCTGCCCCGATGAAAGCTACCATTATCACTAAGCAACACAGTGGTTTAATTATTGAAATAGAAAGGCTTTTGATAATTTGGTTAGAGGATCAATATCAGCGTAAGATGCCTATTAGCCTTGCTTCAGTGCAAGAAAAGGCTCAAAGCCTTTTCAGTGATTTAAAAGCTGCACGTGCAGCAAGTGGTGATTGTGAGAAAGAATTTACTGCGAGTAGCGGTTGGTTTAATCGTTTTAAGGGGAGGGTAAATTTACACAATACTAAAGTGCAAGGTGAAGCAGCGAGTGCCGATGTAAGTGCTGCGAGCGATTTTCCCGAAATGTTGAAAAAAATTATTCAGGAGGGAGGTTATTTGCCAGAGTAAATATTTAGTGTAGACAAGACTGGCTTATTTTGGAAAAAAATGCCTAAAAGGACACATTTCAAAAGAAGAAAAAAGTGTTCCAGGGCAGAAGACAGCCAAGGATAGGCTAACATTATTGATTGGGGGTAACTCATCCGGGGATTGCAAGCTTAAGCCTTTACTTGTGTATCGCTCCCTAAATCCGAGGACATTTTGCTGAATCTTTATGGCATCTCTTCCTGTTATTTGGAAGACAAATGCAAAGGCTTGGGTTACACTAGCTCTCTTCAAAGATTGATTCCTGAACCATTTTGTTCCTGCTTCTGAACGTTATTGCTTGGCCAAGAAAATTCCCTTCAAGATTCTCCTTGTGCTTGACAATGCGCCCGGACATCCAAGCACTTTAGATGACCTTCACCCCAATATAAAAGTTGTCTTTTTACCCCCCAACACCACATTGCTACTTCAGCCAATGGATCAGGGGGTCATAGCCTCCTTTAAGGCTTATTATTTACGCCGGACCTTCTCACAAGCAGTCAGGGGTACCAAGATGATGCAATGAATTTAAGGGAGTTCTGGAGGAATTACAACATCTACAATGCCATCAAAAACATTGCAGATTCTTGGGATGAAGTGAAACAATCAAACACGAAAGGAGTGTGGAACAAACTGTGCCCCCAATTCGCACATGCTTTTCTTGAGTTTACAGCTGACGACATCGCCGAAGCCAGGCAAGCTGTGGTTGATATTGGTAATCAACTGCAGTTAGACATCAGTGAAAAAGATGTTGTACAGTTACTTGACTTCCATGCTGAAGAACTGACCAATGAGGACCTTGTGGAGCTGGAGCAGCAGATGATAGCATTTGAGGAAGAAGACCGGGACCTAGAAACCCAGAGCCCAAGAAGTTTTTGACGAAGGAGTTAGCTGAAGCCTTACGTCTCAATGAAGCAGGGATGGCAATGTTAGAGGAGCAAGATCCTAATGCAGAGAGATTCACCAAAGTTTACCGGACAGTTACCGACGGCCTCAGCTGCTACAAGGCCATTTATGATGAGAAAAAGAAGAGCTCTGCTCAAACCTCCCTTGATGTCTACTTCAAGAAATTGACTCCAGAAGTAAACACCCACTCTCCAGCAGCAGAATCAAACCCTGATCAATCCTCTCCAGCACCAGGCATCTTTAACAGTAGCCATCTCTCCATCTTCTTCTCCTGCATCATCCAATTAATGTCATCCTTAATTATTAATCAAGAATGCCCTTTCCAGTATGCAAGACACCAATAGGAACAAGAGTAAGCATCTTTTTCTTTTTTTCTATCTAAACTGTTTAAGAAGTGTTTCTTTAATGTTTTTTATGCATAGAAAGGTAAAATATATACTATATACTAAGACAAACATTTGATTAACTGACGCCAAATACGAACCATACATAACTATTCCGACTTACGTACAAATTCGACTTACAGACTGACGTAAGAACAGAACACGTTTGTAACCCCGGGACTGCCTGTATATATCAAGGTATTTTTCTTCTTACTCATACTGGAAAAATGTTTGTGAAACTTATGGAGTCACCAACGGGACTAATAATGGAATCCGTACGTAGCCAAATTAAAATTCATAAAGAGATTTTTCACAAGGGTTTAATGTGTCTTTACAGTCCAGGAGGACTAAATTAATCAAATCTGGAAAGGAATGAAAAAATAAGAATGATACAGTGTCTTGGCATCCAGATTAGCAGCTTTGAGTACACTTTTTTTTTTTAAATTTTTTGTTGTGAGGTAGGGTGGAGCGTGGGGAAGCAAGCAGGTATAGCTAAACTGACATTAAGTTAAACATGCAACAGATGAGATACATGAATATTGTGTGTAGATTATATTTACATTACAACCAACTGTGCAGAATAATCTGAGAAACATAAATAGTTACTTTTGACAACAGCAGCCTGGCCTGTCTTGTTGGAGTTGTACAGCACGAGACAACCATCCTCGTCTACCACGCCTACCATATGCTGGTGCTGAGGCACTAGGAAAGTAATTTCAAAGATAAAAACGTTACAGCAACTACTATTAGAGCAAATTAATCACCTTATCAGATAACGTTTCTGCAATATTATACAAACATGCCCAGTCCAGATCCCGGGGTTTCTGAGGAGATACTTCTGCCTTGTTCATCCTGAAAAGGACATTGGTTGCGTTGTGTCGCCATTTACAGCAAAGCTGCGATATTTGCGCCTTTAGGCCCGACACATCCGACTTCCGCACAGCATTTTTAGGGACCGAGTTTGCCTTCTCTCTTCGATCCCTACTCTCTCGGCCAGACTGCAGTGATGAAGCCTGTTTCCAGGACCACCACTTGGAGGTAGAGTATGGTCTTGGTCAGCTCTGGTTCGCTGACCCTGACGCAAGCAGTCAAGCTACGAGCCGCTGACTGCATTCATCTCTTTTGCTGCGTTTTCGGCCCCTGCGGAGATACAAAAATAATAAGACTACTGCTGCCTCAGGGATGTCACAAGAGGAAACTAATACAAGGTTGTGCATGGGGCTAGCAACCTCATCATGTAAAACATTGCAGCAGGAACCACTGATGCAAGAGCACATGCATTATTAGATGCAGCTTTCTGCAAAGTTACCTGCTGCAGCTGTAGCTCTATGCTTCACAAGGAGCAAAAAGGAAGAAGATGAAGATAATACAAACTATGTCTGTGTTGTGTCAGAATTTTATAGACTTTTTGTTGCCAAATGTGTTCACTTCATCCTTCTGCCAGGCAGGTTTTTTTTTATGCCCTGGTTGCCTTGTCCTGCATTTGCTTCAGGCACTGCTACTTGAAGATGTTCAGCTCTTCATTTGTTTCTGCAACTTGTTGGCAGTATCTTCAAGGTTATGTCTTTACTTGTTTCATCTCTGAATGTTTCCTCTCAATAGTTAAAAATAGAGATATTGATCCAACACTTTCATGGTCATAAACAGTGCATATGAATAGAAACTGTATTTCTTAACAACACTTTATGGCAGACACAAAGAAAAACTAAATTAAATTAATAAAAGCTGCTGAAAAAACCCACGCCACTTTATTATAACCTACAACACTTTGTGACAGAAGTGGAAGGAAAACTAATAAATGCTCTTTCATGCCTTCAGAAAAATAGGAGCAACATTATTTTAATAATACATTTAGTTCAGCTTTGTACAAACAAAATATATGTAACTCCTTTGATATTACTACTAAAAATTAAAATGCATAATCGGGAATTCCTCTTATGATGATCTTATTGCATATACTCTATATGTTTTCATATCTATTTACCTTTCTGAAACAATTATAATAGTTAATTTGTATTTTTACAGGCTTTTCTTTAACTTGCAACGTGTCTCTCTCTCGTCACCTTCAAATCTTGCAATCGATTTTGCAATCACTTCCAGATGAGCAATAGCTCTGAAACGTGGCATAGTTGTGTATTCCCAATGACAATACAATAATCAGTCGTAAAAATTATAAAATTAAAATTGTGTTTATCAACAGTGAAATGGGCGATAACTGCAAATAATCTAGGTGTATTCTTTCCAACAAGATTGTCTCTCTTGAGATAAATATTGAAACTTCTCTCGCCCCCCCCCCCACCCCCCCCACCCCGCCGCTCCACCCCCCACCCCCCCCCCCACACCCCCCCCCCCCCCACCTCCACACCCCCCCCCCCCACTACTGCACGCGCTTGCACAGACATACACACAACTGACAACTACATTTTAAAAAATGTAATTTACAACTCTTATCAAAATTTTTTTTTAAATAAAACAAACAAAATATATTAACTTTCCCTGTAATATACTGAATAATGAAATCCGCCTCCTGTGCTCTGGACTCGTTTATTGCAAACTGATAATGTCATTAGCGGATCAATTACATTTGACTTAAATTAAAAATATATTTTAAACACAGGCACTAAAAAGCCACAAATAATTTTTCAAGGAGTTTATAGCTTGCAGTAAAAAAATGTAACATCAAATCGGCGCTTAAGCGCTTATCATATATTTTATCCATAAGTGTGTAATGAAGTATAAAGCAGAAGTTAATTTCATGTAGAATCAGCGCCCCTGACTTTTTTGTCAATTTGATGTTACATCTTTTTACTGCAAGCTATAAACTCCTTGAAAAATTATTTGTGGCTTTTTAGTGCATTAAAAGCCTGTGTTTAAAATATTTTTTATTATAGCCATATTTTCTAATATAAACACAAGATATGGCAGAAGCTGGATGGTTGAGAAGACAAAATTTCCTACTTACTTTTAGCAAAGGCACAGGCTAATGGTGGAACTGACATCTGCATGAAATTAAAACAAGAGAAAAAAATATGACATGATGATGCAAATAACAAACATGATAAACAACAGTGCAGTTTTATTAAGCTGTACATTATTTGTCTTCTGAGCGCTGAATCTACTTGTCTGTTGCACTTCTGTGTAATTTCATTGCCTAAAATTTAACCATTATTTTTCTCAATGAATACAGACATACCTCGCTTTATTGTGCTTTTTTCTCCTCAAAATTATTCATGTTTATTTATTAGGACGTGCCTTCTTCCGATAGATTTTAGCTCTCCACAAGCAAAAAGATTACGATTCGCTGAAGGCTCAGATGATGATTAGCATTTTTTTAAGCAATAAAGTATTTTAAATTTTACAGTACACTGTTCTTTTTAGACCTAGCGCTATTGCGCACTTAATAGACATAGTGTAAACATGATTTTAGGCTTTTATATGCACTGGGAAGCCAAAAAAAATGGGTATGACCCGCGTTATTGCGGTGGTCTGAAACCGAACCCGCAATATCTCAGAGGTATGCCTGTATTACTCTTGTAAATATGACTATGCCATGTGTAGTTCCGGGGAGGAGGGTCTCTCTCTGATGAGACAATGAAAGAATAGACCCAATTGTGATGAAGTACTGAAATTCTGATTTTCAAGAGGCCCAGTTTTCTTGTCTTTCTAAATTATTATGTGTTTGGTCTTTTTCTGTAGGTATTTTATTGCGTTTTATAAGATGGATGACTGTAGGGTTAAATTCTAAGACTTGCACCAGTCTTCTTTTCTATAAATTTATCGCAATCTTGTAGTCCCAGTTTCCTTGTTAAAGAATTATCATGGTCAAGTCTTTGTTTAACAGCGCGTGAGATATTCACGGGGTGGAAAGTTTCCGTTATTTGGCTCACGCAATATGACGCAAGTGGGAAACGCACGCGGTCGGGATAAACAGGTCGACAGGCTTTTCAAATCTATTGGTGTAGACCCCGTTATTAATTTTTTAAGTAATTCCATTGGTTTAGTTGAAAGCTGTAGTAATGACGTAGGCAGAGGTCCGCGGGGATTTTCTTGTGTATATAACCCCGAGCGGTCTTGTAACGGACCTCTATGCCTAATGTAAATTACTACCGTGAATCCAGCATTCATTGTCTGCTCCATGCGGAAGAAACGCAATGAATTGCGGGTCACGGTACAGTAACAGTGTGACAGTAACAGAGTGTAGTTTGGCACATACAAATTACCAACGGCAAAGTTGAAATAACCTACGGTCTCTTGCAGTGAAGCCCCCATGCTTCAGCGAGAACAGGGTTATCTATCATAACAAAATCCAGAGCTCTGAGCTCATTGTTGTTACACATGCAAATTGGCACGTGCCAGCGTTGTTGTAATTTCGTTTTCTTCACGACCACAATAAAGTCGGTACTCTAAACCCGAAGAGGGGTAACGGGGCCAATTTAGGAAGTTGTCCAGCCCCCGTGAAGCTTCTACAGTTTGATTCAAGTACCTTATGCTTGATAATCCAGTCGTCAGTGCAGTTGTCAGAAACCGGGAGAGAGGGTGAACATACCTGGTTCTGATAAATAAGTCAACAAGAGAAGGCGTAAACAGAGATGCCACCGCAACAGATGTCAAGAGTGTCAGAGAGACACTGAAGCAAAGAGAGAGAGAGAGGGAGAGGAGATAGCTGGGGCCAGTAAGGTCTGATGATATCCTCAGAGGATAACCTTTGAGAAATAGAAGTTATAAAAGTCTACTTGTGTAGCAGTCCATTGTGTTAGTTACCGGCGCATATCGCCTAACGAGTTGGAAGTTGTGTAAACCTTCGGTTAGGCAGAGTCAACAGTACCGTGACAGTAGAAAACTTAATTGTAGTAGAGAGTGGAGGCTAAACTGATGCCCCACAAAGTAGATCTTGTTTCAATCACTAATCATTCTATTTTTCCCCAGCAGGGTGACTGAAAGAGTGAAATGTGATTTGGTTTCCTAGTGTTTATCTATTTAATTGGTTCTTTGCTTTTTCCAGGCCTGTGCAACAGTGCACGATATTTATTTCGTTGCTGTATGATGACATTTTTATGTTTTATTGTGTAAATAAAAATATATATATATATTTATATATTGTACACTGGATCAGCTTCTAGACTATCTGACACTTATATGTTGTCTGTATAGTGTTGTCTGTGGTCGTTATTTACACCTTATCTCCTTGTGTTTAAAGGTAGTCAGAGGGGGGTGAGGCTATAGCAAAGTGTTGGAGTCACGAAGTGGCAAGGGAGAGTCAATCCCGGTTCTCACCCTTGAGCCAATAGTCTCATCTGTCCACAGTCACGTCATTTTCATCTACATTCTATCTTCTCTGACTTTCTTACCACTAGGGTCTTGTCTCTATATTAAGACCTCTAGACTTAAATCCACTTTGTGACACCAATGCTCACTCAGGCATGTCGTACAAGGCGACTAATATGGGGTTGTGCATGAGGCTGGCAACTTCATTATGTAAAACACACTGCTACAGAAACTACCTCTGCCAGAGAAAGTGCACATGTGGTGCAGGCTTCCTGCAAAAAGAACCAGCTTCAGTGGTGGCTACATGCACCATTGGGAGCGAAACGGGAAATTATGATGATGAAATATTATTATGATACTTGCATCTATTACAATTATTATTCTCACAAGTCCATTTTTCACAGGTTTGAAGTTTCTTTATAATTTGTTTTTCTAGCAATTTCTTTTCTCCATATATGTAGTAAGATCCCTGATACCCCGATCAAATAGATAAAATATTACTGCTTATAAATTCAAATACTATAGAGATAAAATAGGGAGTTGTGTTCAACATCGTCACCATCGCCCGCAGTCGTGTTGGTTCTAACAAGCAGAAACGCCATAGTAAACGATACACAAAACAGCTTTTCCCCTCTCCGCAATACCAATTTCCACTAAAATAAAAGCCTTTTGACAGACCGAAATGCATAGTTAGTTTCAAACAGAGTGAGAGAATAAAGAAACGGAGGAGTAAAATGAGAGACGGAAAAATGCAACCTTGACAAGCGTTGGTTTTTTAATCTCGAACTAGAATGACAGGCGACAGCTGATGTCACAGACTTGCTTAGTCTAACACTAAACGGGAATGAATGGTTGGAAGTTTGAATAAAACTACTTGGCGTTAGTTATGTTGTTGCTATGGCATATTTTTTTTTCCCCAAAAAGTATTTGCTATTGAATGAGAGGAAACCCCACCGCTTTGTCTCCTACCCGTAGTGACAATTTAAATCTAACGAAACCGTTTTGCGTTAGGCAAAATGCGTACAAGCAAGAGAGAGAGAAATGTAAGTGGGGGATTTGCATGGAGGCATATTTGAAAAGATAGCTTATGCAGTGTGATACTGAAAGTGAGAAGGGTAGAGAAAGGGTGGCCCAAGAAACCTCGATGAATAATAAATAAAAGCAAGGACAGTTGACAAATAAAATGATATTTGTTTATGAGAAGACAATACTACCCATAATGTTATAATATCTTACAGTAAAAACGCTTAGATAATAACATAAATATTGTAAAGAAAAGACAGAGAGACAGACGCATTGATGTCCTCACTCAACTTTGCCAGTCTTGGGAGGGGGGAGGGGGGGGGGGGAACGTTACTTTTTTTGAAAGTGTAATTTATTTTTGAAAAAAAGAGGCTAGTGGGCATAACATAATTCGATTGGCTGTGGTAGAATAGACTAATAGGAGTAATAAAAACGATTTGAAACCAGCGTTAGTTGCCACTCGAAGATTTAAATCTCAAAAGTAGTGTTAGCATCAGACGCAAGGAATACATGACCAGTGCCTTCGCTGTTCTGCATCAGTGGCGATCTAAATGTGACCATTGATCGCCGGTTAACCTACAAATTGTGTATTATTTCATTGGTGCGGTAAGATAAACATTTATGTACACTTTATTATTGATATGTATCTGTATTATTGAATGTGCATGCATTAGTGATGGGTAGAGGCAACACCAGAAAGGCGCCCAACTCAACACTTTGTGTTATGCCACAAGTGATATTAGGGAAGATTACCATTTCTGTTAAAAGCCAGGCAGGCTTACTTAAACTGTAGCGTGTCCCTTCATAGGAGTTATTGCTTCATCAGAACACTTCCAGTCAGAAACAATTTAGATTAATATTAACAGACACAGTTGTTGTTTTAAATTACTTTGCTGTAAATAAATTGCCTTATATTTTGAGTTTAAACAGTCCTGTATCCCAGCAATTGAGATACAGGAAAATAAAATTGTAAAAAATATTATCATTCAAAATTTACCCAGTGACTTGTTTAATTACTTGTTCATTAACTCTTTCCGTCCACAGTGGCGCACCACGCGCCAGATAGGACTTCCGTTTGGACCAATGACGCGTGGCGCGTCAGTGCGATATATGTCGAGTTTGAACGAAAAGTTATAAATACCTAGCAACTAGCTGGTTTTTAAATCATTTCATTACATCTAGGACATGTTTATGGACGTTTGTGAGCGAAAAACAAATTTGTGAAGCTAAAATTGTGTGTTTTATATCCATTTCTATTCCTTTGTTTACATACAAAATGGATCGAGAATCTTCAGACCAATGACGCATGGCGCGTCAGTGCGATATATGTAGAGTTTGAACGAAAAGTTATAAATACCTAGCAACTAGCTGGTTTTTAAATCATTTCATTACATCTAGGACATGTTTATGGACGTTTGTGAGCGAAAAACAAATTTGTGAAGCTAAAATTGTGTGTTTTATATCCATTTCTATTTCTTTGTTTACATACAAAATGGATCGAGAATCTTCTTCTAAACACCTGCTTTCGGCTGAGCAAGCACGACGCTAATTTCTCAGTGGACAGAAGATAACTCGAGCGACACGGATTTTAAAAGTTAGGTTTAGTAATTCCAATGAAGACATTGTAAAGACTTTGTGTCAGAATATTCATGAAAGTGATCATTCTGAGGGCGATGTCGATCAGCTGATTGAACATGCATCAGGTAGGGCTGGTATAAAAAGAGCAAAACTTTCAGTCACTAAAGGAGAAGGATAAAGAGGCAAAAAACACCATTGTGACCAAAAGTAAAGCTATGAGAACTGCCACAAGTCTAGAGGCAGGTGCATCCTCACAAGATGTCCCAGAGTGGTTAGAAATTGCTGAGGGGATGACACAAAATGCATTTCGATTTTGTCCAAAGAGAACACCAGGTGTGACTGAGGGGTTTGACCTGTCAACCCCATTGAAATGTTTCAGTGTTTTGTTTACAGATGAGGTTTAAGATTTCATGTTCCAGTGCATCAATGATTATACCAGACTCAAATTTATTCAAAATAACCCTGCGAAACAATATTCATTGTATTCTCGGTGGACCAGTCACACGCCATGAACTTGATAAGTTTATTGCTGTCCTAATAAATATTGGGATTCAGAAAAGACCATGCATTCGCAACTACTGGTCTACATCTGCAGAATTTTATACTCCTTGGTTTCTTCAAATATTTTCAAGAAGTAGATTTGAAGCATTATATCATACAATGCTTCATGCCTCTGATGAAAATTCACAAGGAAAAGAAAAGATTTTATGAACATGTTGTTGCAAAAATTTCAGAGTGCCTTTTACCCATTCCAAAATCTCAGTTTGAATGAATTGGTAATAGGGTATAAAGGCAGATGGCAATATAAGCAGTATAATCCAAGGTTTTCCTTGTATCTTCTCAGGCCAAAGTGGAAGCACATTGTCAAACCAAAAATGATAGAATATAGTTGGTGTAAATAATATTAGTCATAGTTGTTTTGTATTTACAGAAATTTGTGGTGTAGGAACAAAATCATATAAATTATATATTTGAAGTGATTGTGGTAAAATGTGTTGTGTTTCAAAATGGATGTGCACTGATATTCTGAGATTTTTCTGCTATGGATTAAACTGGAGCTGACATATGTGAGTACAGTTTATTTATCTTTTTTCCAGTTATTTTTGATTAGGTCTACACTTCACATAACATGACAGACTCTTTTCCTACATCAAATAATTATCTACAGCATTTCACAAGATTCTTCAGTCAATTTCCCACATGTTGATGTATAACATCAACACCTAGTTAAATAAAATGTGTATCTACTGCCTGTTTTTTAAAATATAACCTGAAGAGAAAAATTGCACATATTTTGAGCGGTTGTTTTTATAAACATATGTGGTTTTGAGAACAAAAATAAAAAAAATTACATCTATGAAGTGATAGTGATAAAAGTTTCTAGATATGTTTCAAACTAAATGTGCACTGATATTCTTAATATTTTATTGCCATACATTTATTGGGAGCTGAAATATTTAAATTTAACTATACAATTTTATTTTATTTTTTAAACATTTTTAAAATCAAGTCTTCACTTCACAAGACATAATAACACACACCTATTAATATCAATTAATTATATGAATCAATTCATAAGATTCTCCAGTCAATTTCACACATTTAAATGTATAACATAAACACCTAGTTAAATAATATGTGTATCTACTGCCTGTTTTTTTAATATAACCTGAAGAGAAAAATTGCACACATTTTGAGCGGTTGTTTTTACAAACATATGTGGTTCTGAGAAAAAAAATCATAAAAATTACATCTATGAAGTGATAGTGATAAAAGTTTCTAGATATGTTTCAAACTAAATGTGCACTGATATTCTTAATATTTTATTGCCATACATTTATTGGGAGCTGAAATATTTAAATTTAAGTATACAATTTTATTTTATTTTTTAAACATTTTTAAAATCAAGTCTACACTTCACAAGACATAACACACATCTATTCATATCAATTAATTATATGAATCAATTCATAAGATTCTCCAGTCAATTTCACACATTTAAATGTATAACATTAACACCTAGTTAAATAAAATGTGTATCTACTGCCTGTTTTTAAAATATAACCTGAAGAGAAAAATTGCACACATTTTGAGCGGTTGTTTTTACAAACATATGTGGCTTTGAGAAAAAAAAATCATAAAAATTACATCTATGAAGTGATAGTGATAAAAGTTTCTAGATATGTTTCAAACTAAATGTGCACTGATATTCTGAACATTTTATTGCCATACATTAATTGGGAGCTGAAATATTTAAGTTTAAGTATACAATAAAAAAAAAAATTTTAACACTTTTTTAATCAAGTCTACACTTCACAAGACATAACACACACCTATTCATATTAATTAATTATATGAAGCAATTCATAAGATTCTCCAGTCAATTTCACACATTTAAATGTATAACACAACTACCTACTGAACTTATGTATTTGTCCACTGTCTGTTTTTAAAACCTCACCTGTCTGAAAAAATTGCATCCATTTTCGGGCCTGGGTAAAACCCAAAAACAGCCTGGGGGGGAATGAGTTAAGTTATAGGTGTAGTTGTCATTTTATTAACATTACATTGCATATTACCCTAGACACCTAGCCAGATAACATCCAGACACCATAACATATAATTAGGCTCAAAATATATAGCAGATTGAGGTCGTAGGGTGGTAGCAGACAGGCACCCTGAGAACACCTTCATCAACTATTAGACTCAGGGACTTGCATAGCTGACCTCACATCTGTAGACAATTAATACTTAACCTTTTAACATCTAAACCCACCACAATATACAAGTACTACTCTTGTCATGACTTGAGACTTTGTCATCTGGATTAACTAGGGCAAAAAATAAAAATAATTTCAATACTTCTTCTTCGTTCACCCTCAAATGTCAACTTGAATAAGTTGAAAGAAAGCAGTGGTCAGCCTGATGCTGTTGATATCTCCGCAGATTTTCTCCAGGAATGGTACTGGTGATGGCCATATGCGTTTTCTCTGTTCCTCAAATGTTGGGCACCTTTGAAGTAGATTTTCAGCAGACATTTTATTGGTGCCACAGTCACACTCATCAGTAGTTCCTATCTTTAATTTGTTGAATAGATGGTATCTCAATCTGTTGACCCGTGCGAAGTCTGAAGATTATCACTTGTTCACTTCTGCTGAGCTGGTAATATGGATCATTTTTTTGATGGCCTGGATGCTCTGCTTCCCACTTGTGCCTGTATCTGCGCTTGATGAAACTCTTGGCCTCCTCACAAGTTATGTTTGTATTCAATTCAATTTACTGAAAATTTAGTTTAATCACTCTACCATTCAGTATAACGGTATCTTGAAGTAAACGTGTGCACTAACATGTACATTTTTTTAAATACCATACTTACCCCATCACTGTCCATTGTTGAGTACTCATCTGTGCTATAATTCTTCAATTTTGTGAGCACAAAAGAAAGATCCAGTGCTGGTGATAGCCTATTCACTAAAAACAATAGGAACAAACAAGTAAAAATTCTTTACCAGTCAGTGTAAAAAATCGTTGTACTGTAAAATGTATGAAAGACCTTTAACCATCCATTTATGATAATATATTTACATTTAAACATTAATAACAATAATTGTTCTTTTTTTTTTATTTTCACTGCTGATTTATACTTGGGGTATGGCTGTCACCACTGAATTGAGACACTAGTAATATATAGTGACGAGAACGCACTAAGTGAAAAGATGGTCTAAGGGAAGTGACCAAGGTATTAAGTTGATAACGTAGCAGTCAGAGTTATACAGGTCACATCATATAGTGACATAGGGTCCCCTACATAAGGATGTGTACAGGCACTAGCGGGGTTCCTTTTTTAGCTAGTCAGGAGAGAGCTAGTTGGTCTCTGAGTTACGACCCTGATTGTGTGTGAGACCAGACAGTTAGTGATTCTCATTTTCGTTGAGACATGTGGCTGTAGAATACGCCACCATCTGTGGTTGCAGATGCGGCAGAGAGATTTCATTAGCAAGACGATCCAGATATATCAACAAACTGAACAGCGATCTTTTGGTATGTAGTAAGAATTTTACTTCCTACAAACGACAAAAGTAGACTACCTGAATTTCGTGAAGAAAAAAGACAAGAGATGATAATTTCTTGGTGAAAAACCTCATAGCATGTGTAGCAGATAGACGAAGAACATTCTCTTAGAACAAGAATAATTTCGACTGACAAAGCACATCCCCCCGTGGTAGCCTGGTTTTCACAGAACGAATAATCAGTCAACTACATGAGAATTAATTTTGATACAAGTAGAACGAACACAAAGAAGTCTAGTCATGACCTGTGAGTATGGACGGATGAAAGACATGATGCAATTTATTCAATTGATCTCTGTAAATACATTCATTTGAAGAAGATGGAGAATAAAGTCTTAATATGCACTGGTCTTAGAAGTGAGCTTTCTACGTCCAATATTGTTGTCCAAGTTAAGGAAAAGGTGGAAAGTTTGAAAGGTAAATAAGTGGGTCCTTCAGTATGATGTAATTCCTTTTCTGTTTAGTTACAATTGGTCCAGAAGTTCTGAGTTTCACCTTCAATCTTGCTACTACTAAGTGGTGACCGCTTCCCACATCTGCACCTTTTCTTCCTTTCACATCTTGCAATGAATGCCTCCATCTACTATTGATCATATGTGGTCTATCTGGTTTCTGTTTCTGCCATTACGTGATTTCTATGTTAATTTGTGGATTTCTGTGTGTGGAAAAGGCATTGTTAATGCTGCAGAAGTTTGTTAGTTTATCCTCATTCTCGTTTGCTGCTCCGCTGCCACATTTCCCTATTACTCATTCATTGTATGTATTGTGTGTTCCAACTTTCGCATTGAGGTCTCCCATGACTGTGATAAGATCATATTTTGGTGCAGTTTCCATTTCCTTTTGTAGTCGTTGATAGAATTCATCCTTCAGCTCTTTGTTGCTATCAATTGTTGATGCATAACATTGTACTGGGTGATGTTGGTGAATTTTCTTCTCAGTCTTTTTCTTATCAGTTGATGGGTTTTTATTCCAGTAATGACCTTTCTATTCCTTTGTTTAGAATAATGGCTACACCTTAATTGTGCTGTCCGTCCTCTCATCCAAAGTAAAGTACTGTTTCAGCAGTTGCTGTTTTTATTCTCCCTGTCCTGGTCCATCTGCTCTCACTTACTTCCAGGATATGTAATCCGTAGTTTCTCATTTCTGTTGTGATCTGACTCAGTTTTCCTGCCTCATTCATTGTTCTGACATTCAAGAATACAATTCTGGTTTCGTGTTTTGCGATCAGGGCATCCGTTTTCATGCCAATGGCTTCCTTTCGGCTTTAAAAATGGTCAGTCAAACGAGCTTCAGACTCCAGATGTCCATCCCGCATCAAAGTTTTTTCATCTGTTGCTGTTTCCGTAACGTGATTTTTTTTTTTTTTTTAACATACGAGTGTCAGCCCTGTGCTAACTGTAACCTGGAGGACCAGGGTGTCAGCTTTAGTCAGACCCCTACCCGTGCAGACCTGTCCAGCTTGGCAGAACCTACCAGGAGTAAAACTCCCACTGGCATAGCTCTGGGGGTTGTCAAGAGTAGGCCTATGCAAGCCGCCATACTGCAATGAGGTAAAGACACCATTGATGGTAGAGTATAAGTATTAGCCAGAAATATCTGTTCTGCAATATCTAGTCTACTGTATTCTCATAAGTTTCTTAAAGCTAGAACTGTTGAAAGTGAATCTGTTAACACTGTCAGTTTATGGGGAGGGTTGTCAGAAAAGAGTGCTTTTAATTAGGCTACCACAATCTCTACTGCGAAAATATATTCTGTGACACTATAGGGCCTATCCTTTTACTATTTTCTAGGCTGGAATATAAATTTATATCGTTAATTTTATATCTCCAACTCCGCCAATGCCGGTCCCAAGCCCGGATGAAAAAGGAGGAGGGCGGCCTGCATGGAGGCCGTAAGGAGGCAGCCCCTCCACCATGCAAAGGCACAACAGGCCAATCACCTGTTTGCTTTAAATCACGATTACTAGCAACACAAGAGAGAAAACTGGACTGATTCTAAAGGCGACGAACTGGAACGGACTACAGACTACGACTTATGGAACTTGGAACACAAGAAGTATAAATGGGAAGGAAGAGGAGCTGGTGGAAGAGATGAGGAAAGCAAAACTAGAAATCCTGGCTATAACGGAAACAAAGAAAAAAGGACAAGGAGTCATGGATCTTGATGGCAACACGCTGCTCTACAGTGGTGTACCCATGTCTGAAAGAGCTAAAGGGGGCGTGGGTTGCATTGTGGCCCAAAATCAAAAAGATAGTATCAAGGGATGGAACTTTGTCTCGGAGCGCATTATGGTTGTTAAACTAAAAGAAGGAGAAACCATAGTCAACCTGGTCATAGTGTATGGGCCAAATGAGGATGAGAGAGCAGAGGTCAAGGAGGAATTCTTCGAGCTGCTTCAAAGGACAGTGGATGACTGCCTAGATGAAGTTATCATGCTCGGAGATTTTTAATGCCAGAGTTGGAAATGACCATGCTAGATGGGGTGGAGTTATCGGAAGATATGGAGAAGATACTCTCAATGACAATGGAAAGCGACTCCTTAGATTCTGCAGTGAGCAGAATCTGATCATTACAAACACAAAGTTCCCCCATAAGCGCATACATGTATACACTAGATGTGAACCAACAAAGAATGAGAAGTCAGTGATCGACTATGCCATTGTTCGGAGAAGCTCATTCAAATATGTCCGAGATGCTAGAGTCTGGAGGGGGCCAGAGATTGGAAGTGATCATTACCTGCTAACAATCAAAAGAACAACTGAAAGAGTTGCTCAGCCTAGGAACTGTCCAACATCACGCAAGAAACCAAGTAAACGAGCAGGAGAAATGAGCATTAGGACCTACAAGCTGAGAGAGCCAGAAATTAAGACCAGATATCAGGGGCTTATTGCTGCAGCGTGAGCAACACAGAAGAACGACCTGATGACTTGGAAACCCTCTGGATTAAATTCAAGGATATCATAAAGACAGCTGCTGCAGAAGCATGCGGTGAAGTCCGACTTGGAACAAGAGAAAGAGGACACCTTGGTGGACAGAGGAAGTCAAAGAGAAAATAAGAGAGAAGAAAATGGCATGGAAACAATACTTAGGAGCTAAAAACACAACAGGACAAATGGAAAAATATAGAGAATATGTGACACTCAGAACAGAAGCAAAGAACAAAGTGCTAGCAGCAAAACAGAAATCCTGGGAAGAATTTGGACGAAAGCTAGAAAAAGATGCACAAGAAAACCAGAAATTGTTCTATAAGACCCTAAAGAACATGAGGAAGGAAAAACAATCCCCTCTCAAATTTATAAAGGACAAGCAAGGCAAATTGCTTACTGCCCCGAAGGAAGTAATGGGAAGATGGAAAGAATATTTCTCAGAACTCCTGGATGGTGAGCATGGTGAAGCATCAGAAATGATAAACACTAGCACAGAAGAGAAAACCAATGATGGTGAAGATGACATAAAGATGGAAGAACTGAAGGCAGCACTGGAGAAAATCAAGATGGGCAAAGCAGCAGGGCATGATGGTATAACACCAGAAATGGTTAAGTTCATGGGAGCATCAGGCGACCTATTACTCTTAAGGGTTTTACAGGCAGCGTGGTACAACAAGACCATACCAAAGGATTGGGAGATTGCCATCATAACACCAATTTTCAAAAAGGGTGACAATCGACAGTGTGGAAACCATAGAGGCATATCCCTTCTCAGTGTCCCTGGTAAAATCTACTCTAGAATCCTAGAGCAGAGACTCCGACGCCTAGCTGAGCCACAATTGGATGAGGTCCAGTGCGGATTCCGAGCAAACCGAAGTACTCAAGACCTAATCTTCACACTCAGACAGCTGAGTGAAAAGGCCCTTGAGTATAAGAGTGAGATGCATCTTTGTTTCATAGATCTGGAAAAGGCGTTTGACAGGGTCCCCTGGAGCAAACTTTGGGACTGTTTGGCAAGGAAGAATATTCCAGCACCTCTGATTCATGCTATACAGAGCTTCTACAAGTCTTGCAGAAATTATGTGAGGACAGCAAACCATAAGTCGGAAGAGTTCAGGACCACCACTGGTGTAAGACAAGGTGATATCCTATCACCTTACTCTTCATACTCCTTATGGACGATGTCATCAAGGCATGTAAGGAGAGAACAAGAAAGTATTCAGTGGGGTACTGGAAGATGAGACAGGTCTATATTTCAGAGCTGGCATTTGCTGATGATGTGCCCTGATTGCTAAATCAGAGGCACATCTCCAATCCAACCTGCAAGTCTGGAAGGAAGAGCTGGAGAAGAGAGGGATGGTCATAAGCAGCTCTAAAACAAAATCCATGGTGATATCACGAGAAGAAAGAAAACATCAGATTAAGCTGGGAGAACAGGTCCTGGAGCAGGTCGACCACTTTAAATACCTCGGAGCTATTATAGACCGAAAGGGAGGCATCAAAGAAGAGTTGGCCACTCGAAAAGCAGCGGCTGGGAGACTTTTTCAGGCCACAAATCGAGGATTCCTCAGCAAGAGAGAGGTTGGTAAGAAAACGAAGATGGCTGTATACCGCTCCACCTATGTCCCAGTCTTGACATACGGATGCGAGTCATGGGCAATGACTACAACCCATAAAAGCCAGATCCAAACCTCAGAAATGAGGTATCTGAGGAAGGTGGTTGAAGTAACAAGAAGAGACATGGTACGCAACCAGACGATACGTCAAGGCCTTAAATCCTACCCCCTGCAGACCCAAGTAGAACAGTCCCAATTAAGATGGTTTGGCCATGTCTGCAGAATGGGAGAAGATCGGATACCACGACAAGCATGGGAAACAAAGAACCAAGGATCCAGACCCCGAGGACGACCCAGAGTCCGCTGGGAGGACAACATTAGACAATCTTTGAAGGATCGAGGACTAGAATGGAACCAGGCCAGGAGGAAGACAGCCGATAGGATAGTCTGGCGCTCTCTCTTCCAAACCTCTACACCTCACGGTAGAAGGGGAACGACTAAGTAAGTAAGTAATTTTATATCTCCACCCGTGAACACTAGGCCTTTAAAACTACTCTCTGATATCTCGTGTATACGTTGTCTGTCTGTGTATTTGATACTATCGGTATCATCTCGGCCTAGGCCTATTTTTTTTTAAGTTTTTCTGTCAGGTGGAAGTTTCTTTTCTTTCAAAACAAACGCAACGGTGAAATGCAGAACGATGACCGTCTATTAGTTCTAGTCCAATATAACAGATTATGGAGCACTGCTTACCTGATGAATTACCGGCTATATACCGACACTCCAGATATCGATGAAGCATCATTGCTAGTCTGATAGCAAACAAGCTGACCTAAAATGACAGACGCCACTAGCAGTAAACAACTCATACGCGACGCGACCTCCTTTCTATTGTTGACCACTCGTTTTCCGCGCCGTTTCCACATTTTTACTAGAACTGTCTAGTACTACGGCATCGCATTGTCGTTTATGCAACCAACAACATTACTTCAACTTCCAAGCCTGATTAAATTATCCGAAGCAAACATAATGTTATTCTTCTGGTTTTCAACTGTTCCAAAACTTACTCTCTTCAGTTTTCCAACTTTCGAACTATTCTTGGTTTATTTGCATGCTGTACAAGATTTTTTTTTTTTTTTTTGGTTAGTCCACCTGTTTTCTGCCTACTGTTTTTCCTGAATTTTAAAAAATATCGTACATTCCTTTTTTCACTCGATCGACCAACCTATCTTTGTAACGATGTATTTCAGGACGGTTCATATCAGTATAAGATTATTTTAACTTTAATTTTATTTAAGATAGAGATATTCTTCCGAATTTCTCTTTAACGTTGTATAATATATTAAAGTTGTTTCGTGTCATATCTTTCCTTCGGATGTTACAATATTACAATGATTTTTCTTTGGTTCCCATTCATCTGTGTATGGTATGGGATTTTTTAAAATCTCTGTAGTTTTTCAAGCAATAGGAAGAGAGTGTAAAAGAAGCAGATGAATTTCATTAGCATCCACTCATCCTCCACATCGCCCTGTGTAGTTCCCAGGGGCAGGGCCGGATTATCCATTGGACTTAGTAGGTTAAGCTTTGGGGCCCGGAGCTCATGAGGGTCATGTGCATCAGGTTAAAAAAAATAATAATAATAACAAATGAATAGATTTATGTAAAAAAAATATAATGTTTGCTCTTCCATGCTTAGAACTCTTGTACACAATGGCCTTCACGAAGTCTTTCCAAATATTGTCATTGGTCTTCGAGTCAATTGAACATTTTTAACAACCAACTGCTCTAGAGAACGGTCATTCTTTGCACTCAAAACGGGTTTTGTTTTTAAAACAATCTGCGATCCACCATGAAGAATGGTAAACTGGACAATTTGGCACTGATACTCACAGTTCTTCTATTCTTAGAGTGACAGTGTGAAGAAGAATAAGAATTCGTTTGTAATGTTGTCGTCACTCTCTCTGGCCTACTTTCACACGTGTTCCGCAGTCACAGAACAAGTCTCTTGATGACAGGGGTCCCACTTTTATTAATGAAACCCTATCAGGTAGCATATGGTTCATACAGAAAACAGTGTTGTATACAAGTTTACTTTGTAGGTAATTCCTATGCAACACCGTATAACCTAGCTATGTAGGTATTCTTTACGTAACACCATATAACCCAGCACAGGCTGCTGGACTCTCTCAATGTCGTTAGTTCTCTTAGCATAGACGCAACTATGCAACAGCCCGAACCTCACTTGGGTATCATACGAGGGCGCGTTTTGCACAAGAAGACGATCTGGCTACTTCTCAGCTCTGACTGAAGCCTTCAACTCTTTGTTGTTGTTGTTTTGAAAAGGTGATGGGTGGAGAGCGAGCACTTAACAGCTGACCATTATTACCTCTTCTCGTTCCATCTTGGTCTACCCTGTTCAACCTGAGAATTAGTTATAATTGGGGTATTTGGTGTCATTTTATTTACTAATTTTGTATTAAATTTAAATAACTATTGTCTTTTGCAGTTTCTGGTTTTAATTTATATTAGTATTTGTCATTTTATTTTCAGTTTTGTATTGTATATAGATAACTATTGTCCTTTGAACTTCGTTTTAATTTGTATTAGTATTTGTTCTTTTTGAGTTGGTGTTTTTTTTTTAAACCTCGTTGTCTTTCCTTGTCCTATGAGTACCGTAGTTAGTAAGTTTTAATTTAAATCTTACCTTTACTCCCCGGTACCTTTTGATTGCCACGTCAGAATGTCAGGCAAAGCTCCGCCCATCCCTCTAGGGAGCAAATCAGGAGTAATATGCTCAGTTTGGATGACATGACCAGGCAATCGCGGCTGTGGTTCAGAGATGCGTGCAAGAGAACCAGTGAAGGCACTTTAAATAAATCCAGCATCCTGGGAGGAGGAAGTTGCCGATCGCACCAAGTGGCGATGTTCCCTACGGCGCCCCATCACAAGGGGAAAAGAAGCTCTCACAGCAAGCAAAAGAGAAAAGAATACGCTGAAAGGAACATTTTTTTTTTACTTTTGCTTAATGATATATTCAGTTCATCTTTAATCTAGCACTTTCATTTTCAGACCTTTCAGGAGTGCTTGAGCATGTCCGCCTGTACTACTTTGTTTCCATCTGGTCTTCCACTCCTCTTTTATAATATGTTTTTACGGCTCATTGGTCTCCCCGTATGTACTCATATATGACTTGTATACCTTAGTTGCCTTACTTGCTAATTTGTTTATAGCAATCCCTATATGGACTTCTACGCAGACAAGCCTCGTTTAGTAGTAGTGGCCTTCTTGAGTCATAACTTACTATTGGAATGCGCTCTTGAGGTGATAGCCCTCAGCTGCATTTTTCCCCATGTTCCTTTCAGCGTATTCTTTTCTCTTTTGCTTGCTGTGAGAGCTTCTTTTCCCCATGTGATGGGGCGCCGTAGGGAACATCGTCACTTGGTGCGATCGGCAACTTCATCCTCCCAGGATGCTGGATTTATTTAAAGTGCTTTCACTGGTTCTCTTGCACGCATCTCTGAACCACAGCTGCGATTGCCTGGTTCTTATTTTGCCATCTGCCAGTTGTCCGCAGAAAATATCTTTGGGGATGCGATTATCTTCCACGCGGCGGACATGGCCAAACCAGCGTAGTCTGCGCTGTCTGAACATTGTATACACGGTTTGAAGGCCAGCACATACAGCACCTCGATATTTGTCATTTTGTCCTTCCGCGAAATGCAAAGGATGTGGCGTAGACACCGTAGATGGACGATATTGAGGCTTCTTTCTTACATCATATAGCACCAGTGATTAATTAAAGATGTACCTATTAGCATTACCTCTTCTTTTGTGTGTCTGGTCGGCTGCATCGATGTCGGTGTTCGAGTGATTTGTAGAGATGACAGCTAGCATATAAGGATAGTTGCTTCGTGTTGGTGTGCATATCTCTTGGCTCTTACAATGGCCACTATTTCTGATGTAACGATGGAAAAACCCTCTGTAACATTTTGGAGGAACAGTATCTTAGCCTTATCATTTTCATTGCGGCTGTTTTTGCATCAGGCGTTAAAGCTGCAAGAAAATGTTCCAGTAGCCATATATATATATATATATATATATATATATATATATATATATATATATATATATATATATATATATATATATATATATATATATATATATATATATATATATATATATATATATATATATATATATATATATATATATATACAAGGGGATTGACATAAGTCTTGGGCCTGACCATGAAGGAGTCACAGGAGGAAGATGAAAGTTGGCACATTTAAAGTCCATCATATTTGCACTGAATGTGTGAAGTACGCGTTTGTTTCTTCAATGGGTTTTCCCACTACGTTGCAATGTACCCTATTGACCGGATCTGCTGCTCCAAAGATTTGACAAAACAATGGAAAAGAAGAAGGCCAGAGCTGTGATAAAATTTCTGATGTTTCAGGGAAAAACACCTACAGAAATACACAGGGAGATGGAACCAGTGTTTCGTGATTCTTGTCCTTCATATACTTCGGTAAAAAACTGGTGTCAACAGTTTAAGTGCGGCCGCTCAAATGTTGCTGATCTGCCAAGATCTGGTAGACCAGCCTCAGAGTGCAACGATGAAAATGCATCAAGAGTGAAGAAAATCATTGACCAGGATCGAAAAATGACAATTGTGGATATAGCTAGTATAGTAAAACTAAATGAAAGAACAGTTTATAGAATTTTACACAACAGACTGAACATGAAAAAAGTGTGTGCACGCTGGGTTCCGCGAATGTTGACACGTAAACAGAAGCAAACGAGGGTAAATTGCTGTCAACAGTTGCTCAAACAGTGTCAGTCAAAAATTTTTTTGGAGACCATGGTGACAGTAGATGAGACTTGGGTACACCATTATGACCCCGAATCCAAAATTGCCAGCATGCAATGGAAAACCCCGGGCTCCCCAACACCTGTCAAGCCGAGAGCGCAGAAATCTGCAGGAAAAGTGATGCTGTTTTTTGGGACGGCAAAGGTGTCCTTTTGAAAGATTATCTGCCTCATGGCAACACAGTTAATGGACAGAACTATGCAGATCTTCTCACCAAACTAAGAAAGGTTGTGACCAGGAAACGAGGGATAACGCGCACTCAAAATCTTCCTTTGCTTCAAGACAACGCGCCCTCTCACAAAGCACGACTTGTGCAGCTAGCAGCTAACGATTTGAATATTGAACTTCTTCCACACAAACCCACCATATTCTCCAGATTTGGCTCCATCAGACTTTTTTCTATTCCCAAATCTTAAAAAACAGCTAAAAGGAAATCATTTTGACAGCAATGAAGAGGTTATACTGGCATGTAATGACTGGTTTAGTTTGAAAAATAGGGTGTTCTACCCCCAAGGTCTTTTCAAGGTCAAGCAGAGATGGCAGAAGTGTGTCAATTCAGACGGTGGCTATATTGAAAAGGAATAAACACTATACAAAATTTCAGCTCTCTGTGACATGTCTTTCATGGTCAGGCCCAAGACTTATGTCAATCCCCTTGTATATATATATATATATATATATATAACAATATTACAAAGTATTCCGTTCAACCCCTGATGGGTTATAATTAGAATATATAGTGTAATAAATTCAAAACAATAAAATCTGATTTCCGATATCTAAATATAATATCTTCTTCCCCTTTCCACTCAGTCCAAATAGAATAAATCAAAACCAAAATTGTGTGAATATATGTGTGTGTGAAGCAAACAAACAATTTAAAAAAAAAATAGAAAACAAACAAAACCGAAAGAAACAAAAACAAACAAATAAAAAGTAAAAATAAAGTCTCTCATATCTGACCAGTTGTTAACAAGGTAAAAGGGGTGAGAAAGCCCGGGCGTGTCTGAGATTACATCAAATTCACCAATTATCTGCCATCATCCACACGATCAGACTACCCGTTATCCTCACACCATCAATGATACTTACTTATAGTATTCTGCGCTTCTTCTATAGTCTCGCTTGCTCGCTGTGAATGACGCGGTCGTCTCTTCCTTTTAGCCATCTTATCATTTTGATGCATAATAATAGTCTGCAATACTTTAAATTAAAAAAATTTGTCTTGAAGAAACAATAAGAAACTTACATTTTAAGGTTATTTTTAAGAAAAAGGATGTTAAATCCGTTTCTTGAATGAAAATAGACAGAAGAGTATCTTGATTGTATGTTGATTTAATGCACACCGTCACACTTTTCTATTTTCGCGAGAGTACATATAAGGAGAAACAATACAATTGTTGTCTAACTTTCAACCACAGTTGCACCCCCTTAGCTGTGGTTGAAAGTTAATGTACTCTCTCGAAAATAGAAAAAGTGCGCAAATGACGGTGTGCAAAATGTGACTGACCGACCGACCGATGTACTTACAGCGGAAATTATGGTATTGGATTTTAGTTCTTGTTCCAAGTAGAACAGTCCCAACTAAGATGGTTTGGCCATATCTGCAGAATGGGAGAAAATCGGCTACCACGACAAGCATGGGAAACAAAGAGCCAGGGATCCAGACCCCCAGGACGACCCAGAGTCCTCTTGGAGGACAACATTAGACAATCTCTGAAGGACCGAGGACTAGAATGGAACCAGGCCAGGAGGAAGACAGCCGATAGGATAGTCTGGTGCTCTCTCTTCCAAACCTCTACACCTCACGATAGAAGGGGAACGACTAAGTAAGCAAGTCATAAACTGTTTTACTATATCGTGCAAGAAAAAAAAACAACAAAACAAAGACCCCCACCCCCCCCCCCCCCCCCCCAAAAAAAAAAAAAAAAAAAAAAAAAAAAAAACCAAGTCAAGTCTCTCATAACTGTCATTTTGAGATATTTGATATCATGTTCATTCTTTGATATCGTGCCATTCATTCATAACCCTTCATCGCCCTGAGAAGCATAAGCATCCAACAAATTCATGCCAAGTCTCCCTATCCTTTGCTAACCGTTTGAGTCTCCCTCTACCTCTCTTACTTCGGGGATACCAGAATAAGATTATTTAAGTTATCTTTCATTGAGAATTGTATATTTATGTTTACAGATGTTTTCTTTATTAATTTTAATGATCTCAAAGGGACTCTGCCATGCTTCATTAGTTTCCAGAGCGTATCTTTGTCTAAACTGTAGTGTTGAATGCATTGACAAAGTACACTTTCATTTAATGTAGCATTTTCTAATTTATATGGAAGTCTTACTGATGCACATTCGGATGACAAGGATAAATAAAACTTAAACTAAACGTGCTTACATTCATTAGCAACAGTAGTTTGTTTTAGAACCAACATTTTGTTCTCAAATCGTGCTTAACAACACAGTGTATTTCTAATTTTGAAATTCAATCTAAAAGTTTTATAAGTGTACAGTACGATTGCCGTATGAATACCAGCATTATAAAGCGCAGGGGTGAACAAAATGCAATGAGTTGTGTTAGAACATTTTAAATCGGATACACAACAATGACAGTTTAGTAAATTTATATCTATCAATGCACTTTAAGTTGAATGCAAAAATTATTGTTTCAACTTGCGAAATTGTGTATTTAATACTTCAATAATTGTTTCCTAAAATATATTCTACCCGGCTTAGGTTAACTTTTTAAAGCGGTTGAGCCGTATAGATGTTGCCATATTGCATTCCTTCTGGAACTATCTTACTCAGTGCGAAGATTACTTTTGCAATCCGTTCCAATCGTCAGATTTAACATCTCAGAATGTCTCCTTTTGGATCTGCTGGAGCGGGAGGGGATAGCGTCCACAGGGGGTTATGGCCTCTTACCCTAACCATGTTTGTGACAACATGGTTAGGCCTAACCATTATTCAGCCCAAAATTCTTCATTCTGGGCACCGACTTAAAGAATCCATTAGGATAACAACTGGAGTGTGAGATCTAGGCCTAAAGGCCCCTAATGCTTATTGTCATCATAATTGTTCCCACTATACTGGCCATATAGCCTATTTGTTTATGAAAACATAATCACCAGAAATATAATTCTGTGGGCTGTGATAAAAGCACGGTTGTCTGAATTTGCTGATAACCGTGCTATGCTGCACCATTAGCCTATTGTATAGGATAATTAGGGCCTAGGCCTATCAAATAAAACGGTATTGAATCAGTTTTACAGATTAACGGTACACAGGAAACACTGGACGTTTCGGGTTTCACCCTTCGTCAGCCACAGTTGCAAATAGGCAACTATTTGAGTTGAAGTCATGAGCTCCAGTTTCTCCAACTTGGCTTGCATTTAAAGGATCGTCACATCTGGTCCCGAGCTAAAGTCCGTTCGGAAATTCGTGCCCACACATTGAACGTTGTAACTTTGCAACCCCTTGATGGATGTTATTGAAATTTGCTACGTGCCCTACTGATATCAATGCAGTTATTAATATATTTTTTGCCCTTACAAAACTCATGTCATGTTCGAATTTTCTTCTTTAAGTTATATAAAAAAAACTCTTACCGTTGTCTGGGTTAATTTTTATTAGTTCTACAGGAAAGTTAAAGATCCGTTCAAAAATTGCGCACTTAATTTTTGTTACATCACAGCACAAGCGATGAAATGTGCTATTCAATATTTTTAAAAAAAAAATTAATGTAGTGACTACGTGTGCGCACCTATTGTACACAGTCGCGAGTAATTATTTCAGCGGCGTATGCTAATTGCAATGAGTTGGCTGCAACGAAACAAAACGACACCAGCGTATAATATATTAATAAACTAAACTGCATAATTATGAAAAGCGCAATGAATCTGAAATGCAAATTTATCACTTTGCAGAAGGTAACTTATATTGTACAGGCATTTTCGCAGAGAGGCTAAGATGGGTTGTTTATACCACGACATCCAAGAACCAGGTAGGAGAACACAAAAGGCCCTGGGTGTAGATAGAAGATCTTTTCGACGTTGGATACAACAAGACGGTGATTGTACAGAGGCTGCGGTTAAGCAAGGAAGGAAGAAAAAAATTGATGATTTTGACAAGGATGTCACTAGACGTTTGATTTTGAAGATGTTTAATACCAATCAACTTGTTACTTTCCGCATGCTGAAAAGTCGGCTGCAAGCAGAATGCGATATTAACGTCTCAAAAGCAACTTGTCAGAAGTGTCGGCTTCACTTTTAGAAAAACGTCTGGCGGAAGGAATTTTTTATGTGAAAAACCACATCTGGTTGCAGCTCGTAGCAAATACCTTAGGCAGATTCGTGAGAGAAGGCAAGACGGCTATGATATAGTGTATTTGGATGAATTTTGGGTTAATGCTCATCATACGAACGAGAAGGAATGGTAATCTGTTGACAGAGACCATAGAAGGAAAATTCCCAGCAGCAAAGGTCAACGCATTATATTAGCACATGCTAGCAGAAGACAGAATGGGCTTGTCCGTGATGCAGAGCTTATTTTTCAATCAAAGTCTGTAGATGGTAGGGACTACCACAGTGAAATGAATGGGCAAATTTTTCGAGATTGGATAGTGAATACACTCCTCCCGACTCTAGATAGGCCGTCTTGCCTGGTGATGGATAATGCGTCCTATCATAATGTTCTAGCGCAGGAGGATAAAGCTCCCACTTCGGCAAGCACGAAAGACGAAATCAGGAGGTGGCTTGTGAATGAAAATATCTTCGCTGACAACAGCTATTTAAAACCACAGTTGTTGCAGCTTGTGAGACAGAGGAATAAGACAAAAGTGTATCTGATTGATAAAATCATCCAAGAGCAGGGTCATGTTTCTCTTCGACTCCCACCTTACCATTCTCACCTTAACTCAATAGAGCTGGTTTGGGCTAGAGTTAAAGGGCAAGTGGCCGCCCAGAACACCACTTTTAAAATGTGCGATGTTAAAGACATGACTCGTGAGGCCCTTTCACGAATAGACACAGAGTACTGGGCTAAATGTGAAGAACACGTGCTACAGGAAGAAGAAGATTACTGGCAGCGAGATGGCTTGCAGTTTATCCAACCAATAACTGTTGTGAACTTATTGGAGTCGTCCGATTCGGAATGAGGCACGTCGATCGCATTCCTTCGTTTGTGATAAACTAATTTCATGTGCCAATCTATAATAACACATAAACAGTTACGATTTGTCATAGCTTCCCGATGATTTACTGCTATCATGGTTCATTATCAGAACATCATTCCTCGTATCAAAATCACGTGAACAACCAATCACACATTTAGGACACACCTTTGAACCGTCTTGTCACACACATGTTGTGATTTACTGTAAGAATTAATGTTACGGGCGGATTTAGGCAAATGTTCCAAGAAGATCAAAGAAAATCACCGTTTTGCAAATTTCGCGACAGCTGTGGATGTAATGATCGCAAAATCTTAACTGCATGGAAAATCTAAGACTGCATGCAAAAATTCATGTCCATACAACAAACAGTTTTGGAGAAAATTGACGCTTTCTGTGGGCACGAATTTCCGAACGGACTATAGGAGTAAGAATTGCATGGCATACTGTGCATATTAACTGGAGATTTTGCTTCGAGCAATAGAGGGCATACGTTAAAAAAAAATGTCAGTGAGGATGTGATTAGCCTCACAGACATAGGTTCACTTCCACGTACGTATATTGTAGCATTGTGCATAGCTGGTGGTCATTATAAGGATGACTCCAGATATGCCTCCATGCATGTGAAATGTACCTGTCAGGAGTAAAGTTATGATGATTCTTATCACCTCCTGCCACTCAGTGACAATGTTTGAATGTTACGCCTCACCCCACCTCTCTTCTATTGTAACATTATACAATTAGTAAGGACTACGTACACATCAAGTGACCACACGTTCAACAAATGACAGGTAGAAGTAGGAAGAGAATTCTGATACGCTAATATTTATCTATTTTTATTAAATATATATGAAAAAGAAATAAAGATTATACCTGAACGAAGTCAGGGAAACCCAATTACAATAATATCACGCATAGAAACAACAGTGCAATTCTGGTTAACATTCCAGAGTAACAGGCAAATGGAAATGACAACACACAGCAAGATTAACAGAAACCCCTCTATCACACACTACTCCCATCGAAGGTCCCCAGTTCCGGGTGGAACGACCTTGATGTGGCCACATAGTGAATGCAGAGTGGTAAGTAAATTGTCTTTCTGACAACCCAAAACACACAGAGACCCCATCCTACAGCTAAATAATCCCTACCCCTTTTGTCAATGACCCTGAATGTCTGAGTCCTTTTCCTTCCTGTGATAGGTTATCCTTAAAATGGAGGACTAGTCTCCCCTTTCTCTTCTCCGACGAGTTGTGAAAATAACAGTTAAATCCACAAAATGCAGACTTCAGTGGAAAATACTATCCACAGGTAACACATATTAAGGTAACCCAGTATCCAAGGGTAGGCGGGGCTGAAAATCGGGTTGTGAAGGCAACTTGCCCTACCATAACCAATGACGCTTGCCAGTCAAATTGCGCGTGTGCTGGGACAAGCGGAACTGGGGGGGGGGGGTCAGCTGATGTGCGTTCCCGAAGATAGGTGAACTTGGAAATGATTCTCCTCTCTTTCACTAGGATGCAGCTGGAGCAGGGTACCGACACTGGGTACTATAGGAATATTGACTCCACGTTGAAGATCTGAGCAGCGAATTGGTAGCAGATTGCGAGCTAGTCAGCAATTAAATGGTCGCTGTAACAAATCCAGCTATCACGACTTTTGGTTGTACAGTAATCAAATGCTGTGGTAAATCAGGAACAAATCAGGAAAGGTGAAATCAGGCGGAGATTTAATAAGTCTCCCAGTCTTCTCCTGGCAGCTTATAGGATCTTCACTGAAAAGAAATACAAAACACTATAAGCCACTAGCCTTAACCTTTACCACGCTGCATTAAAATGGCGGAAATTTGCCCTGCCACTGCATTCTTTTTCACAACGCCCCCCTTTTTTATAGTGGGTGACTTGTAACGTCTATAGTTTCTTTGTTTCTTGGTCAATTGCTATCATTTTTAGAATGTATATAAATGAATGAATGATGAATATGATGATATAAGTTTTGTTGGTGTATATGTTAGATGTGATAAGAAGAGAGGAATGGAGAAAAAAAAAAGGGGGGGGGGCCTGTCCCTGCTAATCACATTCCTGAACCCTGGCATCTCAATGAAACAGTCATTTAACTAATACAAATCAAATGACGATCTTTTCGTTCACCCATCATCAGTAGCAAAGCAACAAACGCCCTCATCTCGTCAAAGTTGCGGAGCCAGTCGTGGTTGTATCCAGAAGGGGCCCTGGGAATATCAACTTCATCAAAATCTTTGTCAACAACGCTAGACATACTACTGTCGTCCCCATCTCCACCATCACCCATATTCTGAGAACCAATATGAGCGCTAGTAAAGCCAACAAACTCCTCGTCATCGGAGTCAGAATCCATGACAATTTCGGCGAAAATGGCAGCTTGTTCCATGCCGATTGATTTCGATTTGAAAAATGCACAGAAAAAAAAACGCTAACACCCCCGTCACAAATATAGATCAGAATAGGAAGTGAACTCTTTTGCAAATAAGATTAAAACTAAACATCAGGGGGTAATATGACGTGTACAAATGTTATAGGGCAGGAAACCAACTCTATCCGAAAGTAGCAGCATTGTGCCCGCAGCCGGCAGAAAATATAGTACCTTTGGCGCAACGTTGCGACTGCAGCGTGCGTAAGGTTAAGTAAGGTTCTACTCTCTAGATATATATAAGTTTATAGTATAGTGGGACAGGTACAGTTTACATTATCCCAACAATCTACGTTTACATAAAATATATCTATTGCTTGGAAATCCCCTCCGTCACTTGATTACAGGTGCTTATGACCAACCAAACCAGGTAACCACAACCGAGGGCATCCCCCCTGTGTTATTGACCAATCAATAGCCAAGCGTAATGTGGGTGAGCTTGGCGGGCCTACATGTAAAATCACAAAACAGGCATACCCATCCAGCCAGCGATTATGCAAGGCTGTAGGTCTGTGTATGTAAACATTCATGCACCAAAACTTTGCCATGTGAGCCCGACTTTACACGGCCTGCAGGAAAATTTATCTGCCGGCACGAGGCGTCTCTCAAAATTAACACAAGCAAATCAAAAGGCCTGTGTAGGGTTACATCAACTGGGCTGATACTCATTGAATAACATCAGTATTTACATATATGCCATATGATAAAACCTATAAGGAACTCATTGGTAACCCTCTATGTTGGTTGTACAATATACTCTTAGGAGTCATCAATGAAACACACATATTTACACCTCTGGTTAGAAGAAAATTCTCTTAAGGAAATCGTATCAGCCACTTAACTGATTCCGTACGCAAGATCTTTTAAAAGACGCAATGGCCGACCGCTGTGACTGCAAGATCTTTTAAAAGACGCTGATTTATTTCGTTGTTTCTTTCTATTCTGATATTTTATACTGCCCGTAATTTATCTCGAACGGAAGTCTTCTTCTTCTTGCGATCGCATCTTTGATGATTACACCGTCAGACGAGTTCTCATGATGAATTCGACTGTTGTTTGAAGTTCCTCTTTAACTCCATATAGCTTTGAGTTTAGTGTTGAGTCATTGGGCCAGTATATCTTTCTTAACTGGTCATACAGAGGACAGTCCTGTAGAACATGCTCAGCAGTTTGTTCGTTTAATCCACATGTGCACAGTGGTGAAGCAGACAATCGTAGCTTGTGCATGTGTTTATTCAGTTTGTTATGCCCTGTCCTGAGTCGAAAAATAGTTATCTGTCCCTGCCGGTCGAGAGTGTGATAGTCGTCTTTGGGTTGGTTCTGTTCTCTTCTGATAATCTGGATAGCTCTCTTTTTCTCAAAGTATGTGACTTCATTATCTTCTTGTTCACATTCTCCTCCCTTTTTTGCAAGTTTATCTGCCTTTTCATTTCCGGGTACACCACAATGAGATGGGAACCACTGAAGTATGGTTCTCTTTTTGGCAGCTACCTTGTTTAGTTCATTTCTCAGGTGCGAGAGTTTACCACCCTTGAGAGCTTGCAGGACAGACAGTGCATCTGTGAGGATGACTACCTGGTGGCAGTCAGAGTTGGTGTTATAAATCATATTTGCAGCTTGCTCTAGAGCTTGAACCTCAGCTGTATAGTTGGAACAGAATTTACCAGTGGGAATGTGCCTAGTCTCATAGTGGTTGTCAGGATATGAGATACAGATACCGGCACCTCCATTCCTAACAGCATTAGTTGCTGATCCATCTGTATAGGCATGTATCCATGATTGATCGGGATAGCTTTCTTGGATCATACTCAATGTAGCAGTTCGTTTTTGCAGATCATTATACTCATATCCACTTGTGGGACCTCAAGATGCACGCAGCAATAAAGACCGCACTCCACCTCCACGTGGTGGTCCTGGAAACAGTCTGCAGCTGTGCAGGCTGGCTGAGCGAGTGTGGATCAAAATGGGAAGGCAAACCCGGTCCTAAAAAATGCCGTGCAGAAGTCGGATGTGTCGACCGAAAGGTGCAGATATCACAGCTACATTGTAAACAGACACAACGCAACCACCGTCCTTTTCAGGGCGAACGAAGAAGAAGAAGAAGATATCCACTTGTGAGACCACTGACTGATGTATTAATTTGGAGGGCACTGCTGGCCTGCTCCCATGGTACAGGGTATAGGGTGGGCTTCAGTGGTGTTGTCTTCATGGATAGGTCTTCTTGATGCTGTCTTATAAGTCTTTTTTCTCGATGCACAAAGCTGCTACGCTTTAGACGTCCCAATGCCAGATCATCTAGTCTTGCCTTCATTGGGTGCATTGGCATACTGTAGTACTTTTCCATCTGGATCATGGTTTTTGTGTCTCTTCTATGGGACAATGTCTGTAATCCAGCAACCTTCTGCATCTCTGTTATTGGTGTAGTTTTCATGGCTCCTGTAATGAGCCTGAGAGCTTGATTTTGCACCTTGTCCAAAGACTGCAGATGTGAGTTAGCAGCTGATGACCATGCTGCTGAGCTAAACTCTAAGTGTGGTCTTATTACTCCATTATAAATCTTCTTTAGATTTCGTTCATTTGCTCCCCAGTTGGTACCTGCTAATTTTCTGAGTATGCCTAGTCGTCTTCGGGCCTTTCCTTCTGCATTTTCAATATGCTTATTCCATGTAAGCCTTTGGTCAAATGTCACCCCAAGATAGGTGGGGTAGCTTTCTTCCTTGATCACGGTTGTCCCTAGATGTATGTTAGCTGATTTGTCCTTGGGGGCGAGGGAGAACAGTGTTGTGGAGGTTTTGTCTGTGTTTATTGTGATAAGCCATTTCTCTGCCCATGACACTAGCATGTCTGCTGCCCGCTGCATTCTATAATTTGCTGTGGTGACATTTTCATCAGCGCACCAGAGTACTAGGTCATCTGCATATAAGGCAGCTTTAACTCCTGCAGGGAGATCTTTCACCAGGTCATTGATGTAAACAAGGAAGAGTGTTGGGGAAATTACTCCTCCTTGAGGTGTACCCCCTGATGGAGCAACACTTTTCTGCTCTGCAGACCGTCAAGAGTGACTCTAGTTCTCCTGTTATGCAAGTATGACTGGATCCATTTCATCATGTTGCCTTGGATTCCACTTCTCCTAAGTTTTGCAATGAGGCCATCTTTCCACACCTTGTCAAAGGCCTGCTTGAAGTCGACCCAGATCGTTAGGACCTTTTTCTTCTCCTGGAAGGCATCTTCTATTGCTTGAGACAAGTAAGTAACTTGGTCTTCTATACTGTAGCATTCTCTAAATCCAGCTTGTTCCGGCACCAGGATCTGCTCAGACTCTAAATACCATTTCAATCTGTGGTTGACTATTCGCTCCATAGTCTTCCCAACACAGCTTGTGAGACTGATTGGCCGGTAACTTGCAGCCTCGGTCTTACATTTCCCTTTCTTTAGTATGGGTATTGTGATGGCTTCTCTCCATACTTGGGGTACCGTTCCTTTCAACCAGCTGTGGTTGAATATCTCAAGCAGTTTTGTCTTTGCTGCTGAGCTCAGATTTACTAGCATTTCGTTGCTGATTTTGTCTGGGCCGGGTGACTTTTGAAACTTAAGCTTGGAAATAGCCTTCTGTAGTTCTCCTAGTGTGATGGGTTCCCTCATTGGGGCAGGAGTATCTGTCTGTCCCATGGTTGCCAGTATTTCTTTTCTTATCTCTCTCTGATGATCTATGTTAATGGGTAAGTTGCTTTCTGAACTGTATCTTCTAGCAAACAAGTCTGCAGCTTGTTTTCCTCTGAAAAGTTTGCCACCTTCATCCAATGTGATAGTCTGCCTAGGTGAGGAACGCTCTTCATTTAGAGACTTGACTAATCTCCAAAGTTTCCTGCCGTCTTTCTCAAGGTTCAGCGATGCCGTTTTAGTTCTCCAGCTTTTCCGTTTTTCTTCTAGCTTTGTTCTCTGAAACTCTGCTACAGCCTTTTTCCATTTGTTGTGAGTTTCAAGTGAAGGCTGAGACTCTGCGTCCTTTCTAGCCTTGTCCATAGCTTCCTGACGTTCTTGGAGTGTGCTGGACCAGTATGGTATGTAGTTACGCCGGCATCCTTTGGGAATGGTTTCTTTTGCAGCTTGTAGTATGCATCTGTTGAAGTCTTTTACCACTTCATTAATGTCTCTGTTCTGTACCTTGAGGGTAGACAGCAGCGTGTTCACCTGATGCCTGAATAAACCCCAGTTGGCTTTTTTGTAGTTCCATCTTGTAATGGCTGGGCCTGTACTGAGAGTTGCACTCTGGACAGTAAGAAAGATTGGGCGATGGTCGCTTCCCCCTAGTTGGTCTCCTACTTCTCTACTAATAGATCCAGCTATATCTGGTGCGGAGAAGGCAAGATCTGGTGTTGAAGTTGTGTGCCATCCTCTGGAGTAGAAGGTAGGAGTATCTGTGGCATTATTGACTAGGATTAGGGAGTGATCATCTTGCCAAGTTTCAACCTCTTCACCTCTGTGATCCAGATGGTTATAGCCCCAGCTCTGGGAGTGGCTATTGAAGTCTCCAACTGCTATAAAGTTGGTGGCTGGTACCTGTATAGAGCTGAGACTCAGGGGTTTGTTGTTCGGACAGTAATAGTTCAGGAGTTCTATTTCCATCTTGTCTACCTTTATCTGCAACAGCTGATATTCTGCTCCATCCATGAAGGTTTTCCTTTCGTGTGCAGGAATGTTATTCCTTACAAGAGTAAGTACTCCTCCTTTTCGTCTATCTTTTCTGTTGGATCTGAAGCATTGATATCCCCTTATTTTAAAGGTTTGATCTGCTTTCAAGTGAGTCTCTTGGATACAGCAAACACTGACTTGCTTCTCATACAAGATGTTTTCCAGCTCTGTCTTTTTGATGTATCCAGCCTGCTTGCTGTTCACTCCCTCTGCATTCCAGTGCATCATGACAAGTGGCACTCTGGGTTTCTCTTTTTCTGTTTTGTTTTGGTCAGTAGTTCTCCTCCGCCGTCTGCTGACTCCACAAGACGGTCTAGAGGGTCCTCCAGTAGCTGAGGGTGGGCTCTGTCGAGGCTCAGAGCCCGGCACTGCACCTGCCTGGTGGAGCTCCACAGGGCGAGCACCAGTACGAGATTTATTTGACGGTGTACTCTCCATAGGAAAAAAAAAGCGAGTTGCATGATACTGTGGTTTCCGGTGCGCCTTCTGGCCCAGTATTTATGACTTTAGCACCTGTTCAACGGGAGAGTGGGCTCATCCCTAATCTGTTTATGTTCCCAGTAGTAGACTATTCGCAAGCAGCCTGGGGGTGTCACTGCTCTGCGCGGACCTTGTTTACCGAGGCGGCATCCGAGCTCGTATGGTGAAAATATGGTTGTGTTATCTTCAAAATAGCCCTGTCTTTCCCATGGCTTTTCTGCCATCCTGCAACTTTGAGTTAGGGAGTTCTGAGCTCCAGTCTCTTTCCCAGGCATTTTATCCTGGCCTGGCACGCATACAGAGGACCCCACTTCTGGTTCTAAGTTAGCAGTTGGGGATAGGTGGGGTAGCACACTGTGCATTCCCCATCATCCAGGGGGCTCTCCAACTATGCAGAGCTTGCACAATGCTGTGCTCTGGTTCTGGGCTCTCCCAAGGAATCCTCACGTCCTGCACAGAGCCACTTCCAGATACCCACCACCTGCCAACCCTCCATTGTAGAAATCTCCTGCATGCGGCCATCCAGTCAAGAGCCAATATTAAGTCTGGTGCCCAAGTGATCCCCCCAAGCTCAGTGTGCAATGCTGGGTTCTCATCATGCTGCAACACAGGGGGGATTGTGATGCTCAGCCATCTCTCTCAACTCTGCACCGATAAATGACATCGGGGACTTAACTGTGCCTCAGTACTGGGAGGCCCCATTTCCGGGTACACCACACACAGCCAATTGAGGCAACGGTCGCCGTGGGCGTGTCTTCAGTGGGGAAGTTGTGGAGTCGTCCTGTCCATGTTCTTGCACATCCTAACACTGCCCGCAAGACATCGGAGGTTTGGAGAGTGGCCTTCTCTGCTTTTTTGAGCCGGGGTGGGCTCCCCGGGCAAGTCTCGATGGGGATCGGGACGTGTCCACGCGCCAGTGGGCCCAGCATCGGCTGCATCTGATGGAGGACTTGCTCTGCCAGGTTTGATGTGGATTTCCTACCACCCCGGGTAGAAGCCAGAAGTGTACTGTGCCAGCTCTGGGGGAGATAAAGGGGGTGTTTCTGCGTCTCCTTGTGATACGTAGCCAAGGTAGGGCTCACAGTGCTCTTTCCCCGCCACCAAATTGTCTGCTGGTTACGCCGAGTTCTCCGAGGCTCTAGGCATGTGACCAAGAGTTGAAGGCAATAGGATCGTCAAGTCCTGAGTCTCTGTGCCTGTACGATGGGTTCCGATCTTCAGGGAGCAGTCCACACTCGTTCCCACTCCCAAGACTTGTTCAGTATCCATCTGGCTCCTTCCCACCCACAGAGGGCGTGTACGGTGTAGTGCACAGGTTTTATTATCGAGGTTTGCTCCTCTAGATCCGTTGTGTTTAGCCTGAGGATTCGCACCCTCAGTTACCAGGACTACCTCGAGGAGGGTGTGGCTCTTCACCACGCACAACGATCTTGGGGTATGAGAGGTTTTGCTAGGCCAAGAGACTAACACCGCAATGGTCGCTCCTTTCATGAACAAGAATTCACTAGGCCTAGGGTGAAGCAAGGGGGGAAACCCACTACCCACAACACCAGCACATCATGCCCCCTGTCTGTAAAAGACTTTGCCCCTCGAACGGAAGTAAACACAAAACTGGGTAAATTTCAACAAGCTTCAACATCTTTTATTTGCGTTTGAAGGGATTTTTTCACATTTATCTTCATCTTTAATCGTGTTTTGTCGTATCGCCATAATGGCCGAAAACACACAGGATATGTTACTAATATGTGAACAGTGAACAAACTGTGTGATCAACCATAACTTT